>VZRE01006375.1:40946-77615 GCA_013396775.1 Cephalopterus ornatus | reverse complement strand
CTTTTTTTTTTTCATAAATCATAATTTTTTGCAAGTTCTGTTTACAGGGTAGAAGGTGGATATTCATGGTCAACAAATTTAATCAAAGAAATTACTCTGTGCCTTTTTGACACATAAAACTAGATTAAAAAAAAAAGAAAAAAAAGAAAAAAAAAGAAAAATAATTTTGTTATGTTTATTAAAATAAAAAAAAAGATTGAAAAATATAATTCTTCGTGTCACTACTTGCACTGTTATTATATCTCTATAGAGGACAATGGCCAGAACCAGCCTCAGGATGGAGGTGTATGTTGGGTACTGCATAAGTCTAAATTGAGGCATAGTCCTGGTCCCAAAGGGTTTTCTGTCTGAAGAAAGAAGAGAGGTTGCAGAGACAGGGAGGTGATTTTAATATAATTTTTTAGGTAGGTATAGGGAGGTGGAAGAAACCGCAATAGAAGATAAATGTTTCTATAGTAATGAATTCTTGACTTTATAATGACCCAAAAAACATCATAACATTAATTTAAAATTAATTTCAAATGCCATGAGATTTTGATGATTTGATTATGTTCTCTTTTTTTTTTGTTTTGTTTATTGTATCTTTGTTCATGGGAATACTGGAAAAGTCTGACTGACATTTTCAGTTCCTTAGATATTTCTGAATTAATCAGAGTGAAATCCCCACTGAATGTAAACACTCACAAGAATATCAAATACCTATCAGAAACTGCAGTCAAAGTTTGGCTTTAAATTGGTAGATCCTCATATTTTCATTTTTTTCAGGAAACAAAGCTACTACAATTTTTGCTGCCACATTTTTTTTCTGTATTTGTCCTTTTCCGTTTTCAACCTGTTACAGGCTTCCTTCTCAGTTCTTCTTAATTGCATTGGCAATATTAATGGGTCACAAAAATTTTGAAAATGTCATCTAGGTACCTGCCAGGACTTCAGTGCAGCACTATTAATTAATAGCAACCTAAGCAAACTTCAGAGTTGAGTCACTGAGCAATCTGAAGACATACATGCTACCTACAGTGAAGAAAATTATGCCAGGCAGAGACTCTTACTGTTCTTATGACCGTGAATTATGTAAAAGTCAAGAGTGCATTTGAGGCTAAGCAGGATGGGGCTTTGAATGCTCCTAAATCAAAATAAAAATGATTCACATGTTTATGAAGGGAATAATAAAAGTGATTCACTTGTCTGCAATAACCAGGAGCGAGACTTGGTGACCCATGTCCCCTTCAGTCCCGTGCTGATGTGATTTGGAAAGCAAGAGTGAATTGAACCTGGGTCTCCTATGCTGCTGGAGAATGTGCTAACCCTCGAGGTGCTGGGTAAAAGGTGAGAAAAAACTTCCACCTCATCCTCTTATTTCACTGCCATGGAAAGAGTGATATTCACCTTCTCCATGGTTCTATTTCTACTCTATTTATACCTGTATAGGGTGAGATTAAAAGCTCAATCATTAAACCTATACGACTTTCAGAGCACCAGAAATCAAGATTTGAACATTCTCATTGATTTGAGGATGTTTTCAAATAAGAAAACAGGCATATTAACATATCTCCTCTCCTCTCCTCTCCTTTCCTCTCCTCTCTTCTCCTCTCCTCTTCTCTCCTCTCCCCCTTCTAGTAGATATGTATTTTTAACAGTTAAAGGAAAATAAAAATCTGTTTCTTGACTTTTCATCTACATGGCAGACCTACGTGAAACATTCTTCATTTGCACTTTGTCAGAGGATAGATGGGAAGTGCCATCTGTAATATAATAGCTGTGACCAAAGTGATGCTGCCTTGAAGCTTAGCAGCATATTCCTTCAAAATGATTTTTCCTCCATTTTTTTTTAAGAAACTGTACTTGCTGCTATTTAAAATCAATTAATTTAGACTGATTTTAGAAAATATTTTACATTTTTAGGAAAAAAATAATGAAAAAAAGGTGAAGTATATTTAAATTTACTGTTTTTGAAAAAAAAAATTTTGTTTCAAAATTGAAATCAAAGGGAAATGCATTTTCAAGAAGATGGGAGTATTTTAGTTAGTTGAGCACTTCTTCATATATACATTTCCTTAAAACCAAGAGATTTGTGCAGTAAAATCTGTAATTAAGAATCTACACCTGTGTGTTCTGAGTAGCTGGTACTTGTGTATGACAATACAAAAAAATGGAAACTTTTCCGCCAAACTAGCCATTTTTAGGAATTGCAGTATTAGTTGTGTAGAGTTTTCATAGAAGTTAAAAACATATGAGCTTAATTTGCTGTGTGGTCTTTAGAAGACCCCTGAAAATTAAGGTCCTACTTACGTCTCTAAGGAAGAGGATAATAGATGTAAAAATGTCTTTATAGTTTTTCTTTGTTTAAATATTTTGAATAAACAACATAATTTAAATCTTTAATCATAAAAACCTAAGGGTTCTAAAGAGACTAATTGTTATTCAATACAAATCTTGAGTTTCAGAATGAGGATTAACCATCTATTGAAAGTACAACTGTCCATAAATAAAAGATCGGCTCTTTCTTGAATATTATTGACTTTTAAACTAAATTTATAGAACCTAGATTCCTTCCCTCCACAGGTTTTCTTTTCAGAATGAGAAGAGAAAGTGGCAGGTAGAAACAGACCCACAGTGGAAGGCACTCCTAAAATAAATCTCAGGTATTATTGTTTCATAGTTGGTCCCTCAGCCAGCATAGTTGATGTTACAGAATCAAAATACATGGAACTATGTTAGTTTCCACCATCAAAAGTGCTGGTCCAACTTGTCTTCACATCCTTCACTCTGTTCTCCTGGATTGCAAAACCTTCTTTTAACAGCCATAAAAGCCACAGTGTTGGCAGCACTGCAGGGTGCTGTTGTGTTAGAAGTCATCAGAGTTGTGGATTTTTACAGAAATACGGTCTTTCAAGGGGCATACAGACTCACTTGCAAGAGAATAACCTTCAGTGAATACATTGAAGCTGCTGCTGAAGGGTTGCCAAAGTGACCTCTGAGCCAGGAGTGTGCATCTGGGTAGGGGAACTGCAATAATCTGTGTTGTGTAAATGGCTACAGAACTGCCATGATTTACCTTTGCTGTTCATTAATTCCCCTTATTTAAAATCAAAGTTGCATTTTAAAAAAGCAGCAGAAGACCCTTACTCAAGGCTTTTAATAGCAGAAAACACACATTACTAGCAACTGCCCTCCAGGGAGCAGTGGTATTCTTACAGAGGACTAAAATACATCTTCTTCTCCAGTTACAATCCATAATTTCCCTGCTTCCGCAGAAGGATTGTCTCGGGGGAAATAGATAGAATTTGCCGTATGCAGTGGGAAACTTAAAATGAGGTAAAGCTTTGACTGAGGGTCTTGAGTCGCTCTTTCAGATAATTATGCGTATTTAATAGAGCTTGCCAAAAGCAAAATTTCCCTTCTGATATTCAGCATAATCTAGCTTTCCTTAACTACAGACCATCCGAGAATTAGACATTCTTATATAATCTTATAGAGAATCTAAATATATATAATAGGAGTTCACTTTTCCCCTTAATAGATAGTAAATGCAAGATGAATTGAAAAGAGGAAAAAAGAGCATTTTCCAACCACAAAGGCTTAATTATTATGCCATTATTGTGCACTGAGACCATGAAAGCTCTGATGTTTTATCTCATCAACAAAAAGATGCATTAGCCTTTTGATTGCAGAATAAAGCCACTGCAATATTGTGAAGGATTTCTGACTTACTGTGAGTTAGCAGGTAGCTGGAATGCATCTATCAAGTGCTATCTCTGATCACGGAATTTAAACTTATGCCATTTATTTATCCATATTGTTGTATATGAGCAGAAGATGAGTAAGTGTTATTTGCTCTGCACAACCCCATGGTGGGATATCCAAGGTAATAATTTGGACAGTCAGTGTTCTCCTGGGAGTTATTGCTGTAAGCCAAATAGCAGTTCATGTAAGGTAAATTGTTCCTCTTCACTTTGTGCTGAGTTAGAAAGTTGTTATTTCAGAAGACAGTGCCATAAAATTTAAATATCATGGGCTTCCTTGGCCTTGTGATTCATGAGGCAAATAATAGCACCATTAAAAAAGAGTGAAGTAGTTGTTATGCCATTCAAATGCAAAGTCTGGGATTAGGAATACATGAAATATCACCATGGAACATCAATGAAATTATCTGACTCTGGCTGACGGAAGACGTAGGGCACCAGAAACGGGCACACTGCTATTGTCTGTTGCAGCATTACAGAAGCTGCTGAGAGGTTAATACAGGAAGAGGTGATGTGGCAATATGAGACAAACTGATGTATTCCTTCTAAATTTTGAGTATATCATGAATAATCAGAGACAGCTATTCTGCAGCTGCCTACAGCAGTCTGCAAAGCAGGCATTTCATCAGGCTAAAACCTTTGTACTGAGGTCACCATGTAAACAGTTAATGAAGCAGAAACACTCCAGAGATTCATTGACTGAGCACATTTAGATGTGTTCTGTATAACTGTTCATTTGGCAGCGGGGAAATTACCTCACTGATGCTTTAAAGAAACTGTGGACACTGTACTCCTCCAGCATTAAACGGGGTGTTCGTAATTAATTTCTAATTTTCTAAGCCAATGTAACAGTTTGAATATAACTTTTATTTAGCATTTCAAAGTTAAAACAGGAGGAAAAAGCCTAGAGGTCATAAACTACTTCACATAGTTTAGAATGCGGTAAGGAGTTATTGCTGCACTAGTGCCTGTAAATGCATCTGCAATTTTCCATCAGGTTAACTTTTTTGTCACAGGAATTGCCTTGTAACCAGTTACCACGAAATCCTACATCACTGTGATACAACTTAACACAAAGATAGTTTGAGATGTAATTCATGAGCCTATAAATGGATGCTGTCTTGCAGTATTCTGCGAAGTCCCCAAATATTACTGGAGCTAGCACAGCATTTCGTGAGTCAAGGGAACAATGTCACATCCGTAGCACTGCTTTAATGCTAGTATTTCCTGGGACATCAAAGGCTGATAAATCCTCTATCATATCTCCTCCTCCTCAAAAAAAAAAAAAAAACAAAAAACAAAGCCTTGCNCAAAAAACGGAGCCTTCATAAATGGAACCCTACTATGGTCATCCAGAGAGTAAAACTGTTAAAGCCTTCCTGGTACAGATTTGTATGATGCAAATGGCCCTGTGAACCCTCAGGTTGGCAATGAACTGCTTTCCTTCACCATCTTGTCTCCGTCACAGAAATAGAAACACACATCCCTTAAGAGCAGTTCTTTGGGAATAAATGCCAGATGTGGAGAATTCAGAACAAGGAGGAACTATTATGACTTTTGTGTAACAAGCCATCAGGTTTTTACAAAGTGTCAAGCTCTTAACTTGACTGTGCTAAAAAACACACATTATGCATGTAATTCATCTTCCAGCACAGAGCGTGTGAACTGTTTCAGTGCTTTTATCACTTCTATGGCTCTTCCTAGGAACATACCTAGGGATCAATCCTCACGCTTAGATTCATATGCCAGATTCCTCCTGGAGGCTGGAGTGTTATGTGGCTGTTCTCCTTCACTCACGATTGCTTCTTGAATGTACATTATTGTATCAGCAGCTTCTTTGAGCTTCTCCCATTTCAGTGACAGCAAAAGTCTTGATGTGCTCTTTCGTGAGTAAATGACAGCTCCCTCATATATGGTATTTATGTATTTTGTGCTTAAAAAGTGAAAAAAAAAAGCCACAAAAATCAAACAACTAAAAACATTCTTTATGTTTAGGCCACTCAAGAAGTGCCTTTGAAATCTGTGATATGTGTTCACACAGGTAAAGCTTTCTGCACCCTTGGAGACCCTAGTGAAGGGTAGTGTTCCCATGACTTAGTAAAGACTTCCATTTCACGAAGCACTGAGTAGCTCTCAGTGGGATGGAAACTGTAATGATAAATACATAGCTAGAAACTTGCTTAAGGAATCCTGCTATTCAAGCTTTCCTCTACATGAGTACTTTTCTCCATGTGCTGTACAATCACTCCCGTACCATGAGAGATGTTTCAAGAAATGGCAAATTCTCTTCCAGTAAGATTAAGTCAATAGCCTCGTAATGAAGGCTCTAAATATCTAATAGACAGCACTTCATATTAAATTAGGCAATATTCTTCACACATAAGTGTACTGACACTGCACATACTGACACTGTATTAGTTAAAGGCAACTTAAACATAGATTGTGAACCAATTTGTTTTGGAAATTCAAAGGATTTTAGAATGATAGTTTAATATGTATGCCTATATTGATATTTATACATGTATATACGTGCAAACATGTACATACACACCACATCAATATTGCTCAGATGTAAAATATGATACAGAAAAATCATCCAAGACGTGAGTGCCTCATGAACACTCCGAGACAAGGGGCAGAAGATTCATTCAGGTCTAGCTAATCAGCATCTTGCTATCCAGCTAGTGCTATAAGAGAAGTCTGTCTCATCTGTTGGTTTTCAACAACGGGAAGGTTTTGATGCATCTGTCACACAATTCCTCCCATTTCTATTTGGAGAAATATGCAATCTGTTCCATTAATAAAACGTCGCAAGTCATTTCCTCCTTCCATGCAGCTCTAAACCCACTTGACAGGTGGATATTTTGACCTGTACATGGTGCAAAGCATTGAGTCATTTTAGTAAGTGTATGTCTCCACAAAGAAAAGAAAGATAGACACTAATTAAAACCTGGATAAGTCATCTGGAAGACTGGTAGCACACTCTGGCATTTGTTAATACAATACAAAAGTCGCTAATTATAGTAGTATTATTAGTACCATTGAAGTTATAACAGCCTGTCAGAGGAGCCATTATAAACCACTATATTCAGGTGTTCATAGCGACAACCATAAAAATTAAAATAAAGCTGGAATTTGGCATGCGTGGTCTTGGTTTGGAGTGCTTTTTCCCTTTAACAAACCGGGCAGGGGGCGCTTGTGGCTGCACATATTTATGCCTAGCTTTTGTGCTTTAAAAACCTTCCTTTTCAAAACCACTTACAAAGAAAGTTGTTGTTTTATTCATAAAATAAACGCTTTGGGATGAAAAGATGTCAGTTTAAATCCCCTTTCATCTGTTTTCCTGTAGTCTTAGCTGTATATCTGCTGTTTTGGTCACATACTTAAATATATGTATCACCAGAGCTGAGGAGTTCAATAGAAATAGTCTGCTGGAAAAGGTACCAATATAAGTACTTTTGTGCATCTGGTTATTAATTTCTCAATTCTTCAGGTCTTGTCTTCGAAACACTACTTATGAGACTGAGGGAAAAAAAATAATGTCTCCTTTCCTTGGCTCCTTCTTGTCCTTGTAAACTGTCAGCTACTAGGAGTTGTTCTTTGCTGATGTTTATACAGTGCTTGTCGCAGTGGGATTTCAAACCTCAGTCAGATAAAGCACAATGGGAATGCAAATACCATATAACAGAATGTTTGCAAACATTCCTCGTAGTGGTGGCTTCCTTTAGGGTTTTACAGGAAATCAATTACTCCTTTATATCTGTTAAAATGGGCCAATTCAACAACAGCTGGCAAAATTAAAGATCCCAGCCCTTAATTTCTCCTGGCATGTTAATTCATAGACTTAATGAAAGAAAAATGTTTATATGTTATACTTATACCTACATTAGAACGATTAGATCCCATAAATTATGCAGGACACCATTAACAAATTTCATTATGCATCAGATTACAATGTCCTCATTCCAACAGCAGTCTCCGATTAATTACACAGCAATCACCACAGAGCTGACATTGCTAGAGATGGGGGATTACCCTGTATGCCCCTTGGTGCAAGCAGTCATTAATATGATGGCACAAGGATTTGGGATAACAAATCACCCCTGGCTAGAACAGATCCGAACTCATTAAAGTTTAAAAGTTGTATGCATTTAATCTTTATTTTAAAAAGTAAACACAGGGGGGATTTGCCTGATAATGGTACCTTGGGCTTTCCTTTATCCAAGTAAATCTGCTTGTGGCAAAAATGCAAGAAAATAACAAGACAACTTAATAAGATGCATCAGGTGAGTATAAAACACTTTGGCTTCAGGACATTTTCTCCAACATTTTCTTCTCTTATTGCTTTTCTTCCCTCCTTCCTTCTCTTCATAGGAATACGGAGAAGAACAATTCTCATAGATGACTTCAAAATCCAGAAGTCAGGTGAGTCTGGGCCAGGTGGGTTATGCCTGAGCCATCTTTGCTATCCACATCATTTTCAGCATCTTGGTTCTTAGCCTGAGTGACATAGACTGGCTTGCATCCATGTGATCCCTAGGCTATGTTCAGTTGTTCATGTTCTGTTTCATGTCTGCATTTACTATCCAAGGGAGCTAATCAGTTCGTGCTAGACCAAAGCCAGTGTAAATTTATTTAGGTAAGACATCAGGGTGTGGGAAATCAAGTGTCTTCTCCACTGGGCTTTGTGGAATACTACTGTGAAACTCAAAAGACTGGGTATTTTTTATGTTCATGGTGAAAGCACAAAAGTGAAAGAAGGAAGTAAATAAATATGAAGTAGACTAAATTTTTTTTTTGGGGGGGGTGGGGGCAGAGGGAAAAGGATTTATCCTGTCAATGCCCTGACTCCCAGCTGAATAACCTAAGTGAGGATATCACTCACTGATAGCTTTTTGCATGGGGAATGAAGACTGAGATACCTCTGCATGGCAGCTTAGTTCTAAAGGGAACTAAATCAAACCCCGGTGAATACTTATTTCATAGAATCATAGAACAGTTTGGATTGGAATTGACCCTGAAGCTCATATAGTGTCATCCCCTCTTCCATGGGCACAGGCACTTCAACACTACACCAGGTTGCTCAGAGCTCCATCCAACCTGGCCTTGAACCCTTCCGGGGATGGGGCATTGACTGATTCTCTGGGTAACATGTGCCAGGGCCTCACCACCTTCACAGCCAAGACCTTCTTCCTAAAATCTATTCTAAATCTCTTCTATATTAGTGTCCTATCACCATGTGCTCATGTAAAAAGTCACTCTCCACTTTTTTCATAAGCCCCTTTTAGGCACTAGAAGGGGCTCTCAGGTTTCCCTGGAGCCTTCTCTTCTCCAGGCTGAACACCCCCAGCTCTCTCAGCCTGTCTCCAACAGCAGAGGTGCTCCATCCCTCGGAATATCTCCATGGCCTTCTCTGGGCTTGCTTCAGCAAGTTTAAGTCTTTTTTGAGCTGAGGATCCCACACCTAGTCATTTTTCTGCGTAACTAAATACTGCATTAGCAATGAGTTAAGTGGGATGATTTAAGGATTAGTGATTGAACACTCTTTTATCTTCCCAGTTCAGTAAGCATCTGCCCGAGCCACTCTTTTACTACACTGTCAAGAACTGTGAGTCCTATTTGTGCAAACAGTCTGATCCTCTGCAGTCAACAGGTAGTATCAAGGCTTTTACATTACAGCTCATCTATTGAGAAGAAGGTTTTACACATACCTCTTACCTTTTTGCAGCAGTTAGTCATCAAGGATAAAGAAGAACCTTACCTATATTTGACTACTCATACGTCTGATATCAGTGTTATGATTTCTGGGACCCTGCTCTGTGATATTTGAAAACACAGAGCCTGTAGACAGCGAAGACAGGTAATGAACCTGCATTAGAAAAAGGTATTGATTTAGTCTTTGTCCTGTGCAAAGTCTCACCATCTCCAGTGAGACTCAGTTGAGATGCCCTGGATGTCCTCACCTAAATTCTCTAGAAAAGAAAAATGCCACATCAAACTTAAACTAGACACTGAGGTTGAAATTGCCAGGGAAACTGACATATTTCAAGATGCTGAAGTGTTGCCAGGACATTTACTTCAATACATCTCTTTCATGAAAAATTTTTTACATAACCCTTTACTGGCCAGAAGCTTTGTCTCTGTGCAGCTTCTGCCTTTCTGCATCCTTCAGGGAAACAAATTAATAAAATTCCCAAAGAAACATAAGAATCTGTGGGCACTAACTGTACTACTTCAGTGCCCTGTATTAATGCATGCAACAAACTGAATAAGGAAACACATCTTTAAATGTGTTGGGGTGTTAGCAGCTGCTATTAGCTGGAACATCAGGAAGCTTGTGCTAAACAATCACTAGGCACTGAGCTTTTCATATTTGTTCTCTGTGTTTTTTAAGAGAAGTCCTCCTAAAACTCAAGGTGTTCATGTTCTTTGCCTGATGTTTTGTTTTGCTTTGCTTTTGTTTTGCTTTTGGTTTTGTTTTGCTTTTGGTTTTGTTTTTTCTTTAGCTATTACTATTTGTGCCCTTTAAACATCCCTCAAATATTTTAGAGGTTTTGCTGCAAATATTTTAAAGGTTTGTGATAGGACTGAATCAGGAAGAGAGTTTTTTAAAGAGTTTATTAAAATACATAAAACTCCATCTCAAAAATAAATTAATTTTTGAACTGTTGATGTGGACACAGAGGTAATCTGAGGGAGCATCTGGTTTATGATCCCTCAGGAATTCAGTGGCAAAAGGAGAGCTGGAGCCTGCTCTCACTCAATCAGCTTTCCACCCACTGGGTACAGGAAGCCAAGGTGTCCTTTAATGTGCTAGAAAATTGTCCATGTCATAAGTTGTACAGTGTGTATTTTCAAATTTTTTTACTGCATGAAACACGGGAAATCACATAACATTGTATTCATAGCCCTTTCTGAGGTTATAGAGAAGTAGTCAGCACCATGGACACTCTTTCCCCCAGTTTTGATAGAAGGCAGAGTCAGACACAAGCAAAGCAGAGAAGAAACAAGCCTGAAGAGCCTCAGGATGAAAGCATCCTGTGCTACTACTAATGTTTGTCAAGGATAACAGAGTTGTTGAAAAATAAGGATCTGCCCTACCAAAAAACTTCCCTGCCCAACACACCAGCTCACTGCTGCTTAATCCATCCTCGTTTTTTGCTTTCCGTTTGTCTTATGCTTTATAACAGTTAAAGTGAAAAAACATTCCTTCCCAATACTAGCCCATATTTGTTGGGTTTTTTGTGTTGTTTTTTTTCCCCCGGTTCCACAGAATCAGTACAATTCCAATCTTTGATGCCACCCTGGTTTCATGAGAATGGAGGGTTGTTTTCGGTGTCACGTAAAACTCACAGATTGTCTGTGAGGTAGTGCTTTCCAAAAACCTAGGAAACCTGAAGTTCCTTTGTAGCAGGGGATAAGTGAAGCTGCCGAGCATCATTTCCCAGCACAGAGCACCTCTGAGTGTCCTTCCTCTGAGGAGTGTCGCGCGCTGCAAACTCCATACTTTTGCCTGTGCATGGGCATGTCCTGTTCATGGCTGTTTTCTCTACAGTGTTTTCAGGGAAGCAGGCTTTCTTCCATCCTGCTGAGTGCTGACATTGAGTGAAGGTAAAAAAATTACCTTGTTATTTCTAACAGTGATGCTGCCAGTCTTGCGGACTGTTACAGTACTTGTAGTTTAATGGCAATTATGTTTCTCAGACAAACAGCCTCACTATCTCTATTGCTATATTTCCCCACTGAAAGGGCTCTCAAGCAAGCTTGATACCTGAATTTCCATATCTCCACTGGGCAGATGTAATTGCTGACTTCACTACATGCCTCTGTCTTGCTGTGTCAGTTAAGATTTCAGCTTTATTTCTTGAATAAGTTTCCCCTCACTGCCTTCACTTCCTACTCCAGCTCTCAAGCCTGTATCAAATACCCTTTCAGACCCCTTTTTTTTTTTTTTAATTCATTTTTGACAGTTCCTGGCTTCTGAGCATTTTTATTATGTTTCCTATAAATTGGCCTCTCTACGAAATAATGAGCAAGGCCATAGTCCTTGCAAAAAGAAATGTAGTAGTGCCCCTGCACTTACAGGAACGGATATAACCACTGTGGGAGCACTTTGAACTGATTCATAAATTGAAATTTGTCCTTTGATAGTTAGATGTGGTCACTAGGAGAAAAAATTTCAAAAGCAAAAGGTGACCTGAGAACACGGTAGCTTTTATGTTTTGGGATGAGAAAGTCCAAAGGAAGAGCTAAAACGGTTCAGCAGTGACAACATTAGTCAGGCCTGCAGTTGCTTCCTATCTCTATTCAAACAGCCCTGAAAATGCCAGGCAGGTCACCTCATTAATCTATTTGTACCTATATTCATTTTTTTCCTCTTTATGGTGGTAAAGAAAGCATTAGGCTTGCTCAAAAAAAAAAAAAAAAGTGTCCCCCTTGCTGATGGTTCAAAATCTTTTCTGGACTCGGTCTTAGGCTTTTAGTTGTTCAAGCTTAAGGATAACAGTACTTCCCTGTTTCTCAGGGGTGTTGTGGAGATAAATATATTAAAGATCATGAGGTGCTCACCTCCCAGACAAGTATTTTAGGCTGTGCCCACAGAATTCCCAAATGCTGGCTTTCTTAAGCTCTGTGAAATTACTGCTCCCAAAGCTTCCTGCTGTACGTGGTCTTAACATTTGCCCGTGTTCAAATGATATGGGAGTAGAACACTCTCTGTTGGATGGCCTAGTATTTTACACCATCCCCCTGAGGACACGCTCAGTGTCCAAGACAGTGTGTGATCCAAAAGTGCAGGAAAAGCAATGATAAAGAAAGCAAACACATGAGAACAGGGATTATCACTGCTTCTTACTTGGAAGAACTAACATATTCCTCCAGAGAAGCAATCTAGGATTGAAAAACACTTGTGTTATGTAAGCTTGGAAGGATCAGAGATGACATCTTCATTGCTTTGATTTTCATTAGCTGCAGATCATTAAGCAGGCATTTGTGAGCGTAATTCTGTATGTATAAAATGACTGAAATATTTATTACACACAAGATGATTGCAAATAGACTCCAGTCATTTCTGCATGTGATATTTTGAAGACTAAAGGTGACAAAAGGTCTTTTTCTTGCCCCTTTCTCCCTTTACAATATTGATGTACACCAGTACATTAATTTCCAGGCCTAGTAAGTCTCATGACTAAGTTCTTTTTTATCCCTTGTGATGTAAGAGACATTCCAAAGAGTAGCTGTAGCTCTCCCACAGGAAACTGCAGCCAGGTAATGGTAATACACCAACCAATCCAATCAGTCTCTGAACCATCAAGAAATATCTTTTAACGAATACATATGCAATCCAGATTCAATTTTCTTACATGCTTACACTACAGCTACAAAGTAAATAACCCTTTATCCATGGAATAAGTCGTCCAGAGAAGCTATGACTGCTCCATTCCTGAAAATGTTCAAGGCCAGGTTGTCTGGGAATTGCAGCAACCAGGTCTGGTGGAAAGAGCCCGTGCCCATGGAAGGAGTACTTCCAACCCAAACCATTCTACTATTCTATGATTTCTTTCCACATGACTTGCCACAGTCAGTCCAACCGTGAGCAAAGGAAAGGAAGAATCTACAGTGCTTATATATTTAGTATTAGCACTACAACTTAACAGCGTGCATTTGTGGGACCGGGAAGACCTTGTAAGGTGGGGGGGGCATTAAGAAAAACCAAAAAAGTCGAAAAACCTCTTGCAAACAACATCTTTATGATAATTGGTTTTCTCACAGAGTAGCACATGGGAAAGAGTGAGCTGATGATGCTTGGTTGCCTACTGAGAGCTACAGACCTTGCACGACAGAATTAGATCCAGTTTGCAGAGCTGTCAGTCTGGCAGCAGGAGCAGAAGTTTGTCATGAGGAAGGGAGTGGTGTAAATAATGATCTTGTGGGTCTCTAATCTGAGGCAGACACAAGCTTCTTGGGCCAATTTTTTTTTTTTCCCTAAATAAGCTGCTAAATTTGGAAAGAGAAACCTCTATTTAAGCAATTAGATAAAGTCCTAAGCTTTCAAAAATCTTGATCATGTACGCAGTGACTTCAGTGGGAATTGCCTTTGTGTATGACTACATAAATCAGAGGGGTTTAGGTGGATGGATGCTGAAATATGGTAAAAATGTCTTCTCAATGGGAAAAGGACTTGAAATTTTTTTCTTTATTTAACTTCAAGTAGCAAAGAAAAAATTGTTAGTTCTCAGCATGTTGTAATCTATTCAAAGGCAGATTTGAAGCACATGAGCTTGAACAATATGGATTGTACTTATTCAAACCTTGGAACTGTGTATCCAAGACCAATAATATTGTAAGATTCCAATCTAATAGGCTTTATATAGTCAAAAATTATGATCTTAACTCAGTTTAGTTACAATGTGTAGATTAATTTTTATTAAAGTAGGGAAAGGGAAAATAACACGCTTTACAAGTCTTTATTACTTAATGTTTTTACATAAAAGAACATGGAAGAAACCAAACAATTTCTCCTTGTGCTGTTGGGAAAAGAAAAAAAAGCAGGGAACACTCCACCTCACACTAATACTCTATGTCCAGACCAAACCAAAACATAATCTTAATTAGAAAGGAAAAGTCAAATGATCAGGAAAAAAAAACCAACAAAACAAGTCATGTTCCCAGAAAGTACTGTGTTAGTAAAACATGAGGAAGAAAATGACACATATTTCCATAGTGCGTAGTGCATGGCTGTGATTTTGCTGTGAGGTAGAAAGGACTTGGAGCCTACACAAAACATGTAAGGACATCAAAGAATATTTTAGCATCCAAATCAGAAGTGATCCCTCTCATGTCAGCTGGCATTTGGGTAAGCATCAGCAAGCCAAGGAGTTGAAAAGAAGAGCAGCAGTGGCAGGAAGAGTTTTCTAGTCATTACTAGTGGAATATAACATGCTGTTCTAGCTGGGGTGCTGGCCAAGCACAGGCATTTTTCCCTTATAGGAAATATGTCCTGTCTATTCCTTCTGCATTAAAAAATGAAACCCTATATAACTAATATTTCCTTAGATAACAGAAGTGCCAAAACTGCAATTAGAACCTCTTCCTTTGTTCCATTTGCAAATACATAGAAGATCCCAAAGTTTACTCTGTTGAAATAACTGAGTGTGGTAATATCAAAACAAAAGCAGATGCTGCACCTTAGAATGTATTTAGTGGTACTTCTACCTGCAGCCTGTCCATAGAGTCTCTTTTTAGAGAGCAGTCTCTCAAACACTTAAGATGAAGCTGGCTACATTCATTTAAGGATGATGCAAACAACAAAAATCTTTTGGCAGGTTGCTATTAGCTGAAGGACTCTGTCTTTATTTCGTATGAATTTCTATAAATAATTAACCAGCACCGTGCATGGATGACTAAGCATGATAATAGAGATGTTTCCTTTTGAGGTTAAGATTATATCCTTTGTAATACCAAAAAACCCAGGCAGCTTGTAGCAGCAGGTTGTTTCTTCCTGAATTGGACTGGAAATGTTCACAAATCATATTCTGCTAACCAAGACCCTCAGGGCAAAGAATGGAAAAGAGCTGTGGTTTCCAGGGAAAGAAAAGACAAGACTGCTCAGCCTGTGTTTTTAGGACTGGTTATCAGCATAGCATAAATATTTTCAAACTAAACTGGATGCCCAATCTGGATTGTTCCTGTAATCTGCAGGTAAACACTATATGTAGTATGATTTATATAAAAAAAAGAGGTTTAAAAGAAGATTGTGAGACAGAGCCAAAATCTGCTTTGCATTATGTACAGCTCAGCCGGATGACACTTATATAAAAGAAACCAATCTGGAAGGGAGGATTTCCTGTAGTGGTTCATATTAAAAATATACCAGCTCTGATTTGTGAAACACAGATAGAGCAGGGACCTAAAGCACAAGTTTTTACTTCAGCAAGACTTGCTTCTTTCAAAAAGAAAACAAAAGATATGAACTGTGGTCTCTATCATTGCACCGAATTTCACATTAATTTAACAGGTTCAGAAGCTGTTGAAAATTGATTTAATGCTTCTCATGCAAGACAAAATGAGACAATAAGGCAGATTTTGTGCGGCAGCCAACTTATTCCAGGTAATGAGATGCTTTTCCAAAGCCAGGTACCACTCCTCAAGTCTCTGCCCCCTTCGTAATGGGTTTGAGACTCTTGAGGACTCCTTCAAATTTAATTTTGTGGCTTCATTCGCTGTGTGAAGCTCATTATGTTGTCAATCCCTCATGCTATGCACACATAAAGGGCAGAGGATGAAGTGTTTTATAGGGCTCATATGTTCAAGTTTTGTCTGGGCCCTAAGTAGGTGCCATGTGCCTCTCTTTTGAAAGCTCAGATCAGTCTTAGCTATCCAGATTTTCCCTCTCTTTGTTTGATGATCAAAATGTCAGTGTTTTCTTCATTGGCACTCAATAATTATGTAAGTTAGCATGAATTCCCTCTGATCAGCACCTCTGTCCACAGTCTTGCTTCAATAATTAGAAGACCAGGTTGTTTTCCACCTTACTTCAGTTTCTGTGGTGCAGCTCATAATGGCAGCTTTTCATGCATTACAGGGAAAGTGATGGTTCACCATTTTGAAGAATTATAAAGGATACACAGCTTTATCCCCCTTTTCTTTAAGGATTTTTCCCTTTCAGCTTTGTTTCTTTTTCGTTCATATCCTTTACCTGGGCTATTTGCAACAGTCACCCAGTACACCCTTTTATAATCAAGAACTGTAAGTCATCTCCTCTACTTCGTATTTGTTCTCTCTTGACTCCACATTTTTTATTAAACTTTCTGATACCTCCTTCTTCAATTTACAAATAAAAATATCATTACCAGTTTATGTGGTTTCACCAGCATACAGATCAAATACCTAGTGGCAAAAAAGTCAGTACATCTTCCATGGCTGTCCATTTCTCCTCTTCACCTCTCACCTTTCCAACGAGACTGCTCCTTTTACCAGACTCAAGATCTGATCTTTATGCTAGATGTTTCTCCACTGCTTACAGATACAGAAATCTCAGCAAGTTCCCTTCAGACTGTACGAAGGGAGCTGATGAACTCTCCCTAAATATGCAATGTCACAAGAACACAGAGTTTGAAGGGACAAAAAAAGACCAACATATTCTTTGCCACCAAAGCAACAGATCAAATGCATGTCTCCCAAGGGCTTTCACTTTGCCTGTTCTTAAGAGCATCCAAAACTATGGACAGAGTAATAGTCTGTACCCTGTTTCTATGTATCCTGCACAAAATGATGAAATTCTCATAATTTTATTCATTGCTGTCTTTGCTCCCAATCATATTTACTTCTCTAAATGGCTACACAATCATCAAAATTACAGGATTTCTTTTTCCTATTGAAAAAAATATCAACCTTCTCTTTTTCAAGCTAAAAAAACTTTTCCCTACATTTCCCATTTCAGTAATATTCGCTAAGTTCAGATCACTTTTTCACCTTATCAAGATCAGCTGGAATTCTCATCTCATCATATAGAGCAGCTTTATATTTCTCCACAGAGCTTCCTGTACCACCTATACGAGCATTCATCACTGAAGCAATTCATAATAAACTTGAATAGTGTCTTGGAAGAGACTCCAATTAGACTCCTAGATGCAATGTCTTCACAGTCTGGCACTTCTCCACTGATAGATGAACATAAAAATAGGACTTTTTAAGAACAGCTGTGCAGCTAAACTATACTTGAAATGTTCTTATTTGCTTGTGAGTATGTCATAAGGGATGAAGTCTAAAGACATGTTAGAATCAATCTGCCTCATACCTATAACCCTGTCTACCTATAAAATATGTACTACAAGGAGGAGAAGATCATTTGATGTTTTACTAAATCCGTTACAATTGTTGTCTCCTTACTTCACAGAAATAAAAGCACTTTTTCATTTTAAATTTTTTTCCACAATTTCTTAGAAAAATCAATCTTAATATTCTCCATAATCCCCTTTATATTCCTTTCAAGGGTGCTTATGAAGTTTGGCTTCCTTTAGTCATCTAGACCTCCCTGTTCCCTGTAGCTTATTACAAATAGATGATTTGACTGCAGCGTTTGTTCTGACTGGTTTCTTAAGTGGTGTAAAAATTAAAATAGTAGACCGTATTATTGCATTCAGACCTGAATATCAAGCTAAAAAATAACAATTGACCACTGAGTCTTTCCATGAATACTTGGTCTCTCTGCAGAACAGTCCTCATCTCTGCCTCACCTCTTTTTTTAAACACAGAACTGACTGAACTTTTATACACTGAACTGACTCACAAGGTTGTTACTTCCCTTCAGCTTTCCTTCTGAGACACATTTTTAGTTTAGATATTAGGAATAAGTTCTTCCCTGTGGGGGTGGTGAGGCCCTGGCACAGGTTGCTCAGAGCAGATGTGGCAGCCCCACCCCTGGAAGTGTTCAAGGCCAGGCTGGACGGTGCTTGGAGCAACCTGGGATAGTGGAAGGTGTCCCTGCCCATGGGCAGGAAATGGAACTAGATAGTCTTTAAGGCCCCTTCCAACCCAAACCATTCTATGATTCTATGTTTTTTGATATATAAGAAAACTGACCAATGAATATTCACTTAAGTAAAAGGCAGAAGTTATGCTTTCCAGCAGTTTTTTGTCATTTTACCTAATAATGTGCATTGCATTTGTTGTTGATGTAGCAAATATCACCCTGCTCTTCAGAAGGAATTACATTCCTGAGGAGGGTAGCTAAAGTTGCCAATGCAACTTTAAAAGCTGCATTTTCATGGTGAGACCTGTAGTCACTTGTCTTTCACAAAGGATTTTTAGAATAATGTTATTAAGCAGCAAAACTGACTTTCATCTTGCAGTGCAGCATAAAAATTGCACTTTGTTTACAATATTTCTCATTGCACTTGATATTTTACCCACTGTTGACAAGACAGCAAAGTATTTATATTTCTGTAACTCAGCTTCCCTTTTGGGGAAAGAAAACGTAAATTCTCTCCTATTTCAGCACTTGTTGCTAAATGATCCTAAGTGACATGTGCCCAAAGGGGTTTCTGAGTGACAGTGTTCAGAAGTGCTGTTCCTATGAAATTGCCTCTTGGAGCAAAATTTCTGGTTCCAGGTTAGATGTGTAAATCTCCAATCAATAAATTACCAGCTGAACCCAACATTTCCCTGCTTGCATCTGTCACCCATATGAGCACATGGCAGTTCCCATTTCTCCCTGTGCTCTTGATCACCTTCTTGCCTGTAAGCTTATCCAGTTTCTGCAAACATCACCTTAGCTTCAAAAAAGAACTAGCCCTCTGAACTGGCTCTTGGGAGGTCTCAGAAGTATCACTAGTCATATACAGACTTGCCAAATTTTCAAGGTTTGATTATCAACAAGGTCTAATTTCCTGAGAAAACAATGCTAATGTGTTATTGTGCATTTATAGAGGTTCTTGTTTTTCTCCTTCCTCTAATTTCTGTCCCACCGTCTGTTTATGATTAAATATCAAGATTTTTGATCCACAGATGTCCCTGTCTTGAATCTTAAAATGAATCATAGCACGGCTGTAAATAAAAAAAAATAATAAATATATACAGCCATTTATAAAGATGTAGGCCTAACAATCCTCTAGGAGGTAGTCTGCAAGTGTCTGCCAGATGAAATGAATAGTCCACGATAATCCTTCCTAGTTATTAAAAGAGATTTCATCTAGTTATTTATTTTTCTCCAGGGTAAATGAACCATTGTAAGAGCAACTTGTTTTTGTGGTTTAATATTTTCATCATTGATGTTGCTTACAACCTGAAGCCATTATGATGACTCACACGCTCTCAGACATCAGAGACAAATGCGTGCTACATGTCCTAAAACTTGGTACGTATCAGTCTCTCATCATCCTTAAATTGGACACATCGTAAAAGAGGCTCTGCAAAGCATCCCAAAAGAAAAAAAACGATGGTCCTTTATGACTCCAACAGTTGAATTTATAAGATCAAAACCTAAAATGCTTTGTAGTGATGCAATTGTTCTTCTATAGGCCTGGCTAATACTGTTTTGGAGAACAAGCACAGGAATATTGTCTTACTGTGGAAGGATTTGGGTTTCTCTCTCTGCATTGAGCAGCATGCCCAATTAGTTGTTTTCTGTGAAATTATAGGGGTGTTTTGTGAAACTGTCTATTGGTTAAAGCCCAGCACTTTTTCTTTTTTTCTTTTTTTTTCTCGTTGCAGTGAAGTGTTTCCAAAGAAACTTTCAGTCTGAGAGCTCAGATACGCAATTCCTTACCTTACAGATCAAGAATAAGAAAATCATCAGGCAAAACAATAGTAGAATGGTTGGCTAAGAAACTTTCGGAAGATTATTCATGGATGTTTATGCGGTTGACTTCAAGTGCTTCGGGATAGTCATATGTATGAATGGTACAATTTGTAGCACCCAAAGCAGAACAGTCATCGTCACTCACTCATTCACTCACTCACCCACTCACTGACACATACACACACACATTACACATGCACTTGTTCTGCTCCTTAATTTTCAGTACATTGGTTGAAAATCTAGACAGCTTCTGTGACTAGCAGGCAGCAGGCCATTTTTTTTTTTCAGTGAACAACTGCATTTTGCATAAACATGTTAATGGTTTCTCGGCGTGTTCATCAGAAATTATCTAGTTTCAGGTGAGAAACGAAAATCAAAATAGTAGAGCTACTGGAGTTCAAATTGCTCATGCCTAATGAAATGGTGCAGTGAAAAGATTTCCCACACCAATGTCTGACTTGCTTCAATGTAGGCCCTGCCTACCCTTATCCTTTATTCAGGCAAAAAGATACAGAATCACAGAATCATTAAGGCTGGAAAGACCTTCAACGTCATCAAGTCCAGCCTTCCATCGATACCACCACACCCACTAAACCAGAGCACAAGGTGCTGTGCCCAGTACTTTTTTGAACACATCCAGGAATGGTGATTCCACCACTTCCCTGGGCAGCCTGTTTCCATTCTTAACCTCTCTTTCAGTGAAGAAAGTTTTCCTAATATCTAATTTAAACCTTCCCTGGTGCAGTTTAAGGAAAGACCAAGCCCCAGCAGGCTACAACCTCCTTTCAGGCCGTCATGGAGAGGGAGAAGGTCCTCGCTGAACATCCTTTCCTCCCAGCACCCTCAGCTACCCCTCACAGAACTTTTTGCTACCCCTCACAGACCCTACTACCATTCTCTTTCTAAACTCTGGTTTCTATGCTAGCTCACTCCTGATTGGGAATGGGAAAGATTTTGTGACCATTTGTCACCCTGTTATGCTGAGTTACTCTGTGGATATTGAGCACCATCTCTGCCATCCCAGAAGTCACTTCATGCTAAGCAGTAGAGAAGACAACGAGATGGGTTTAATGACTTATTTTATTACTGAAAATAAAATAGCAAGAGCGTTCATGCTAGCCTGCTGGCATCCTGAGCAAGGGAAGAGATATTATGGTCTGAAAAATGAGAGTAATCTTAGGTTTTCAAGGCAATAATGTCCTTTGTTTGAAACAGTGGTTGGGAAATCTTTTGAAAATAATCTACTCAGTCTCTAAATGCGCACACCAGACATATAGATTGTCACTGTTTTGTAGGAAACCGAAAACTATTGACAAAAGTGGTTCATGAGAGGTTTATTATCTTTATTTTACTCTTGTTACCTGATGTCAATCATATGAACTTTTTCCTATTAAAGTTTTTAATACATGAATGTTACACCCACTGCTGATAACGCTGCTATAATTGGAAGAACTGTGGACATCTGTAATGAACTGCTGCATCCTTTTAAATCTACATGAGATTTTTATACAACTCTAAATGAAGGAAGGCTATCTTTCTTGCTTCATACCAATCATGCAACGTATTTACTTTAGGATTATTAGGTGTAGGGTAATGCCTGGAGGCTGTCAGCACATTTAAACATCTACTTAGTGACACTCTGGCAAGATTATGAAGGAAAGATTAATAAGAGATCAAACAGACTCAGAAGAACAGAAATACTGAAGTCTTTCATCCAATCCCTGTCTTATACACAAAAAAAATATACTCTCCTTCCTTTTCCCTTGTTTCAGGGGTTATCCTCAAGCATGTCATATTGCCATTTGGATTATAAATGCGACATCAAATTTGTCACCTTTAAGATGAGAGAATGAAAATGGAAAAAAAAGAGATTCCTGCTAATATTAATCTTTGAAAAGGTTTTTTGGTTTGAGTTCTTTGTTTTTTGTTTTTGTTTTTGTTTTGGTTGTGTTTTTGTTGTTATTTGTTATTGTTGTTTTTTCACATTTTAATTTGAGACTTATATTAACTCACCCTAGTCTTTTCAAATGCTGCAAACAGAAACTGAAATGTAAAAAGCAGTCACTTTTGTGATCTTCTGTATTTGCCTTCAGTCAAAGGAGAAGAGTAGATGTTCCCCACAATGGAATGTACCTGGAAGATATGTTTTTGGCAGGTTAATTCACCCAAATCCCTTCTCCTGTAAGGACAAGTGGTTTAATGGGCTGTTCAGTTTAGTTCCAGTGGTGTAATTAGCAGGGGTAAAGCAAAGACAGTGAATGAATACAAACACCAAAGTCCTCCCCCTCTTTGAGGAAGTCTTACTCCCTAGGGGCAAGTATGCCTTACGTGGAAGCACAAGAAAGACACTTCAGAGGCACAAAACACCTGTAAAACTGCTGAATTCAGCCCCCTGGAGGGCTCCTGCAGAGGAGGGTCCCTGAGCAGCATCACGCACTCACTGCGGTCTCTGTGCCAGCTGTTCCCAGCTCTCCCATCCACAGCACAGCACAGCACCTGCTGAAACACTGGCTTTTCTTAAATCCCGGCATACCTACACCACCAGGAGGGTCTTCAGCAGCCAATAGCAAGCTACAGTGTCTTGAACAGAGCTATGTCTGATTCTAGGGATATGATGGTTGCTATGCAAAGCAGGACATGCCAGTAACGGAGCAGAGGCAGCTCCTGCTATCACTGTCTAACCAAAGTAACAGATTGGGTTTTTTTCTTTCTTTTCTCTGTGTTTCTTCAGTGACCTGTAAGCCAGTTCAGAAAGCCCGCACATCATCTTGTGTGGTTTCTGGAAATCAAGCAGAACTGCGCTTGTTGTCAGTTAAATAAAAAGATAAGGTTTTCATGCACACACACAGGCACCCATCCTCCTCCCTCAACACACGGAACACTGCATCATTTATGCTTCAAAAACTACAGTCCTAGGTGTTTTCCTGTTTAGGCCCTGTTTTTTAGAACCTCAAATCCTTATTTACTCAAAATGATCGGATTAAATTTATTTTGGATGGCATAATATTAATCTTTGTTGTCTGCTTTGAAGGCACAGCTCTAGGGCTAATTACTGAACTTGTGTGTTTTGGAAACTGGCCTAATTTTTTCACCCACTCTCTGCTACCTTCCTCTCTTGGACCCAAGCTCCTTGATCCTCTGCTCTGTATTTTGAGATCTTCTTATATATTTATCTGCCTGTCAAGGGCTGAGGGTTGTCTCCAAACTGATGTTTTAGCACAAAAGTCTCTTCAGTGTCTGGATTACCCCCACACACTGACAGATGAATTAGAGAAGCAAAGAGAAAGGAGTTTGGCACATAGCATGAGAACACGAATTTACCAATTGCCAAGCAGCTGTAGTGGATTTCCTTTGTTGTGCCGCAGGGCCTCAGTAGATGTTTAGGAAGAATGACATTTCCTGACTTTTTAGATTTGAAAGCCTGCCTTGACTTGGCAGCTCTTGACTTCCAGGCAACTTTGGTGGCATCTTTCCTCTCCCTTCAGCTTCTCAGAATGTTTTCTGTGTTTTTGAAGAGCTTTTTCCATAGCTGCATTGAGACATTTGTCCTGAATTCTTTCTTCACTTACTCCTCTCCCACTTGTATCTCTCTTGCTTATGAATAGATCTCTTTTTATCTTGGTCTTTAGGCTTTTGCCTTATAAAAATCTTTTTCCTTTTTCAATTGCTGTGAGCACACCATAGTCTTTCTTCACAACATGAAGGAAAATGCTATTGATTTGGCCTATGTTTTGGTCCTTTTGAATGGGGTTTTCTCTTCTAACAGTGCTTGAAACACTCACAGAGATGTTCATCGTTTTGCATCAAGGCAACAAAGATGAGGAACACACACAGCAGAACAGAGATCACACCTGCCATGAGGCTGAAACATGGTCACAGGAGGTCCCCAGGTCTTAGATCTTTGGATATTTTGAGGAACACAGTAAAAACACCCCTGGTCTGGGCTTAACTAACATCAAAAATAGAAGTATAAGCTCAAGGAGAAGTTAGTAAGTGTAATTATCAATGAGAATATAGTCACAAGCAATGTGTTAGATAGAAGTGAGAAACCCACCTAGAGCTCCAGTAAAAAAAACCAGCACAACTTAGTTGAAGTTTGGATTTTGAAGATAACTATATTAAAATCAATTTAGAATATGAATAATACAAAAAGGCAAAGTGGAAACTTCTTAGATAAAGTCATTTAAACTAGCTGAAAATCTGTGTTAGAGCAATCAGAAATCAGCACGAGAAGAGTGATAAATTATCACGCACTTCTTTTCCTCCAGGTTGTTCGCCATAAAATATGTAAAATGTAGAGCCAATTAGAATATAGTTTGCAGTCCTATGGAAATTTTAATTTTCTTGGAAGCCACTGTACACTGAAGGACGTGTGGGGAACAAAAGATTTTTCCTTGCTAAGTGTCATGTGAGGTATAGGTCAGCCAAAGAGTCAAACCTCCATGGAATAATGCAAGAAAAATGCTTCTGAATTATAAAGTCCATAAACCACTGTGAAATAAAATATACCGGGCCTTGGCTTCAGTATTTCAGTCCTAGGCCAGGATATTCTGGTTTTCAACCAAAGATTTCAAATTTTATGGGTTCATAAAGTTTTTTGTTTGCTATTTTGTTTTAATATTAAACATTTCCACAAACCAGAATCTTGTTAAAAAGTGAAGCCACCTTTATAGACACCTTTATAACTCTACTGCCTTCAGCCATGGTTAACTCTTTTTTAGCTTCCCTATCCTGTAGTTTTGTTTTTTGTTTTTTCAGTTAGCAGGTTCTGATTGCTTTTATTTTGGCTTCTTATATGTTACTTTCTTTTCTTTTTTTTTTTTTTCTTTTTCCTATGGGGTTGTTGTAGTTGTTCATGCATCTCTCTTGAGAGGCCTTGTTTACATTTATCTCAAAGTTGAACACCAGAAATCGTGTGCTTATAGCATACACATATATGTATATAGACAGGCATACACACACACTGTCTCTCACACACACTTATGTATGTATTTTTATCTAAAACCATGTATTTATATGCACATATTTCAACTAATGGTATTCAATCTGTTCCAGGGATGAATACGTTCAAATGTTTGTTCTGCTGATATTGAAGAAGACTGGCTTTTTTTACAACAAAACTATTGTAAATGTCTTAAAATTAAACAACAAGCTTCAGGCAAAAAAGATGTATGTGCAGCAAAAAGCTATTACTTACAAGACCATATGTGCCAGAAGGCAAATACTCCCAATGTTCAAAGACAGAATGGAGGAGACAACGTATTCCAGCTCTGAGCCCTTTTAACACATCTCCCTTACACACACAATAAAGATTTTTGGATGAAGCTGACTGCTTTTTTTCTACCAGAGTAATCAAGCCCTACATCATTAACCTTTCTGTTTGCCTGGCAGATAATCTGGGAGAGTAGCAAGTGACTACTCCTCCGGGCTTTGGAGGCAAGCCAACACAATTACTCTCACCCTGTTCTTTGAGGTGGCAGCTGCAGAGAGATCAGGATGTAGAAAACAACCATGAAATCAAAGGGTTACAGACTTTGGAGCCAGCTCTTCATTCGTCTGCCTATCAGACAGAGCTCCTAACTTGGATGACAAAACCTCACAGCTCACTGTCCATGCTGAACAGTTACAAACCATCAGTCAAGCAAAGAATGCCCTCACAAAGGTCTAATGTTAGCCCTACTGTCCTCCCACCTGTCTTTATTTTCTGGTGGTGGTGGTTGTGGCAGTAGTATGAATGTGTAACAGAGCCAAAAGTATGCTGTCTTGCAGATTCTGTTCTACTAATATGTCTAGTTGGATAGTGTTATTGTATAAAGTCTACTGACATTCTGCCAAATGCCAGTTTAGATTTTTGGAAATGGTTTGTGCTCAGAAATTTTCATACACAGACTAAAAACACTTCCTCACTGAAATGCTTTTACTACTAGATAGTGAATATGGCAGCTCTTTTGTGTCGGTGATGAACGTAGTCAAGAAGAAGACTGGGAAAGACAGGTAGTGAGAGGAGGTGACACCTTAGTCATTGTCCAGGATCTGCAGCTTCACAGGAGATGAATAATTTCATTACGTGAAGGCTGTGATATCTTCAAAGGAGTTGCTGAAGCATTTGGTAGGAGACAGAATAAATAAATGTAAAAAGGGAAAGAGGAATACAGAAAGGTGAAGTAATTTATCCAAGTCATGCTAATTGTGTTGGGCAGAGAAAAGATCCCAGACTCTGCATCCTCAGCCTGTATCCCAGTTGCTAAGCAACTGTCCTGAATATGAGGGTGCCCAAAGCACAGTATATCAGATGCTATAACATTGGCGCTCTGACACCTTCTGCTTTGATTCACGCCGTATCTGAGGTCTAATAAAGAAAAGAAATGGGCCTCCTTGTCTGTCTGTGACTTCAGCTCTTCTGTATTTAGTCTAATAAATGAAACCCCCAAATTAGGGGGCCAGTGGTACTGTGATCTTGCTTACGAGCAGATGTAAAAGAGCAGCTCCAGTGGGTGAGCTGTGCAACCTCAGGTCTGAGGGATTGCATGGAGGTCTCTGTCTCATGTCTTAAGGAAGGCAAGAAGGGTGATTAGGCTATTAGCTCAAAATGGGACAGCCGTAAGCATAACATTTCATGAGATTTGTCTTGGCTTTGCTGTCTTAAAATGCTACTGGAATACACATTTTATCACAGTAAAAGATGGCTGAAATACTTAATATCTAAGAAACAATAACTGGGAATTCTCTGTGCACAGAAATGGATTTTTGGAATTACCAGGCCAGTGTCTGGAATCCCTCAGTGACAGTGCAATTACATGGCACATCTGCTATGGCCAGCTTCTGGATGGTTTTCAGTTGGCAATGTGGAGGCATCCATCAACCCGCAAATATAGGTCATAGGCCTAAAATGACAGCCCTGCCTTGCCTGAAAGGCATCAGGGCCAGAGAGCTGATCTCTAATATGAATTCCACATAAATTTGTGAGGGAGCCAAAGAACTGATGATGAAAGTGCTGAAGGGCAAAGAGTGAAGTGGTCTGGTTTGCCCAGCTCACAGTAAACATTCGTCAAATGGCTTTTGTTTGCACAGTTCCCATGTGCTGCACTCCTAAAACAGGAACCTCAGAGCTTTCCAGGGCACTATGCTTGCACACAATGGGGGCAAGTTAGAGACTGAGGCTGGAAATCCGCAGAGCAGAACATCTGCTGGAGAACTGAAGATGAGAAGTAAGGAATTCTAACGAGAAGGTCTGTCAAAGTCTAGCTGAAATTTGATCTGCATAAATCTAAACCATTTCATATATTTTTCACAACTACCAAAACTTATGGGTATCTAAACTCCTTAGGCATTTTCCTACTCGGCCTAAAACCATATTTCCACATATACATCTCTAAACACTATCACAAGGACCACTAGGGAAACTGTGGTGATAGAACAAGGGGGAATGGA
This sequence comes from Cephalopterus ornatus, assembly GCA_013396775.1. Taxonomy (NCBI): domain Eukaryota; kingdom Metazoa; phylum Chordata; class Aves; order Passeriformes; family Cotingidae; genus Cephalopterus; species Cephalopterus ornatus. The sequence continues at coordinate 50,141 of VZRE01006375.1, read as the reverse complement.
TCCAAACTGAAAGACGGTAGGTTTAAGTTAGATGTTAATAGGAGATTCTTTGGTGAGGCCCTAGCACAGGTTGCCCAGAGAAACTGTGGCTGCCCTATCCCTGGAAGTGTCCCAGGCCTGGACGGATTGGGCTTGGATCAACCTGGTCTAGTGAAAGGTGTCTCTGCCCATGGCAGGGGGGTGGAAGAAGATGATCTCTAAGGACCTTTCCAATCCAAATCATTCTATGATTCTAAGAAATAAATGTCTACCTCCCACCAGCAGTTCTCTGGGGGTGTGGTGGGAGTGATGCCATTCGTGTTGGACTTGATCCAAGACTGATGGTCCAGATGAGACTGAGTAAATTGATTGGACTTGATGATCTTGGAGGTGTTTTCCAACCTTAATGATTCTGTGGTTCTATGATTCTAATTCCGAATGTTATTTCTTCCTCTGGGAGGTATGATTATACACATGCACAGACATATACCATAGAGATAGCACTATACATATATACATACATATATATACATATACATCCTATTAAATGAAAATTGAAAAGAAAATACAGATATTATGTCCATTGAGTGGAAACTGAAATCCTTCTCTACCTCTTCCCAGATGAATGCTCTAACAAGTTGTAGCCAGGTTTTTACTTGGCTACCCTTCTGTGGGTCTCTGCACTATTGCATTTCTTGATACACAGTGACTCAGGCTCAATACAGTGGACAGGGATTGCCAATACCTTTGTGCAGAATCTCTGAGGTAGTGCAGCTTCTGCAGAGCCCAGAAGGTATATTGGCTTCTTCCTGGGCTGATGACACAGTTGGTTTTGATGGATACCATGGTGCTGCAATGGAAAGACACAGATGGACAGATTTACACTTTGCTTATCATCAGAAATGTCACTTTGTATGTTGACAGCATATGGACAGGTAGATACCCTGGATCACAGCTATCCAGGATGAGGTAGGCAGACCAAAGGGCACGCCAGCATTTCAACTAAGTTTTATTGCATTCAGTGACGCAGATTCCCTCTCTGTGTTCTCAAAAAAGTCTTCTGCATCTACTGTGAGAGTTTTTTAGTTATAAGATTAGTTGAGGACAACTAAGTGTCTGACTAACTTACCTAGGGTCTCTATCTACTGGAACATTTAAGTATAAACTCCACAGCTTTCTCAGAAATGAGATCATGAAAACATTAATGATTTGACGCAAGATTATTCACCCTTTGTCGTGCAAAAAGCTCACCAGATACTGAGCAATTCCATTTACTTTTAATCTGCTTACGTACTTGACCTTCACTATGAAAGAGGCAATTGTCAGCTTCAGTGAAGCTACAGTACTTTCATCAAATGAGAAATCCATCCGTGTGCTATATATGTATCTTACAAAACAAAATAAAAAACACGAAGAAAAACTCTGAAGACAGGAACCTAGAATTCAGTGTTTAAAAGCTCATTTTGTAGAGCTAAATCTATAAATTAACAATTACAAGTGAGTTTTAATATCACTGAAATTTCAAATGGTGCCAAAGTGGGTTTTTTTTTTTATTGTTTGGATCTGTTTTTAAAGATTTGTCTTCTCTGCTGTTTGTTGTTTTCCACTGTCTGCTGTTTCCATCATGATGCAGCAACAACATAACAATGTTGGCTGAAAGCCAGCTTGAGAATAGACTGAGCATTCAATGGATTTTTGATGCATGAATATTTTGAGGGGGCATTTAAATGATGTTTGTGCTTCTCCCAGTGTGAAAGAACAACACTGCCAGGTTTCTTTGATCTACTGGAAACAGGCTATCATAATACAGAAATAGTTAGCTGAAATAAGTACATTCAGGTAGCTTCTTTCTACTTAACTGTGCATCATTTGCTTCTGTGCTCACAAAGGAGGTTTTCATTCAGCTGGGGCAAAGTGCACACAGTTATTGATGGTTCAAGTATTTATTCTTTAAAATGACAGTTCTGAAAACATATTTCTCTCACCACACAGAGAGTGGGAGGGCAGTGGAAAGGAGCAGATAATTGAGGGAGCTGGAAGTGAAATTATGTTCATGTCTGTCACATGCCATTTCCATTTTAATGACTGTGAAGAGGAGTGTCAGAGAGCTGCCAGACAGCAGAGGTTTGGGTCACCACTCATAGTGTCAGATGTTGGGGTACTCTCGGTTGGCATTCATGATTGAAGGAAGGAATATATCTGCTTTGCTCCTTTCCTGATACTGCTTCAAGTTTCTGATGGTTCACAACCTGAGGCTTCAATGAAGTGGAAGACGTGTTGTGTTTGACAGCCTACAAACACAAAAGCATTCATCATAGCTCAACTCCATAACCTTGCAGTCTGAAAGATAAATATTGATGATTTGGTGAAGCAAACAGTCCAGGAGAGGGGGAGGACAAGTAATAACAGGCTGTGTCAGTGTAGGCAGCCTGGCTCTGTGTATAGTTTAGAGAAATGCACATGTTGCCGTCATGGGTCAGATCTTTAATCCATCTATCCCAGTGCCATGTCTCCATGGCTTGTCAGCACCACGTCTTAAAGAATTTGGGACAGTAAACAATAGAGGATCACATGGATCCTTAGTGCCCCCATTAAATGGTCATGCTGATGCCTGTACCACAATCAGTGTCTGAAGGGCAGCTCAGGAGCACATTTACCTGTACATCTACATCTGCCCAGGTATGTGGCAGCACAGGCTGCTGAATGTCTGGAAACAAATATTCTGAGTGCAGAACACAAAGACTGGTGATCAGCACACGAAACTCTCTGATACAGAAATCACATTATGTGACCTAACCCCAACACGAGCCACTTAGTCCTCAGGGTCTCTTTCCTCCAAAAGCTGTGGGATTTGGGCACAAGACTAGAAGAGCTCTTCATAGGAAAGTTTAAGAAATCCAGCTTTGAAAAAAAAAAAAACAAACAAAGACCTTTCAAATACTCAGCAACAAATATTTGGCCTTTTGATTTCAACTTTAGAAATTCTTGCTACCTGTTAAATGTTTGTTTGAAGTGTCCTTTAGTTATCACTTCTGTGTTTCAGAAGGTTCCCTGGCTTAATCACTTTGTAGAAAAAAAGAGCTCTATTGCCTTTCATCTATTTTGAACTTGCTAGTCTCCTTAATTATATTGCACATTCTCTTGTCCTGCCACAAGCTGAGGAGAAGAGAAACACCTAATCTCTCTTCCCTAAGTCATTTATTTTTATCCTTTCGTTATGTCCTTTTGTCCCTCTCCTTTCTAAGGTAACTTTTCCCAATCTTTTCAATCATTCTACATGCACATATTTTTCTTTTTCTTTCCTCACTCCAAAGGATCACTTTCATTTATCAATTTTTTCCTTATTTTTTATTATTTTATTTTTGCAGAAGTGTAATAATACCTCACAAATTTTTCCAGATGAGACTACATTTTGATTTATAGGTTGGTTGTGTAGTATTTACTGCATTAATCCCCATCTCAGTTCTTATGAAGCCTCGCATCTTGTTTGAATTTTTTTTCTTAAAATTACAGCTGCATATGGTATAGAAATCTGTCTTCATTGATACCCAGATTCCTTTCCTGGGTTGAGACAGTGAATGTATACCCCTGTCAGATGTACAAGCAGTTTAATTTATTTTTTTCCCTTCAGTACGCCTTACTTTGCATTTACTGACATTGAACTTCATTTGCCCTCACATGGTTTAGCTGAGTCTCTTTGAAGTTCCTCACAGATCTCTCTGGTCCGTACTAGCTAAATAACTTTGTGTCATCTGCAAGTTTTGCTAACCTCAGTATTACCCTCTTTCAAGATCATTAATACAGATTTCAAACACAAGATCTAATGCAGAACAATGAGGCAAGGCATCCCACTGTTCACCTTGTGCCACTGACTATTTATTCCTTCCCTTTGTTTCCCATCTTTCACCGATTTTCAGCCTATGTTTGATGCACTCCATGAACACATCAAATAAGTGAAACCATAAGTGTGGTTAAGCACCAGCATTCTCAGTTTTTCTCACTGCTTTGAATACAATTTGTGTGGCAAATATAGTGTGTTTCTATCCCTTTATTCAATAAATCCCCTTGTATTTATTTATTACTTTCAAACAGCTCTAGAAATCCCTCTGGCAAGCCTAGACTTTGAAAACATCTGAGAAATAAAACATTTATTGTTAGGTTTATAGTTCAAGATTTTTAGAAATTTTCGGATATTTGCTAATGGATGGACTGTGCCATTTTTATGTAGTTAAATGTGAGGGAAATATACACAAAGATATTTCATCTTTTCCCTTTGAGAGGACGTTACTACTATCTCTAGAAACAATGGCACACATGAAACCACCCTTTTTTTGCATAAAGGATTAACCTTGGTTTTGGCCCCTATCTTAGGGGAAGAATGGGAGAGAATTTTGGAGCTTTTAGAAAGGGTGCCTCTCTCCATGCGGGCAGCACGTTCATGCTCTGCTGATGTTCATGCTCTGAGTGTCGATATTGATCCGACAACTTCTGTCTAGGGGAGACAGTGTTATACTGGGAGCCCACATCAGACACCTACTCAGCTGGAGGGCTGTCTTAGCTTGTTCCTTTGTTTTCTAATGCTTCCACAGTTGAATCAGGGGATCATTAAGGTCAGAAAAAAGCCTCCAAGATCACCAAGTCCAACCTTTGAAAGGTGAAAGCCCAGACTTTGGTGGCTGGATTGTGAAAACTGGCACAAATAATGGAGATGGGTCCTGTGTCCCAACATTTCGTTATCCTCTGGTTGATTTGCTCTGTGCTGCTGCACTGTCTGAAAGCTCCTTCCACAACTTTATTGTGTAAATTAAGGTCATAGAAGTGACTCCTACACTGTGGATACTCCCCATAATGATTATGAAACTTTTTTTTCCAAATACTTTGCAACACGAGATTAAAAGTGAGCTGGTTCTGCAAATAATCTTTCCAGTTAACTAATCCGCCATAAAATAAAAGAGGAAGGGAGTATAAATGATGTATGAGCACAGTCAAACCAAATGTGTTTATTACTTGGGAGAAATGCTCATATAAAATGTTTAGGTATGTTCAAGCACCTCTGCTCAGGAGGCTTCGCAACGTGCTGAGAAAAAAGAGAGATGTATCAGAGTATCAGGGTGTCAGAGAGCTGACACTGATCGATCCTACTTCCTCCTCTTACCTTGGAAATCTTATTTTACACTAGCATTTCACAATCCACATTCATTAAGGGATTGAGTTCCTCTGACATTCCCAGGGAATGTGGCTTCTCACGCAATGACGTCTTGATCCCAAACCATTCGTTAACACAGAGCTTAATTTTTAGGTTCGTATTCGCTGTGGCAACATCTGTGAGAATGGATTTTTTGGGGAGTAGCAGGAGTGTTGGTAAGTTAATTGGCGCAATCTGTCGGGAAGTGGTGGTATCATACACCAACCCTGGAAGTGTTCAAAAAGCCCGTAGATGTGCTGCTCAGGGACACAGTTTAGTGGTGAACACGTCAGTGTTGGGTTGGACTCGGTGATCTTAAAGGTCTTTTCCAGAATTCGTAAATCGTATGATTCTGAAATGCTGAGGGATATCCCTCTCATTAAAAGATTTTTCCATCTTAACTTTGTCAGTAAAGAGGAATTTACTTCCATTTGGGATGTTCCAACATAAGCCATAAACATTTGTATATTCTTTATGAAAACAAACAGACAAGCTCAGGCAAAAGTTTTCTTTTTTTGTTTGGTTTTGGTTTGGTTTGGTTTTTTAATGTATATATTTTTTTTAAGCTGGAATGAAGGGAATTAACTGTGTTTTTATAACTTAAGTCTTAGATCTACCTTCCAGCACGTGGGGGATCTGAGTTCAGGTCCCTCCTGTGCCTGAGGAGATTCAAAAGTACACAGCTTATCGCCTGAAGCAGAAAAATGTCAATAGCAGTGATTCAGGAAGACTTATTTGAAAATATCCAATATGCCCATGGTGTCAGACTTTGCAAAACAAACAAACAGGAGTACTGATTTTAAATCTGATTTGGAATAGGCAGGATGAGTTTTCAGTAACAGATCTCCTCACTCATCTGAGTGTATGGAGGGTTTTTCTTTCATTTGCAAAGAGAAAGGAGTGTCTCAGGTTTCTTTCTGTTTTGGTTGACTTGTTTCAACTGATCTGCCGGAGGAGGTGGTTAACTGTTTAGCTAATTATTGATAAGGGCAGGTAATTTCTGATTTTTCCATTCATATTTCCCACTAGGAAGTTTAGGGGACTCCTACACAAGCTTGATGCCTTCCCTGAAGCTAGTTATGTTCATTTAACCCTCTCTTTGTCTTCTACAGGAAACTTAAGCACTCTAAGCCTGGAGAATTATAAAGATTTCTCTAAAATTCAGGAAATTAAATGTGATGGGAACTTCGGAAATTTTACACTGTGTTCCCAAGTCACAAGTTCAATCACAGAGTGATATAGTGACTTCTGAGACCCAAGTGAGTTCTAGGAATATGTGCTTGTCACTTTTCTCAAAATTTATGAGACACTAATAGTATAGCTCCATTCAGGTTTTGTTGAGAGTCTATTTTAGAGGAAAAATCTGATTGCCCCCAGTTACTGCACAGCACAGAGAGATTTCAAAACCTTTCAATTCAGGCAAAACTAAGAGATGCTCTTCAAAAATGCACTTGATGTACTGCAGAACCTGCTGAGTCCCATTTCATAGGTCTAGACTAAAGATAATCTGAGAAAAGCCCTTTCAAAATGTAAAATGGCCTTCAAGAGCAGCTGTTTCACTCTGCAGAGCTGATCCCTGTTGCACCATACTCATTGCTTGTATGGAAATAATGTTGAATTAGAATAGGTACCTCAGTTTATTTGAAGTATATTCGATTGTTGTTCTGATTTTGCTAAAACACAGCAATTTTCTTCATTCAAGAAGTGAATGAGAGTGACTTTTCCAGAGAAAACTTGATTGCACATCACTTGATTGTAAAAGAATGTGAAATCTATTTAGCCTCTTTACTGGGGAAAAAAATAAATAAAATAAAATAAAATAAAATAAAATAAAATAAAATAAAATAAAATAAAATAAAATAAAATAAAATAAAATAAAATAAATAAAATAAAATAAAAGTGTTTCTTTTCCATAAGTCAAGAGTCACTTAATGAAGAATGAACAGAATCAATAAGATTCACAAAACTGAAGTAATTCATACTTGGTAAGCTTCACAAATATTTTTTTCCTTCAAATACTCTTTTCATCACAGACCTCTTTCCCAAGCCCCAATCCTCAAATTAAGAAGTCTAATAAAACATATGTAGTCACTTCTCTTTTCTCTTTCAGGAGTGAAACAAATCTCTGTGGGATTTTTTTTTGACTTTTAGAGAAAGAGAAGTTAGACTGAACTAATCAGCATAAATTGTATGGGGAACATTATGAGTCATGATGAGGAAATTCTGCTTCATCTTGATTTAAAAAAGAAATAAAAAATGAGGATTTTTAAAATTACTGAAAGAAAAGGAAGATTAACTGTGCTCTGAATGCAAGAGCTTTCCAGGAGACCAAATAAGTCTTCTATAAACTGATTTGCCTTTCTGACTGCGATTTAGTAGAGTGACACCTAATTTGTTCTGAGAGTCATTGATGCCTCCAACACAATGGAGGATGACAGCTTGCATAACCTCTCTTTCAGCTCTCATCTCATTTATTCCGTTTGAAGTCGAGTTCCGACAAGAGAGAGGCACAGAATTAATATTACCTTAGATCAGCTCAATCTCCAGAGGGAGCAGCAAAAGCTTTTCTGGAAACAATAAACCCTTTAAACATGACAGGAGGAATAGGACCTTAGGAGGTATCTGAAAGTATCCATTATTAAAGGAAGGAAAAATACATATATCTATGTGGGTCACTTTGATTGTGATTTTTTCTCTTTTTTTTTTTTTTAACTTAACAACAAAAGATGAGTAACTGCCAGTCTTACAAACAAATTTAAAAATGCTGGATAGTTTGCAGTTAACATCTATATTACAGACACACACACACATACATACATATGTTTTCTCTTTTGTTATTGTAACAGAGTCCCTAGCCATGGATGGTATTTGTTTTGACTTTGAAATTCCCTGCTTGTTTGATCTGGTTCCTTTCCAATCTAAGATAAAAAATCAGGAAGGGAAATTCCCATCACATCTGATAGTTTAAAAGGTCAAATTTAATTATTGCAATTTGCATTTAAAATTAACGTAGCACTTTTAAAGTAAATCAGAGGAAGCCAAAGAGATTATTTGTGCAGACAGCTTTGTAGAAGGGAAAAAAATAAAGATGCACGACAATGTCTGTATAGCTGTGTACACTTTAATCTATCTACAGAACATCAGCATCAATAAAACTGGCACAGTTCCATTCAAGTAATAAAGCTACAGTGAATTATGCCATCTAGCAGTCAGTCCTTATATAAATACATGTATATTTATGTTTGTATACATATACATATATATGTAAAATATGCATACATGTAATATTTCTATTGTGTGTGTGTGTGTGTGTGAATGTGACAAATTAGATACTGGAGGGGAAAGTATATACAACTGAAGACTAGAAATGGTGCTGTTTACCTGAAAATTTCACATGAAGCTACAACTGAAGAAATAAAAAAAATCACCCTGGGCTTTTAACAACTGAGAGTGGACAGTATTAAAACAAGGACTATCCATTAGTAAATTATCTACCCAATGGATAAACCTTGCAGCATTTTCTTTTTTGTGAATTCTCAGTGGACTTCGGATTTCTATCAGCAGACATCCAATTTACATGTGAATCGTGATTTCATCATATCATATCCTGTCATTCCACTAGGAATAATTTCCTGTCATTCCACTGTGAATCATTTCAGGAAAGTACAGATGACTTAATAATTTACAATTAAATAGTTCATGTCATGCTGGAGCAAACCATGTGAAAAGAATCAGTGTATTTGCCACACAAATGCAAATACCTCTGGGAGCTGCAGGGTGGAGCAGAAGAGAAAGGAAGGGAGGAGGAAGAGCAGAAGAAAAGGCAACAATTTAATGATGGACAGGAGAATGGCTGCGAGTGGCAGGACAGTGGAATAGGAGCCCACTTTTAACAGAAGTCGGAAAGGTAGATGTAAATGAGGATGTTAAGTAGGTTGGAGAGAAGGCAGCCCAAATACCACTTTGATGGGAAGGGTGATGTAAACCTTTCCTGTTCTGCTGAATACAGGAGAACACTTAACAACCTCAAG
>VZRE01006375.1:0-40856 GCA_013396775.1 Cephalopterus ornatus | reverse complement strand
ATTTTTTTTCTCCCCCAACCCCTTCTCCTTCATCGTCCCACTCCCATTCTTTAAATGGTTTTTTGTTTTGTTTTGGTTTGGTTTTTTAATAGTCTTTGAATTTCAGCATTTTGTTAGAAGTTCAACATCATTTGTCAGCAGCTTTGAGTGATTCTACATATGGCTTTGCGCTAATCTATTCACTTTGCCTGTGCCTTTTATCTTATTTGTGATGTGTGGCCAGCTCCAGTACATTCCCCTCTGACTGGAAATGCAGAGCGAGGNACTGGAAATGCAGAGAGAGGAAATATATTCTTGTGGTCTTTGATATGATACTATTAGTTCTCTTTTCAGGATGGGATGCATCTTCCTTCACTTTAGACCGTTACAACACAGATGTCGCCATCTGAGATATCCCTCACTGTCTCTCTTTACGGTCTATTAAAAAAAAAAAAAGTGCTTTAAATTCAGACTATTCTGTCCCACATTAAGTACTTCTACGCAAGATGAGAATAATTTCAATATAAAGCTGTCTGTTTCATGGAATCCTAGAATCATAGAAGGACTTGGGTTGGAAGAGACCTTAAATACCACCTAGTTCCCACCCCTTGCAGTGGAAGGCAGGGAAACCTTCCACTATCCCAGGTTGCTCCAAGCCCTGTCCAACCTGGTCTTGAACACTTCCAGGGATGGGGCAGCCACAGCTTCTCTGGGCAACCTGTGCCAGGGCCTCATTACCTTCATGGCAAAAATGTTATATTTAATCTAACTATACCTCTTCTTTCTATAAATTTCTTCCTACGGTCTTTAAAAAGACCAAACCAACCAACCAAACAATAATAAAAGCCCAGATGGAAACATTTACAAGTTAGATGATCCAGAATAGGCACAACTAATACAGTATTTCAAGTCATCTCATTTGTTAATGCAGATAAAGGGAAGAATTCTGGAAAGGGTTTTTGAACACAAAGATGAATATACCTCCGCAAACAAAGTAAACAGACAAAAGGTGACCTTCTAACTGAGATCTAAAATAAAATCACTTACCTACTAGACAAACATCCCTTGGGAAAACATTCTACCATGGTGAGTCATCATGAAGAAGGGCAAAACTTAGAACACAAGGGCAGAGGAAGATAGATAGAAAAAATTGGTCCTTTGATGGAATATAGCAGTCAGGGGAAGTTAATTCCTTTCATTCCATTAATTTACTTGTACAATTAGGCCAAGGCAAAAGGTATTATACATCTCTACAACCATACCTTATATCTGTTCTTTCAAAAAGTTTTGAGTGTAAAAGGAGAAATAGTGAGGAGTCCCTGAAAAATGAAAGGTTTCACCAAGATAATCTTTGCTGTAAGCTTTGTCTCCAACTTGTAAGGGAACTTCACCAATTCTTTTCATAAATTCTCAATAAATTTTAAGAGTAAAAATCGCATGAAAAAATGATGCTTGGTTAGATATTTTTCTGAAGGCAGGGTACATTGAATAGTGGAAAGGTGAATTAACTCCCATTGGAGGTAACTTCTAGTTTACTCCATGTAAAGCCTGAAAATGGTCAAACAAGTCACATCAATAAAACAACATATTCAGCTGAATTAATACCAAAGATCACAAAGTAATTTACAAACAGCAATTAATTCTCATTATGTCACCCCGACACATAATTGATAAAAATAATCTATGGGTGGACTCGTAGCCCAGAAAAAAATAAATAAGAATAAAATAGAAGCCCTGGCTCTCATGGCTGTATTTCCAAGGAGTACATACAGTAAATCCAAGTTATATTCTTTAAATCTTTCTTCTAGCTTCCCTCCAGAGAGTGAGATTGAAAAAGTAATGATAGAAACTGTCTTTATAACAGTAACACTGTGGTTATAGCAGCCCTTCAGAACTGGGAAAGCTATGTTCAATTCCCCCCTGTAGGAATTTAGTTTATTTTCCCTCCTTACATCTAAAGAATCTTGAAATTTTTTTTGTGCCAAATGACAAAGCTTCAACAGGGCAACAGGAATGTGCTATTGCCCTCCTCAATTCATAATAGGGCACTATCCTATGTATTATGTTACAAATGGGGGTAGAAGCATTATCTGCTTTGCAATAATTTTAATTTTATAGGTATGAATTGAGGATTAATTAATTAGAGTCAACAAAAAGAATAAGAATTAATGAATGAGTATGTATGTCCCTGAATGTCCAGCTAGAAACAGTCTCTAGTGCTTGCTCTTGATTCTTTGCCTCACCCATCTGATAAAAAAACCAATGTTTATTCTGTTTATTATCAGCCTTCCCAGGGAAAATGGAGACGACTTTTGAAACGTTATAAGAAAAAAGGGAAATTAAAATTGCGCCACCTACTTTTTAAGGCTTTCTTAAATCACCACAATTTCATATGAATTTCACAAAAAGACATCTAATGCCTTAAGAAAAAAAAATATATATAGTGGTTGTAAATAAATGTGTTACAGAGAGATATCAGAGACTGCAATCATGACATGCTAGGATATATCCCAAACACTGAGCAAAGTGAATAAGATTTAGAAAAGAATACGGCCTGGAATGTGTATTCTTGTCTTTTATGCTTCTCGACCAAGCATGTTGGATGCTTTGGATATGAAGCAGATCCACACGCACTGTGCAGGGAGCGTCAGTATCTGACACGGGATTCCAGGTTTTACTGCAGTTATAGGATCTACCTACGAGATCTGCAGGTCCTTTAATGCCTCTTGCATGGCACTTAGGTAGTCCTACTGCCAAAACATTTCCCCCATTCCCGTACATATATTTTTACCAACCAGTGAGAGGGAATTGGAATGATCTCTATTTGCAAATGCAAATGTCATGTCCCACATGGCAAAGGGAGATGTATGAGGAGCTTCTGTCTCAGGTTCATCATCATTACTGTGTTTTCTGTGGTATGGGATCTCTCTCTGATGTATCTGTGTTTCTAAGGGTTATCCTCAACATTGCTAGATAGAATGCTAACTCATTGCCACCACATGTTACATACAGACTGGATAATTGTATTTCTTTCTCTTGGCAAAGCTTTGGACATGCTATTTGTCTTAGAAAATATAAGTAGTATTAATTATTAGTAGCAATTCATATCCCTGTCCATTTCCTCATTATGGAGTGAAATACTTAAGTGCATGAAGCCACATTAATTTTCATTAATGATGTCAATTAGCAAGTGGTTATAAACTTTTAATAATATTGTAGCTATATAAATCCTTATTGGGATATTTCATTAATTTTTATCAGCCACATAATCAGCTAAATAACTGAATTCTTCTGCTGTGGATCACTTCTGCCACAAGTTCATTAAACAGTGTTTAGGGTCTTAGCCAATTTTCTCCCAAAACACAGAATTAGTGACAATCTCAGTCTCTCCCACTTAACCTGAACTTGGTATGTCCTTCAGAAAATCCTGCCTCAAGCAATCCAGGAGTAGAAGACAACAGCCTGTAAGGCTGTTTCTGATCTCACCTCAATTTAGCTGGCTGAATGTGAGGCATCTGCCACGTTTTTTATCTAAGCTCTCTTTGTATCCATGCAGAAGTGATCCTCTCTTCTTTGTTAAACACCTGATTTTGGAATTAGGTGATCCATATTTGGATAAACTGGAAATATTTGGGAAGGGGAGAGCAAATGAAAAGATTTGGTTCTGTTTCATTTTGGAATACAGGAAAAGATGGTACTGTTTTATCTACTCAACACCCAAAATACCCCTGGGTGGAACAGAATTCTTCAGTGACCTCAAATGGGGTGAATTGTTTCACTTTTTTTTTTGTTTTTGTTTAAATATTTTTTTCAAGATACAGAACAACTCACAAAAATAATAAAAAATGAAAGGACATTCTGAAACTTTGATTGTCTGGGTGATATTGTGCTTCCTAACCTTGGGTGTCCTGTCCTCTTATGTGCTCTGGGCTTCCCCACCCAGCCTCCAGCTGTCATTTTGTAAATTTGCAGGTCTTCAGTGGCTCCTGGGCTGCATCTCTCAGGCCCATGCAGATGTGCCGGATGTTCTGAAGTATTTAAATGGATTTAGACATCTCTGTACAGGTCTCTAATCTGTCATGATGAAATAAAGCATCTCAATTGTCTCAATAAAAGAACATATTGCAGATTTCTTTGGGAATTCTCTTTTATATTTTTGGGGGTTTTTTTTGTTCAGATTTTCGTTTTCAGCTAATCCAAATAAGTCTTTTCTGAAGGGATTGGTGGGGAGCTTAACCCTGAGTTTTCATGTAGGTTTACCTGTGAGAAGAATGGGTTATCCTGGAATTCCTCATTTCAGGTTTCTCTATTTAAAAATTTTATTAGTATTTTATTAGTAAAAACAAGAAAGAGGATAGGTACCAAACTTACCAGCCTAATGACACAGAGGAAGACAGATCAGAAATTTGTTTCAGTGTCTTTATACCTTAATATCTATTAACCACAACAATTTTACCTATGCTTTTCTGTCGAAAGAAAACCCAGCAACAATTATTCATCAGTTAAAATTCCAGATGGACAAGAGTAAAAGAACTTCCAGAAAGGAAGAAAAGGGTTCTGCAGAAAGTATGCAAGACCAAAACTGGTGTTCAACAAATGCAAGACAGCTCTGTTTTATCTAACAGGCACTGAGGCAGTAGGTTAGTAAGTGAGCAGAAATATTCATGTCAGAATAAGTGTGGAGAGACTTCTGGAAACTTGCATTAAATGATGGATGTTCCTTAAACTTCTCACACAGCATTGCCATATCCATGCAAATATGTCATAGACTAATCCTCTCACCACAGAAGGAGCACAAAGACATAATGTAACCATTATTTTTAACCATGACCACATTTTGTGCATTATCTTCGTTTCCTCTTTTCCCTCACCATGTAACCCCCACATGCAGGCTTTGCATCCTGTCACCTTCAACTGAAAAAGTTAATAATCAAAATTATTCAACTATTGACACTGTTCTGCATTCACTCAGCCCGTTTAACACCTGTGATATGCTTTTACCTGGTGGTAGTGTGACTTCCTTGTTAATGGAATAGACACCGGCTTCCAAACGCCTCTGGCTCAGCAGAGAGAAATGGAGCTTTCACAATTACCATGAATCAGTGCATCCAGCACTGTTCTGCGTGCCTCATTTTAACCCAAAGGTAATTTTAATAATAGGGTTATGTCTGCCTCAAGCAACTGGAGAAGTCCCTGAGTTAGTGCTGATTGAGCTGATGCGTCCACTCAGACGAGCGAAAAGCCATGCACAAATACCCTTTTATGCTCCTAGAGTGGGGCAGCTTCGTTAGTTAAGGTTTCCATCAGAGTAGGACTCTCTGATGTGGCCACAGTATGCTCAGCACCAAAGGTCACTCTGCCCGTTCTGCCAAGCAAAGAGTCTGCTCAGTGGGGTTCCCTTAGATGCTGTGCATTTGTGGTTGTATTTCTGATTAGTTGTGAGGTACTAGATAGGGAGCTCCATCACCCCACTCTCTTTCCATGGAAGGGAGAAAATGCAGTTTCCAGAGGCTGAGTCATACCTTGAATGGAAGACATCGTCCTGGCAATGCTGAAATGACCTTCTGTCTCTGTCTTCATGATGGCAAAGGAAGCCTGAGAAGAACAGGAACATAAACAAAAGGCCTAAATTGGTGTAAATGAGCCCAGGCAATAACGACTGAAAGAGCTCTCAGACCACTGTTGTTTTTTTTATGCAACAAGAATATTTTCATTTGCTTGCATTTGCGTGTGGGTCACCCGGATTTAATTTGAGTAGTTTGATATCATTGAAAGAACATATAAGATGCCTTTTTCTGCACCCTCACAACCTGCACCCACACAACTCCCTGTTTGTTTACCTCATTGGGAATTTCACGACTATTTTTTAGGCACCGTCAATTACCAATCACAAGCAAGCAGCACATAATTGCGGGTATTTTCGGATCAAGGCAGAAGCGCTTGTGCCAGTACCTGTTAGATTTGATTGGACAAGGTCACATAGAAGAACATTAAGAAATGGAGGCAGAGATGTCAAAGCATTTCCAACGGTAACAGCGACCGCCCCACTCATATCAACAGGGGGGAAATGGAAGCATAAACCAAATTGCATCCAAATGATCGCAATTGGAGCACATGTGTTATGGGAAAGGTTTGAAGTTAGCACATGTGCTGATATAGCAATACGACGATGAAGGGGGGGGAAAAAAAATTCCAGCATTCAGTGTCTTTGCAGCACAGATGGTTGGGTTTGCTTTGCTGGCCTAGTTGTTCATTAAAATGAATCAGATGGATCTGGCTATCCCAAACTGTTAGTATATGTCTCTGCCTTATTATTCTGTGCTTTGCAACAATGATGATACTGTTCTGCCCATGGGCCAAATGATGCCTTGATATGGATCGCACGATATACTGGTGGAGGGCTGTCGATGTCTTAACTAACAATCCACTCAGAAGTGAAATCTAGGAAAGAGTACAAAGTACCAACTGGATCACATCTGTGGTCTAACCATGTTTTACAAGATCACTTAGTAGGTACTACACAGAGTGTAAGCAACTATGTGTGATTAATTACAACGTCACAAATGACACCAACTTTGGGACACTTATTTAGCTTTCATGTTTGGACAATACAGTTGGTTTCTCTTTGTCTTGGGGGTTTTTTTACCTGCATTTTTTTTTTTTTAATGTGGCAAAGGATCTGTATAATGCAAAGAGCACTACAGCTTTCCTCTTTTTTTTTTTTTTTTCCCCCCCCCCCGCTACTGGGGTTTTTTTTTGTTGTTTTTTTTTTTTTTTCCCTTCCGGAGAAGGAATAACAGTTATGAAGAATGTGGTGATATATAGCCCCTCTACAGAGCCAAAAAGTGTAAATTTCCAATATGAGATGCCTGTGGGGAGGGTAAATTTTCCTTCAGCCTCACAAGTCCCACTGATGTTAATAAAGGAGGCATGTCTACAACACCCGTCACTGAATAATTTACATCTGCACAGACAGAAAGTCAGAAGGCAAAGCTGGAGACACATCAGAAAGCTGGCTTTAAATCAAGTCAAAAGTTTGCCTGTGTTTGTGGGTGGTTTATTATTATGAAAAGAAAGTAATGCAAAGTGAAATTAAAGCTATCTGCTCAGCTTTGAGGGTTTCAGGATAGGGGGATGGTGTGGGGTTTGATGGGAGGGCTGGGAAACTAAAAGGTATGAGACATGGCTGAAAGATAAGGAAAGGTTTGAGGAGGAAAATGAATTCCGAGGGCTAAATGAACATCAAAGAGTGAAATTAATTAAAACTCAAAGTTAAAGTAGTTGTTTTGGAACTTCTTTCCTACAAATACATTATTTGTTAGTCAAGAAAGAGTCAAAAAATCCAGGAAGGTTGTTTGAAATCATGGAGATTTGAGAATTGAGTATTATTTTGAGTTAATGGCTGTGGTTTAGAGCAGCAGTTAGGACCAAGCTTTCAAAAAAATTCAAGATGTCAAGACATAGACAGCCAGCGGCATAATTAAAAATGCACCTTATCAGATTAGGTTCCTAGAGGAATATAACAAAAGACAGATTCACATGATGGTACCTACATGAGCCCTGGATTGGCCAGCTGAGGTGCAGAAGGGATGACTCTGTCAGTGCACCTGATTCTTACTGCACTGAAGATGCACTTTCACTAAGTACTCAGCATCAGCATCCTGCCCAAACCTTAACTAATTTTAGGGTGGGTAACAAAGTCTATATGAAGACCTCTAGATATGAGTTTAAAGTTGATAGGTGACAAAGGTCCAGACGCCCACAAGGCGTTAGATTCTAAAGAGTTGGATGCCCTCCGCTTTTCTGGAGAAGAAGCAACTACTTCCTCCCTGGGGAAGTTTTGGTGATCTGGTCATTCAAGCTATGGGTGAAACTTGCAGTTTCTCAAAAGGCTTAGGAACCCCTCCCTTACAAAAAAGTTCCCTCTCAGAATCTGAACAAATGCAGACCAAGAGCACTGATGAAACTCACAGAATCAGAGAATCAGAGAATCACAGAATCAGAGAATTACAGAATCAGAAAATCACAGAATCAGAGAATGGGTAAGTTTGGAAGGGACCACAGAGGGTCACCCGGCATTAACTTCCTGCTCAAGCAAGGTCATCCAGAGCACATTGAACCGGATTGGGTTCAGATGGTTCTGGAATATCTCCACTGAAAGAGACTCCACACCCTCTCTGGGCAATCTGTTCCAGTGCTCAGTCACTACACAGCAATGTTCTTCCTCATATTCAGGTGGAAATTCCTGGGAATAAGTTTCTTCCCTTTGCCTCTTGTCCCATTGCTGGATCCTATGGAGCAGAGCCTGATCCATCCTCTGCCCCCTCCCTGCAGACACTGACAGACATAGATGAGGTTCCCTCTCAGTGTCTCCTCTCAAGGCTGAACAGGCCCAGCTCCCTCAGCCTTTCCTCATCAGACAGATGCTCCAGTCCCTTCATCACCCGTGTCATCCTCCACTGGACCTGCTCCAGGAGCTCCATGTTGCTCCTGTCCTGGTGAGCCCAGAACTGGACACAGCATTCCCAGTGAGGGCTGAGTAGAAGGGCAGGATGACTTCTCTTGATCTGCTGGCAATGATCTTCCCAATGCAGCCCAGGGTCCCATTGTCCTTCTTGGCCCCCAGGACACACAGCTGGCTCAGGGTCAGTGTGTCCACCAGGATCCCCAGGTCCTTTTCTGCAGAGGTGCTCTCCAGCAGGTCACCCCCAGCCTGTCTGGTGCTCAGGGTTACTCCTCCCCAAGTGCAGGATCCTGCACTTGTCCGTGTTGAATTTCAGGCAGTTCTTCTCTGCCCATCTCTCCAACCTGTCGAGGCCCTTCTGAAGGGCTGCACAGCCCTCTGCGACAGGCAGGCCCAGTGAAAACCAAACTTTTGGCTGCTGTAGATCACGTGGGTATTCACATGTCAGTTACATCATAAATTCATAGAACAATAGTATGGTATAGTACGGACCTTAAGGATCACCCAGTTTCACCCCCCCATGCCATGGGCAGGGACACTTTCCAGTAGAACAAGTTGCTCAGTTACATCTAGTTATTGGGCCAGACACCTTTTATCCAACTGAAGAGAGTCCATATGACAGCCAGCTTACTGTTTGACCCATCTTTGATATCTGTCCTTAAACAGGACAAAACATTCTCCAGAGTTATGTTTTTTCACTGATTATAGAAAGAGTTATGGATAGCTAAATACCCTTGTTAGAGAGAGAAGTCCCAACTTCTGAAATCCCGTTGCTGCTAAACTACTGGGTCAGTGAAGAGTTTAGTTTTATTTGTAGTTCTGGAACTTTGTGCTGTTATCCCTTGCTTTTCCTGGGTACTACTGTGCCCCCTGAACTTACGGCAAAGCTGTCTGGTAAACACCAAGTGCCTTCCAGATGGGTTTCTGGGATACTGTTGGGGTGTTTGCTGGTGCAGAAATGTTCTTGCAGACCTGAACTGGCCCATATAGTCCTATAATGTGTTGTTTACTCTGCATCTCTGACTCCAGGACTGGCTCTAGTGCTGGAAAAAACAACAACCTACAGTTCCTCTAAGACCTTGTTTCCACTACCCTGTCCCTATCACCCATCTTGCTCCAACAACACTGTGTAAAATTTCCGTGGCCTTTAATTTCATCATGACCGAGGGTGAGTTCTTTTAATTCTGTTCTCATTCTGCAGTAAGAAGTAAGAAAAAGTGCCTTACTCCAAACTGAAGTGACCACTGTGTTGCAAAGCTGACACATCCCACATAGCTCTTCTGTATTAAGCAGAATCACCCGTTTCCCAGATCAGCAAGTCACAAAGTAATATTGATATTTTTAAGGGGGTTTTTTGTTTGTTTGTTTGGGGTTTTTTTGTAAATACATCTTTTTTTTTTTTTTTCCTAATCTACCAAGCTTGGTAATAGTTTAGTTGGAAAATGCACCATACGAACAGATGGAGGAAAAATCTTTCACTGAAAATATATACCTATTGCTTTAACTGATGTTAAAGATGTTTTTCACTAGGTAGAAACCTGCTGAATATTTGAAAGGGTTATTGTTCTGCCATTATCACTACACCATTGTGAAATTAGAGACTGATTTTGAATGAAAGAAAATAAACTTCATAGATGTGTTGGGTGGATGTTTATGATAGCAAATTGTCTGACTGTTCTTAAACCAGCTGCTTTCAACAGGAAGTGGGCTGTCTTTTCTCCTTGCACTCCTCTTTGGTTTGGAGCCAGGAAGCGGGAAAAAAGAAAGCAGCAGGAAAATGGGGAGAGGAAACTGAAGTTAAAAGAAAATTAAGATATTGTTTCGCTATATCTCCATATTTCACTGTTTATTTGGATGTCAGTGTCAAGTAAGTATATTTGTTTCCAAAGAGTAGTCAGAAAAAAAAAAATTGGTGGTAAGGAATTTGTGCGTGTTCTAAGTGTAATTTGTTTTATTCACAATTCTGACACAAAATGGTCAAACAGCAGGCAGGATAATCTATTCTTCTTGGAATCTTTCTTCTATGTTAAGTTCGTAGGAAACAATTTAATGTTCACAGATAAATCTAAGCAGGAGCCCAAGGAGGAGGGCAATCTTTCCTTATGTTTTTATGTCTTCTTGCTCCTTGACGTCCCTCTACGACATCTCTCCATAATTCTACCCTAACAATACTAACATCTCTTCCAGAGAATCATACTTTTCATCAATCAAGGGCAGGAATTTTGAAGAGTCTAGGGATACACGCCCCTTTTTAAGTTTAGGCATTTTCAGTGTCAGTAACTACACTTGAGTTAATCACTCTAGATTGCCTCTACAGTTTAGGGAGAAAAATAACTGTTTGTGGGAGCAATCTGTCTCAGTCTATTTAGTTGTCAGGACTGGGGGCTGAGTGACTAGAAAGCAGTTTTGCAGAAAAATAGCTGGGAATTCGGATGGTCAAGAGGTTTTTCGGGAGTCACGGGGGAAGGTGGGCACCGTCATCCTGGGTTGTGTGAGCAGGAGATGATGATGGGGACAGAACTTGGGCGATGAACAAGGAGGTGGAAATTTGTTTCACTTTCAGAGAAGACTAAGCTGGATCTTACTGCTGTCTGCAGCTACCTGATGGAAGAGAGTAGGGAAGGTGGAGTTAGACTTCTTGAAGGTGCACTGAGTAGGAGTCATGCAAGTTAGATGTGGGAAATTTTGGCTGCATATTTGGGAAAAAATCTAGATAACGAGGAGAGTGGTCAAGCAGCCTTAACAGATTGTCCAGAGAACAGATTGTGAAATCTTTATTAGGCATACTCACAGCTTGACTTAACTATGCACAGAGCAACCTCATCTTTGTGCTTTGAGAGGTGGTTTGAAGTAAAAACTTCCAGAAGTCCCTTCCATCATCTCTGAATCTATGATTTGTGCCCTACAAGATTGTATGAACTTTGCAATTACAAAGAAAGCCAAAGAGCCATAAAGAAAATTACTCACTTCCATGTAAATCTCTCTATTTTATGTCTACATTCCAGCTTTTAACATTGGGTTTTGGGACTTCCTCCCTTGTTGTACTTTCAGAGCCAAAATTAATTACTCTTTTATCTCTACTTGTATTGGTGTGCTATCGATTCATCTGCCAGTGTACAGGATAATAGTATCAGTGCATCTATACCATGAAACGCCTGTTACTGGTTCTTGTTTACTTGAAAGTCAAACTAAACTACCTTAACAAGACTACAAATAGAGATGTTCAGTTGTGGCTGAGACGTAGCCGTTTTTCATTAGTCAAGCAAGAAAGAAACAAAAGACTTGAGGAAACCATTACGTTTGTCTGATATGGCCTCAAACCCCAAGAAAGAACCCACATACTGTGCACAGAAAGAAACAATTCAGTCTCTCATTCTCCCAGTGATGGAGAGACTAAGCTGTAACTAACAAGGCATTTTCAATTTTACGTTACAAAGTTTGTTTCCTTTTTCTTTCTCAGCTTTTCTTACTGAAGGGACAAACTAAATTATTGAGGTTTGAGGGAGACAGTTCTAATTCAGGGGCACATTTGTCTGTGAAATGGTTTTCCAATGAGTATAATAGCAATCCCTAAACTGAAAACATCTGCAGTGAAATTCAGTCAGCTGTCAGGAATAGATGGGCACAGCTTGACTTGACTAGCAAGACCCCCGGGAATTGTTGTACCAGATTAACAGCACGGGGCCTGTACCCCAAAATCTCATTGTTTTCAGTGTCTCGATCAAGGATGTTTAGAGAATTGTGGTCAGACAGGTGGATGGTGGTGAATGGATTTCATATGTGGAGTGTCTGTAATACCAGGGTGAAGATATATCAGAATGTTCAGCCTAAAAAGTGCCAGTTGAGAGGAACTAGCACAAAGGTCTGTAAAGCTGTGAGTGACATGGAAGAAGTTGTGTGGGAAGACTTCTACTGTATCTAATGCAAGAAAAATGGGTACCAAAGGAGGCTGTCAGAGGGCATGTTTTGAAGAAACAAGAGTGATTTCATCTTTGTACAACAACATGCATTTAAGGTGCTGTGGGGTGCTGTGGGTGTAACAAATTGATATCAGCTGAAGGGGAGACTGGGCTTCACAAAGTATTGTAAAAAATATTTGGCTATTAGACACAAATAACTAGCTCGAGAATTCCAGGCACCGAAGTTTCTAACTTTCTTACAGAGTTTGACACGTTGAGAAAAGTCTCAGTAGGAGCTTTCCTGGTGTTGTAGCTCATCCGTGGGTTTCTGGTTTCCAGTAATTGTTGGCGACAGTGACAAGATGGACTGGAGTGTTTATTTATATGACTGACAAGAGGTGCTTCAAAGAGAATACAATAAGCTTCTGGAAGGCCAGTATTTGCCTCAGAGACAAATTGGCTGCTCTGGGAGAGATCTTTGGCTTCATGCTTTTGAGATTTGGTACCACCTTGAAACATAGCTGCAGCTTTTGAAAATTGATAATTTCACTTGTTTTAATACCAGACAACAGTGAGAAATATGTTCTTTAAAAGATATAACAATGTGTTCTCTTTCATTTTCTGGCTGCCATGGTTTCTTTCCATATAATAAAACTACTAGAGCAAATAATCGTATTGAGGAATTAACATTAATAGCAGAAAATATTTACAGATCGTTCTGTAATCAATTCTTTACATAAATGATAAAAAAAGAATTCATTCTGTTGGTTGCGAAAGAAAAGTCAAGAATATATCATCATACTGCTAGGATTCAAAGCACAGAATGAAGACAAAAATATCCCTAAAATTAAACCTATAAATCCATATTTAGAAGCTTCTGTGTATGCCCTAAAACTTGTCAGCAACGCAGAGGTTCCCTGTGGAGTTGTCAATAGAATTCTGGAGACTGTTACAGTACAGGTTTGAGTGGGCTCCTTCTTTTCTGAGCAGACCATATATTTCCACAGACAGTTTAGTGGATGGCACTACTGTAACAGATGCCCTGAAGCTTACACCTGTTTATAAAATAGTTAAATAATTTTTTGAGGAGCAATATTTTAAGGAAAACTCATTGATGCTTGTATTCCGGTCATGCCATTTCCGTTTTCCAATTCATCAGTAGTAGTAGTAGTAATGTGTTTATTTGGTTATTTAATAATTTTTAAGGTCAGATTCTTTACTGTGTGGGTGGTAGGGCCCTGGCACAGATTGCCCAGAGAAGCTGTGGCTGCCCCATCTCTGGAAGCATACAGATTGGAAGGGGCTTGGAGCAACCTGGGCTAGTGGAAGGTGTCCCTGTCCATGCCAGGGAGGTTGAAATGAGATGAGCTTTAAGGTCCCTTCCAACTCAAATGTTTTTGTGATTCAGTGATTCCGCTTTCATGGATTTTTATAATTTTAAATGAGGTCTCTTTTTTTTCAGTGCTCCCCTGGATGCTTCTGTTACTTATGGCTATTGTAAGAAACACCAAAAATGTAAAACATTCCCTTTCTTTCTGGGATTTAACTTATAAAATAAAAAAAAAATTAAAATCCAGACCATATGCCTGTGTCAGTCACCTTAGGGTCCCTTTGCTGTCACTTTGGGAACAGTCAGGCGAGGGAGCAGTTCACCTCATCATCTCAGAACACCGAAAAATAGATCAAGTTAATAATTCTTTTCAAATACCCATTTCTCCCCATTGACTTTATTTGACTTCAGAAGTCAGGGTAGCATACTGAAACTGTGCTTTCAATCCTTTGTCACGTTGCTCAGAATGAAACAACTTCACTTTGAAAATCTAATAGTTAATTTACTCGCTGTATTTTTTTTTTACATGACTTTACTAATGGAAGAAAGAACTTTAAATACTGAGCATAAAAAAATCCTAAATTGTATTGGAATTACTATGCTACAGTATTTTACCCTGTTTCGATAGTACAATAGCGATCTTTTGTCCTCACACACATGAGTAGTTCAGAATTGGAAAGGACCAGAGAAAAGGTAGTTGCAGCAGAAGTTCTCTAAGAGCAGGTCTAAGTTAGAAGTAAAATAAATTATGTCTCCAAATTTTCTATTTACCCAGAAAGCAATTTCTTTGCCAGAAAATATTCTTTAACATCTGCCATCTGTTGGTTTTAATTTTTATTGATTTTGAATGAAAATGACACTTGCTGTAAAGGATTAATGTTCAAATTTAGCAATACATAACTGATCAGACTTCTAACTGCTTCTCCAAAATGTGCCTTTTTTTTCTTTCAATCCCTGGATGCAAATATTTTAATGGACTTATTAAAGCAAAGTCAAACATTTCTAAGTAACATTTTCATGAGTCAGAGGTGTTGAATTCTTGTCCGTGTCTTTAACTTTAGCCAGAGCAGTGAGTGACCTGCACTTCTGAAAGTCAAGCTCTCAAGTCTGAGTCTAATTTAGCCTTTGCAAAATAAATAGATGAATTGTTTTGGCATTTCATGAGCATTAAAACAAACAAACAAACAGATGCTGTTTTGAATAAAAATAAATAAAACATAGACACTAAAGGAACCATTTCACTGGGAATCACAATTTTTTTTTGGAATGCAAAAAAGCTATTTAATTTCATACAGGGAGAGGGGAGACAAAAGTTTCCTGAAAAACTGAAGAAACAATCCCAAACTGGCATTTTCACAGCACAATTAACAACACTTAAAAAAGAGGAAATAAAACTGCATGATACCAATTCCTTTTCCTTCAACACTCTCACTCATCTGCTGACCACACAGGACTCCACGACAGATGTAAAAGTCATAACACTCACAGCACAAGCCAGGAAGCTCAGCATACAATATCCCAAAATGCTTGTTAAGGTTGGGCAAGAGGGAGCTCCAGCCTTGCCTCCTGCTCTGGATTTTGTGATCCAAAAGACAGAGTGTTGAGCAAGTAGTTTTGTTTCTTGGCATTCCGCTGATAAAACATTCAGTGGTTTGCAGAGGCCTAACTTTTAGATTGAATTAATATTTGTAGAAGATATTTCAAAAACATTTCCTTTGCAACTCTTGTAACATTATTTCTCAGTATTATTGTCCCTGATAACATATCCATTTAATAGCTGCTTCTCATGTTACCTGTTCCACACATCCTGTTTTTAATGAAGCCTGTTTTTGAACATTCTCTGCACTTGCAACCCCAAAGAGCAGATCTGATCTTTCCAATTTCTTTTTAATAATAGAGGCTACTTGAAGGTATTATTCTATAAATGGGAAGAGCTTTCAAGATCCTGAGGTAGGTGTTTTTGAGACAATATTATCAAACTCCTTAAGATGAGAACTAGCTTCTCGCTGAGATGAATATCTGACCCAAAATTCTGAAAATTTTATGTTTAATGATTTTCTGTCCATCTTTTTCCTAGAGCATCACAGTCATGGCATTTGGGTATGTCACACTCAAATACAGATTTTTTTCTTCACAACCCCTCTGTGAAGAATTAACAGATATCCCAATTCTACAGCTGAATAAAATAATGTGGGCGAAATGACTTGTCCATAGTCACACTGTCCATATTCAGAAAGGACCAAAAAGGTCAAATCTATTGTTATCCATTGTAACCCAAGGTGCCTAGTAACCGACTAAATGAGAAAAGCAGATTTATATGAATATTCTTTAAAACTTTTTAAATAGATGATACCCCCAAAACACCTTTAATATCAAGATATAAAAGTTTTTCCTAGCCCAAGATGCTGGTTGGATTCTTTGAACTGTTATTGCTTGGTTGGAGGCACAATGCCATGCTGACTATAGACTGTGCGCTTACAAAATCTATCTTTGAGCACTAAAACATAAGTAATAAAACATGTATCAGTGCAGTGTGCCATGCTTTTGTCAGGGATGCATCAGATCTGACTGATAACATAATCACAGTGATAGATATTTCCTCAGCCTAGTTAACACAGGCAGCTTTACAGAAATCATCTCTATATTTGGGGGAAACTTTCAAAAAGAGTAATGAGCTGTGTATCTGTGCTCACATGTATGAGATTTATATTTGCAGACAGCTGACACATTTCGAGACATATTCAGCTGACGCATTTGAGTCCTTCTGGACCTTCTTAACTTCCTTGGATGCCTCTGGATATTTGTACAGAAGCATTAGAAGCATGAAAGTGTTTTCCAAAGTTGAAATCCCACCTACCTAATTAGAATTACTTAAAAATCAAGCATGTGGTCTAAATCAACTCATAAGACTCCTTTTTTACTCCCTTCTTGAGACACATTCGTGCCACGTGAAGATCTGTCTGAGACAGACAGAATGAACCAGCCTGTTAAGGTCTTCTCCGTGATGGGAAGCAATGTTCACCAAACTTCTGGATGTAAAAATTACAGATTATTTCCACTTTGGAGTGGCACTCCAAAGGCTCTCTGAAAATATAGTCTTCAAAGTGCCTTGGAACTTGTAATCAACCTACTTGGTAAAAATGACCCTTTCTGATAAATTCAGTTTTCTACAAGACATTCTGAAAGGCTCTTTATCATTAGAAAATAGCACTCACAGGAAACCACATAGGCAACATTTTAGTAAAGTATATTTAAAAGATGTAGTCAAGAATTTCAACCAGAAATTAATTCCAAAGCCAAATAACAACAGCAAATCTGCTTGAGCATTTGCATTTTGTCATGGGAGGGTTTTAAGAGTATGTAACTTCAGGATCAGCTAACCTGTACAGAGGTAAATATAGATTGAGTAAAGGCTTTGCAGGGAGGGTGAAACAGGGCTTATTTGTTTTTTTAAACCTGGTTTATCATAACTGAAAACCAATCACTTTGCATACTCTAGAGGACCTTTTAAAATGTTTAGTCCTAAAAGTTTATTCGGAAGCTGAAATCAATTTACAGGGTGAACAGCACACAAAAATAACCTCTCTCTGAAACACACGGTCTTTTAAATAACATCCTCTATGAGGCACTAAAGCTTTAATATCAACAATATCCCTGAAATGAGGGGAGTGAAAAAAAACAAAACATGAAGTGCAGAAACTGCTATCAATTCCATTCACAGTGGCAGAATGACTCTAATAGCTGAGACGTTTATGAGTCATAAATTACCATTTATAAATGCAGTGTTTAGCATTCATTTCAATGGACAACATATGGTAGCAACATTTCTAAATAGCTTGAACTGATAAATAGGCCAGTGAAGTGGCTCAATTTGTTAAAATGCTAACACATTAACTACTGCATGTGGTGGTGGCATGTTTGCATCCCAAACACTGCCTGTCTGCTCGGGCCTTATGGAAATAGACACTTGCCTTGAATTTATGAACTGGCACAGTCAGTCTATTTTTCATAATGATTTATGAGGAATCACCGTTTGCAGACTGGGTGATCCATCTATGACTGTGTTAGCCTCGGTCCTGCCACGTTATACAGCACGACCACATCCCACAGGTTTCAGCCCCTGGTACCCTCTCTTGAGAGACTGACCGATTTCTTAGGAATGTTTGGATCTTATATTTTGTCCTTTCAAAGGAGTTAGATAATGATTTGAACCTGCTTATTACTGCAGGGATATTGATTAGCACAAACAGATCAGCTGAAGTCTTACCTGAGGTCATCTCTGCTCCTGTCAAAACTGTGGTATTTCATACAAGTCATTTACAGTTGCTACTTCATTCACCCTATGTAATAAAAAACCTAATTTTCAAATTTAAAAAAATTAAATCAGTTTTAGGTCTGAAGAAAACAGACATGCACTAGCAACTGCAACATTACAGTAACACAAACTCTGACTAACCTTTATGGAAGATTTGGATTGTAGTTTGTTTTTTTTTTTTCTACTCTACCTGTATCCAATTATCTTTCTTTTGTCCTGTCAATGATTTTTAAAAACAGTCTTGACATGTGTAAAAAGCCAAAGCACTCCACCAGGCCTCCAAAATATAGTGCAGATTAGTGGGTGCGGAGGCTCTAGCACAGCTCAGTAAAACCTACACAGGAAATTCAACATAGTAATTTCTTTCTCCTCTTTTACTTTTTTTATCTTCCTTCTCTTTCTCTTTCTCTTTCTCTTTCTCTTTCTCTTTCTCTTTCTCTTTCTCTTTCTCTTTCTCTTTCTCTTTCTCTTTCTCTTTCTCCTTCTCTTTCTCTTTCTCTTTCTCTTTCTCTTTCTCTTTCTCTTTCTCTTTCTCTTTCTCTTTCTCTTTCTCTTTCTCTTTCTCTTTCTCCTTTCTCTTTTCTCTTTTCTCTTTTCTCTTTCTTTCTTCCTCATCATCTTCCCCTCCCTTTTTTTTCCTTTCTCTTATTCCTTTTTCTTTCTCTTCTTCTTTTTGTTTTTCTTCCTATCTACTTCTTTCACCACAATTCAAAATTGCTTTCACTTCATGGTTATTTTTTTAAAGGAAGAGGAAGGCCCTTCACAACTTCCTCTTCTCCTTCCTGGTCATAGAACTACAAATTCACAGGGCTGTTCTGTGACAGCCAAAAAATGTATGTGATGCACTTTATGAAATCAAAAACACAGCAGAAGGGATTTCTGCATTCTGATGGCATTATAAAGAATTTCTTGGGTGTGTTGTGTGGGGGATCTAAAAAAAAAAAAAAGAGGTGTTTGAATTTGCTTTGAAAACAAACCATCACCTAAAACTGATGGGTGCCATCCAGTAGAAACATCTATAGTGGAGACTGCTGTCTCCAAACTTGTTAGCAACTGATTCATCTAAAGTTTATTTACAAACCAGATCAGGTGAATTTCTCTTCATCAGCTATAAAGAGAGTCTAAAATTTAGGTCAAGCATCAGCTAAGCACTTATTTATCCTTTCTTAATAAGGTTTTTATGCTGATAGAACTTTGTTTTGCGATCAGGATACTTCGACAACAACGGCAACTGCAGCAATATTAATATGAATGATGATAATGACAGTGATAACAACGATAACTATGAAGAGAAAATTCATCAGTGGTACCTAAAAACTATAGGCAATCTGGATTCTATTGTATTAGGCATCGTGTACACTTTGTCAATTTTTGAAACACACACACAAACACACAGAGAAATGTGAGTTTGTTCTTCATATTCCAGGATGGGAATAGAAGTGGAGTACATCCTTGCAATCCCTTGATAATTCCCTTTCCGTTTAGATTTCTAATGGTAAAATTCTTGATATCTAATTCTCAAGATGAGTCATTCAAAAGTCCTCTGTCCACCCCTACAGGGCATCCTTCAAAAAGGTGCTCTGGTAAACTTGTATTTTCAAATTCTTCTCAAAGTGAGCTGAAAGGCTAAGGTTTATTGAGTATTTTCAGTTTCAAAACCTGGGAATATGTAAGGATTGGATGAATTATTGATTTTGAATCTCTAACCATTTGAGAAGTAATACTGTGCCATAGTTTAAGGAAATAGCTTAAACAACTGTTCAATCGCAATTGCTAGAGAGAATAAAACAAGCACAATTCAACCTTTCACACTGAGAACAGTAAAGAAAGCAACAAAGATGTCTATTCTGCACATCTGCAAACTGCACCTTGTGTTGCCTCTTACGTTTAAAATAATTTGTGTGGAAATCCCAGGTTTTTACAAGAGGTTACCAAAAAAAAAAAAAATCAGCCAATATTTGAGGAAGAAAATTTCCATACAAGGAAGAGAAATCTGTGTCTGACTATCAAACATGATTCTCAAACTCATCAGCATGTGACAAGGTGCTCCAAAGGGAATATCGTCTTTAAATAAAGGCTTCTCAACAGGCCAGATACCCTCGTTGGCTTCATTTCTGGAGAAGCTGGGCAGCTCACCTCTATCTTCAAGCAAAGCCTCCGAGAGTGTAATAGGTGGTCAGGACTTGAAAAATCAGTCCCTGAAAACTGATCTAAAAGCTGTCAGACTGAAGGATTTGGAAGTTTACTTTTTATTTAAGGAATGTCCCTTCATATTACAGTTATATTTTTCCTTTATGGCTGGCAAACAGACAAGACAGGATTGTCTCTGCTGATCACATATAGCTCAAGGTGGTATAGAGCTGAGCTCGACCCAAATGTCTGAGAGGGAGTAAATGACTGTGGAGAGGGGACTATTCTCTCTTTTATACTTCATAGATTGCCCTATAGAGTCCTTTCACATTGCCTTAACAGCTTTGCAACTATACAGCTCATTAGTTCTTGCTATTTCTTAACGGAACAGCCGGGTAAAACATGTTTAATTTATGCCCAGCTTAGGACTGAAATACATTCTCCATAAAATTTTTAAAAGGAGAAAAATAATATAAAAAATGTTCCTTCCAGCATAACCATCACTAACAAATAATGAACTTGTTTATCATTGCTATTTTATGTCTGATACTTCAGGCATTTCAGAACCCTTTCCAGTCTATTATCTACTGCCCTTCAAACCCTTCATGTTGTTATCCTCTCTTTTATATCAGTAATAGGTTTTAAGACTCATAGTAATGAATGCAAATATATGACTGTTTTAGGGCAATAAAATTGTTCTTTAGCAGTTAACTACGCTCTTTGCAACAGTGAAAAGCATTTTAAATTAGCAGCTGGAGAAAACTAGGACATTGGAACACAGAGACAATATAAGAGTGCAGCAATCTATTGGCTGTTACCTAATGGAAAAGTTAGTTCATTAATGCTCAAGTCAGCTGTTGATTACTAAGGGCTGCATTGTGAAGTTTGACTCCTGTCTAATGTGTTGTTGTTAGCTGGAATGGTTTTCTAGAGTTCATGTCTAGAGTTATTCACAACTTTTAAAGAAAGAAGAACAGAAAATGTGGAAATCTTCCACTTTTAATTTTTTTAGTGTCGTTGAAATTGTGGTTTGTCTAGAAATGCAACAACTATTTCTGTTCAGTTTCCCAATAATCCTTATCTGTAGTAACAACTTGGTGATCCACGTGGGTCCCTTCCGACTCAGGGTATTCTATGTCTCAGTCCCAGTTCCAGGAAGCACCTGAGAAAGTTCTTATCTCTAAGCAAATATATAGATAAACCATGTAAAGCTAAAGGCACAGTCTACCAGCTCCTTAGAGACAGGTAGTCCATCCATTAGCATAATAGTGTTGGAGTCATAAAGCTGGATTCAGTCTTATTGTATTCTGGGGAGATGATGGGTGACCACGGCAAAGATATTTAAACCTACCCTTCGGGTCACATTCCTCTCCAAGCTCATTCTGATCTGGTCTTTCCATGAGAAAAACAACCCCACAATGCTGCAGGATGCAGGAGCTCTGTTTCAGGGCTGGCAGCCTCCTCACAGCACCAGGATGTTGCTGTGCCCACGCTAATGAGCCCTGCTCACAGGCAGGCTGAGCTGGCAGTGGCTCAGGTCGCTCTGTACTGTGCTTCATTGCAGTGACCAGACCTACAGCCCCAGATCCTCAAAAGAACGGAACTCTGGGGGAATTAGAAACCCACTCTAAGTGCGTTTAAGCACCCTCCTGTAAATCAGGGATAATGGATAGTGCTATCAACTGTCTGATGGCAAGAATAAATGCATTAAAACTTGGGAGCTACCAAGTTACTATCACACTGAGGTTATTTAGTTCTGCTTCTCTGATGGATGGACGAACTTAAGCACATGCTTTAATTCCTTCCTTGACCATAGTCAGTGCTATTGGAAACTCTCCTCACAGCTGATCTGTCAGCAGACTATCTGTTTCCTGAGTTTTAATGATCTATAATTTTGTTAGTGGGAAGATGCATATGAAGCAGCTTTTGCTTCATTTCCTTTTGAAGACACCACGCTGATGGATGACTTAATTCAAAAGCCAGTTTGTTCTTACGGAAGAACTCCGCATTTAGGCTCCAAATCCTGCCACTTATGTCTGTTTAATATCTCCTAAGTGTGTCTTTGTTTTTCCCTCTATCTCTATAGCTAGAAATAAAACTGGCTTAGTCATTGCTTCCATCGATTACTATCCTGCTTTCCTTGTTGATCTTTCAGTTCTTCCCCTCATCCTACACAAACAATCATTCATCTTCCCCTGTGCTCCGCCTTAACTCTATGTAACAACACATCTATTCTGTGCACATTTTTATTTGAAATGTTGCCTTTGGTGAAAAATATGTTTAACGTTGAGACTGCTTTTCTACAGGAATAAAGTATCTTATTTACGTATTTTTATGGAAAACATAGTTTGACCCCTGTTTTGCTCATAAACTTAACAAATAAGGAATGGAGAAGAAAAGCTGCAGCTTGGATGAGAAACCCTTTCCAAGACTGTTTAGTAGTTAAATACCTAAGCAAATTAAAATTCGTAGATTTGGGCTTTTCAATAACTGATTCATACAAAAATGTCAGCAAAAGTGAAACATTATTCATGCTACATTTTTTTTATATTTCCTAACACTTTTATGGTACAATTCACAATGAACATTTTTCAGAACAAAGTACAAAGGGAAGATTTCGGTTCTAACATCTATTCAAAATTCAGTGTTGAATCTTGGGAAAGTTATTTGTATGCGCAATAACATAGTTCAAAATTGTGGAGGAAAACAGCCTCTGCAGAGTGATCGGTAAAAATGGGCATTTACTGTTGCTCAGGTTAGGCATATGTATTTTCTATGAATTAGAATTGGTTTCTAATGTTTGGGGGTTTTTTTCCTTATAAATTTTATCTGTGGATTTTGCAGTTCCCTCAAAATCTTGATTGAGATGAGGTGTCATGGCAGAGAGAAATTTAGAAGCTGAGTAAAGTTCTCTGAAAATGGAGGTGGTATTTGCTTTTAGACAATTCAGTGACTCTCTGGCCTCTCTGAGATCTCAAGTTGCTCACTTTCAGCACTAAATGATGTGTAAGTAAGATAGGAAAATCATTTTCCCAGTAACTAAACAGTTCAGAAAACTAGGCTGTGATCATTTCCATCATATTTTTAAGTCCTTAGTCCAGCTAAGCAAGTCTGTGGACTCTAAGAAGGGACTAGAAGTGACTATTGCTCAGTCATGACACAATTTCAGCAATTTTATTCCAAATTCAAAGGGTGTGCTTTAGGTTTTCTTGGGTTCCATGTAGAAGGTAACATGCTGTTCATGACTAGCTGAATTACCCATGGCATTACTTTACATGCAATGAGGTGGTTATAAAAATGGACCATTGAGCCTATTCAGACAGGTACTTCAAATAATAAGGTCTGTCATAATATAAACAACAGAGAAAATAAGTGTTACAAATATTAATGCCTCCAGACCCCAGGTGGTTGCCACAAAACCCAGTTCCACCAGTTTTCCACAGATTCACGAAGCAAGTGTGACTACACAGACATTTTACTGTGGAAATGCATAGAGCATCACCATTGCTTTAAACGTGGGAAGAAGACATCCTCAAGAAGCTCTGCATGGAGCCAGCTCATGCACAGCAAGGACAGTGCTACGCCTGAGTACAACAAGTATGATGTTAAACGTAAGTCACTGTGCAGTGCCTCTGTACCAAACTCCCCAGAACTATTTAATTAAAGAGAAACATGCAGAGATATCCTGCTTCTGCAAGGGGCCAGCTTGTGTCCTCCATGTTAATTAACTTGGGGTCTGAGCACCATGAGAAGGGGGCTATCTGGCCCCGAAATAGTCTTGGAAGCAATACGCTTTCACGTAGTGCTGTGCCAGAGCCAAAGCTCTGGTGGACCCAGCTGGTTGTCACCATTTCTGTCAGACATGAGCTGGCTCTGAAAGTGGCATTAATCTCACTTAATGTTAGATGTCTGCACTACAGACATCTATGTCTTGATTAGTCACCCTTGTCTCCCTTTATAGTCAATGGAAAGAAACAAGCATGATTCACCCCATCCTAAAACAGGCATCTCAAATGTGGATGAATCATGCCTCAACAGTGCCTGTTTTGCTCAGGCAGCGAGAGGAAATGATGGAAACACAGGGCTGGTGTCAGGAAAGAAATTAGAGCTTGAAAGTTACTGATTGGCAGCACCTCAAGAGAAGGGTCTCTGTGGGACATAGAGGTAAACAGAGATGAAAAACATACATAAACTACTTACTTATGGTAATGTGACAACTGGTTTGGAAACCCAGTAGCCAGAGCTTTATCTCCCAGTCAGGAACAAAGATGGTCACTTTGGTCTTGGTTTCAACACTAACGGTAAAAAGCACTGTGTTTAATCAATGACCTGTATGTGTTTGCCTCCTCCTAAGGCAGGTCACTGTGTATGTTACAACTCTCCAGTATCACAGCATTAGTTGAGCTAAATAAGACAGAAAACTTCATTGATTGTATTGATCAACTTTAGTGCCACTTCTTGTTATTATGTTTTTCTTTTCCTCCTGGTGATTTATCAAAAACAGTGAAGCCTAGTGGGATCAGTGTCCCATAGCTCCTATAGTCTAGGCAAGTTACTTCGTCTCTCACTGCTTTTACAGCCTCAAAAAAGATAACAATCCTCCTTTCCTTTTTGTTCAATAATTTCCCCCTATAACAAATTTTAGAAGTGTATTATATAACAATATATTGCAGCTGGACTTTCTCCCTAGATAGTGACAGAGTGTAGTTTTTTCCCCTCCAAACGTCGAAACTTATGCAATTAAATTTGGATGCTCACAGATTTCATGATTTCAGGCAGTTTTTCCTTCTGACTGATGTAGTATCTGCAAGAAGCTTCAGGAGTCCTGTGGTCTAAACTAACAAAAATCAATGTGAAATAAGAAACCGTCTAAATGTGGCATTCTTCTACATCTTGGAACATGAGCAGTTAGTCAGGGACACACAATGTGGTGCCCTCATTTTCTCAAACTGGAGCTCTTTAAAGCTTGCATCCCCTGCCTTTGCTGTTGACATTCAAATTGACTTTTTGCATTTCATAATGGTAGTTCCTGACTTGCTTTTCACTTTATCTGCCAAACCCACTGCTGGGTCTTTCTCAGATGCACAAGAGTCAGGGATAAAGCCGACTGAAAATGCATCACTTATTTCAGTCATTTTGCTAAAGTACACCCCAGTACCAGCAAAGTAAGACAGGAAATTATTAGAATTGAACTGCTGTCATCAATTGCATTTTCATCAATTGCTCAGTTTTCTGACAAGCCCTAGTTCTTCTTAGCTTTCAACCATTAAAACAGTAGTAATCATAATAATAACAATAATAATAACACATTCAGATAAATACAATTTAGACAAAAAGTACCACGTTATTGTCATTGAAAACTATTACCTACATGTAACGTACCACAGAAATGTCTCCAACCCAGTGCTCCCAAGCTACAGCATTGCCATGGTATCTTGTCTGCACGTACCTCCAGTGTCCTTGTTTCTGCAGGATTGAAAGGACTTATCTCAGGATCTGCTCCCTAAATTCCCTCCTATCTGTTGGCTAAAGAATGAGACAAAGAGCAAAGTCTTACTTGTAATGCAAGTAATGAGGAAGAAAGGCTGTACTCTTAGTTCTGGAGGAACAGATTTTTACCTTGCAGTTTCTAGAAAATTTTACTGCTCTGAAGAAAAATTTGCTAGCATGCCAGTCCCTGGCTCAGCACGTCTACCAGTCTGTCCTACCAAATGAGTTGTTTGGGCATGAAACACTCCCCCTTGTGTAACTGCACAATGTTCAGCCTTCATGGCTCTACAACAAACAATAACAGGGAGATCTGGGAGCAGAAAACACACATATTCTATTTTTACTGATGAACCAGGCCAAATTGTCCTGTTAACACCACCAGCCTGTATCCAAATAATCCCACTGACCTCAGCAGAGTGTAGCTAAGAGAAGAGCTCAGCCTCAGCACGTATCCCCCATGGCTGTACCACAGTATGCAATTATTGCTGTTTGTTATTTCTATTGCAGCAGAACCCACAGGATCAAATAAGGATCAGGATCCCAACTGTGCTGGGTGCAGTGCAAACATATAAGCAGTCATGGTGCCTGCACTGAAGAGCTTACAGCTGCGTCTCTTAGGAGAACATTTCTTCTTCTAATAGACTTCTCTATTAAGAACTCCTAATTGCTTAATTCAGCCTGATTTTTTTTTTTCTCTGCTTAGTTTCTTCTATTTCTCCTGCCTAGCCCCCTTAGACTACCCTCAATAATTCTCCTTCCTTTACAGTACCAACAGCTTCCCACACTGTGCAAGCAATTATCATTCCCAATCTTACTTCTTGATTCTCTCATTAGACACTTCTCCGCCAGTCACTTTCTGGTTTTCAGTCAGATTTTTTTTTTTCCTAAAAAACAACCATTTCCTTTTATTATTTTTATTGCAACAATATCTTTGGGTGATTACCATTCCAGCATGGCTGGATAACACCACTTGTGTCTCCGCTCTGAGCTATGATGTCATGCTCCTTTGCAGGACTCCCAAAAAGCACGTTCACACTCTGTTGCTCCCTTTGTCTGTCTTTTACTACCAGAGAAATGGCTCATTGTCACCCTACAGGTTTCCTTAGCTGTTATTGCAACCTAAATATCACTTCTTCCATTTACCAATTGCCTGTTTTAGATTACCTCTTTACACACCTCTCTCCAGAGGCATTAGATGATGGCTTTTTTCCACTATTCCAGACTGAATCTCATTTCACTGTTTCCTGCTCATATTTCCAAAGTCTCTAGGTCCCTTTGTATAACTTCTCTGCTTTAATTTTCACAGAGAAATCTCAGCAGACCTTTCCTGGAAGCCTGTCCCTGTGGCTTTCAGAGGCAAAATGTACCCGTGGCAGTGCAGTTACACCATCAAAAGATCAGAGGCTTGTAATGGAATGTTTGACTCCCATAACTTACATGTATCTGCTCTTCTCCTTGGATAACACTGGTTTTCACTCCCCTGTTTTACTGCTACAGCAAAACCCTGCTCCTGTAAAGGGATTTTTTAGAAATACAATGCTCAGGTTGCTTCTTTCTTGTAAGTCACACACAGTGCTGAAATAGTGGTCACACTAGTCTATGAATAGTTTAATATTCTGATAAAGTTCCCCATAAAAGCTTCTGAAGAGAAATAATACTCTTCCAATGCAATTTTTTCTGGTCTCATATTGGCTCCCAGACCAAGGCAGGATAGGAATGGTGGTTCTTTTCCCTTCTTCCTATACATTTTTAAAGGGTTGGAAATTCATCAGACAACTTTAAACTTCTAGGTCATTAATCATATGTTATTGGACATCTCTGACCAATTGGTTTTCCAAAGGGAAACATGAACCATCATATTTGGAAACAGGTGGTTAGACATGCCAAAGGAAATCTCTTGAACTACTGTCAGATGGAGAAACAAGTTTTCTTACTTTTCTACTTCTAGCTCATTCTCTCCTCAAAAGTACTTTTCATGACTTCAGACAAGGTGCAGTCCCTTCCTCATACCTGTTCAAAAAGAGATCATGAACTTTGCAGATACCAGGCACCCTGTTTACATAAGAAAGCTCTACCAGCTTTCAGAGATAATATTGCTTTTTGCACCTTTTGATGAGATCTGAATTTAACACAAGTACCAGTCACAGTAATGATATTATTAACTGGGAGTTATTATGACTAACCATCATTAATACTGTGTCTTTTAATATCAAAATTAATTTGCTAACCGGGCAGCTGTTATTTTTTAGCTCTTTCATCTGAGCAATCAGAAACACTGGGGAAAAATACCTTTGGGAAATAGAATCTTCTTTTGTCTCAGATTCCTGATAAAGTTGCTTCAGTTTAAGGGATTCTCATTCTGTAGTTTAAACTCGTTGCCTGTACCTAAATGCAGGTTTTACCATCAGTCACTTTAAAATTCTTCAGCTGGGATTAACTCCTTCCCATATGTGGTAAATCAGATTAGCTCTTGTGTGCTGCAGTGTAAGATTATCATCACAGCATCACAGAATCATAGAATGTCTTGGGCTGGGAGTGACCTTCTGCCGTGGGCAGGAACACGTTCCACTACACCAAGTTGCTCAGACAGTGGCTCAGATATGTGTGAAGGGAGGTCAGAAGAGGTCTGGGAAAATGACCTAAGCAGAGACACTGAATGGATTCGGATTGCTTAGTCTAGAAAATATAGCCAGGGGTTGCTGCTGATAGTGGTCTACACATTCTTCCTCAGTCTTCCTTAGACTCGGAGGAAACAATCTACTCTTGACGCTCATTACAGATAGATCAACATATAATTTCATCAAAGAGTTAAAATGAGAGTTAAGGAAACTTGTATCAGTGAAGTTAAAAAAGCAGTGGAAGAGACCATCTCGGAAATTTTGGAGCTTTCCAAACTAAAAATCTTTGGCCAGGGTAAAAGATGTTAAAGAAGGTTAAAAAGAGTGAGCTACTCAGACCACAGAAGTGATATATGAATATTCCTACTTTCGCAAGGATGAAACTCAGCAGCCATATACATATATAATCTTGTAAAATCTCATTAAAATCAGGATAATTCACAAGGTAATGTATTGTATATTGCAAATAACTCCTCAGATTTTGTCCCAAAATTAACTGAATCTACATCTAGCTTTTTGCACTGTTCCATAATCATAAATGTCTTTGTATTAATCGCCTAGTTATTTAAATCCATGCACATTAGGCCTGACCACCTTGTGCAACAACACTTCTTTTGAGATTTTTTTTAACCTCCTTTTCAAGTTTTGCATATCTTTTGATTCAGTAGTTGTTACTAGATTTTTCAAAAGGAAATACAAAAAAAATAAAAAAGGACAAATACAGTAAATACACTTTCCTCTTGTCCAGAGATGCAATCCTCTTTGCTCTGGCCCAGTGCTATCACACTCCCATCAGCCTGGGGTTTTTTTTGAAGATGAAATCTGAAAGGGAGAAACAGCTGGCTGAGAAGCTGACAGAGAGAAATTGAAGCAACAGATCCCCTGACAAGTTGTTTCGGGTTCAAGGTCAATCAGATATTTTGCAGTCAAATAAGATTGTGAGTCCCTCTGTATAGCCAATCAAATTGCCCAGCTTTCTTATCTTCCCTCTGCCTCTGCTTTAAACAGCTCGTCTGTGGCTACTGCAGTGATCCTTTCTAGATGAAAACTCTGGGGAAGAGTGTCCTTCATCACAGTGTCTCAGGCTCATTTGTTTTGTCAACAAACCACAGTGTTTTTGAAGCCGCTCTGGGAACTACAGGGAAGATGCTACAGACACAATAATGTATTATCTGGGGAAGCATTTAAAGATAGCGAAGGAGTCAGATGTCACTGGAACATGTTGCTTCTTGTTTCTATGGTGAGGGTGAGCAAAAGGAAATAATCCATGAAAAACACCCAGGTACACTCACTCTTTCTCTTTCATTATTCTATGCATCAGTTACAGCAAGAAGGGATTTAAAATAATTGTTTAAACTGTGCGAGTTCTAAAATGGCTTCCTGCTGACAAATAGTGTCATATTCTCATTGTCTCTCTGCCTGCATTTCTAAAGCTTATATTTGTGCAATATCTATTTTGGCACCTGCATATTGACAGTAATGGAGAGTGATGATTACCTGCAGAGGATGTGAAAGCAGTGCAATATTCCCCATCATCTCACAAGTCCAAGTAGATCAGACCTGAAATAGACTGGTCAGCTCTGGGTGAAGGGGGTAAGGGTGTCTCTCTTTTCACTGCCTTTCTATATTTGAGCTTTTCTCTGCTTCTCCTGATTTTTCAAAAGCTAGAGCTCATTAATGGAAACAATCAGCCAAAGAATGTAGCAAAAAATACAGTTCTGTTGTGCCTTGTAGTATCTATCTGGTGCAAAATGTAGACTTTTCAAGCAATGATGATGTTTTCTGATTTCTCCTGGGCATTGTAACACCTCTGTCTCTTTCCACTTGTGAAAATTCAAAATAATACTTCATTGAATCATAGAATGGTTTGGGTTGGAAGGGGCGTTAAAAGCCATCTCATTCCAAACCCCTGCCAAGGGTAGGGACACCTTCCACTATCCCAGGTTGCTCCAAGCCCTTTCCAGCCAAGCCTTCAACACTTCCAGAGATGAGGCAACCACAGCTTCTCTGGGCAACCTGTGCCAGGGCTTCATCGTGCCCTAAGTAAAGAATTTCTTCCTAATGCCTAATCTAAATATCTCTTTTAGTTAAAAACCGTTCTCCCTTGTCCTATCACTGTCTTCTTTACAATAACATCTGAACAGCACCAGAAAGACTTCCTCAAGGACAGTTTTATAGGCAAAGAAAATCCTTTCAGAGGAATGATTCGCATCACAGGAGGCAAAGTTTTATAGTCAGAGATTGCTTTTTTTAGTGAGGCAGATCTTCAACTAAAGTCACCAACACTCATAATTCAACAAGCTGAGCATCTGGTCTGTAAAAAATATTGTTGTAGTTTGATGTCTACCGTATTAAAACACTTTCCCCCTTAATTCCATGCAGTCATTCTGTTATCTGAATGTCACACTTTTAAATTTTTTTTAATCTGTAACACAGATTTTTCTTTCCCTTCAATCATAACCCGGATCATGTTCCAAAAACCCAATACTTTTATCTAGTTTACACTGTATAATGAAGAACTACTCAAATTACTAAAGACACGATTTTTGATGATGTTAGAGCCAGTAACAGTCCCAGTGCTGACTCTCACTCTTGAGTGTTGGTGTGGTAGAGATGAAATGAATGAAGAGAGGATCATTGCTAGTTTCTGCCCAAGAGGAAGAGATTATTTCTTTGTATACATCAGAAAAAAAGCCATACAGCAGTGGAATCCATACAAATCAGTCATTTGAAAATACATATATCCAAAGAAAATTACCCTAGCTTAGAATCTGGATGAACATTTCCAGGGATGGAGCATCTGCAGCTTCTCCAGGCAACCTATGCCAGGGCCTCACCACCATCACAAACAAGAATTTCTTCCTAATATCAAGTCTAAACCTACCCTTTGTCCATTTGAAGCCCTTCCCCCTTGTCCTATCACTACACACTCCTGTAAATTACTTCTCAGCTGAAGTAAATTATTGCACTATGTCCAGTTCTCTTAATTCTTGAAAGCAATTCCAGTTGGTTCAGATCTGTGAGTTCACCAGTCTCCCCGTGCGGGCTTGTCACACAATATCCAGTGCAGTTCAGTGTTCTCATCTTTACCTGTGGGATGTCTCAAGATCTGGCCCACGTTATCTAAGAGCTGTGGTCAGTACTTCCCAACCTCTCCCTTCAAGTACCAGTTTAAATAACGACCTCAGAAAAATCAGTACCCCCCTCATTCTCCTCTACTCCAAGTGCAAAGACTGCTTCTTGGATCTTAGATTAACTCTGCTCTGAAAAGTGACGTGGAAATGGGTATATTTTTATCAAACAGAAATTAACAAAAAAGTGCTAGAAGCTTTTGACCTTTTTGATTAGAATATAACTCGAAAAAATACATAAAGTCCATTTTCTCTCTCAGGGACTACATTATGAACCAGAACAGAGTAAGAAAACTAAGGACAAGTCAG
This sequence comes from Cephalopterus ornatus, assembly GCA_013396775.1. NCBI lineage: Eukaryota > Metazoa > Chordata > Aves > Passeriformes > Cotingidae > Cephalopterus > Cephalopterus ornatus. The sequence continues at coordinate 9,191 of VZRE01006375.1, read as the reverse complement.
AACAGAAGTTTCTTGGCTTCCCACCAGCACAACCATTTCCATCTCCTATTTATTAATCCTTCATGAGCCTCAAAAAAAATTGAGTTTGTTAAACCAAGCTGAAGTCAAACCACCTATGGATTTTCAGCATGCTTGTGATTCAGTTAAGCCTTTTCACCCAGCTATGAAAAATGTAAATAACTTGCCATGTCTGTTTAGAAAATTTGTGAAGAAATACAATTTGTTACTCCATGGTAAACAGATAATTAATTTCATGAAAATTGAAGGTTAGTGTATATTTCCACTCAGAGCAACAGAAATTATGAATTTACATAATATAAAAACATTTAAAATAAGTTGCCTGTCTGACTTGCAAGGGCTGAGGTGGAATTTTTCATTGTTTCAATATTAAATATTAATTTAAACTAAAATTCCCTTTAGATTTGTACTTGGTTATTGATAAAATCCTTATCAGTGCTGGGACACTGCAAGAGTTAGCCTTTCTTGACTTATTTATGTACTCTAAATATAGCACTCATGCATCAAATAAGAATCAGATTTATAAATAATTTATGTAAGATGAATAATGGATTCTTAGATGTCTTAATAAATGACTAATCAATCGTTATAGAATCCACAGGTCAAAGATTACTTCTAAACATGGCAAATAAACTACATGAATAATAAGCTGTCCAGAAATCAGCATCCTGGAAGATGCTTCTAACTGTATAGATAACCATTCACATCCGTAATATGCATATAACTAGGCTTGATGAATAATACAATAAGAAACAAAATGTAGATCACAAAAAATTGTTGAGTATGTTCCTGAAAATAATTCATCTTATTCTTCAAAAAGTTTTAAAACCTGGCAAAAGTGAGCTTGAAAACTGCCTGTGAAGATACGGTTACAGTTCTCCCCAAAAGCATATTCCTGATTTTTAACTGGTTTGTGGACTGTACAAATAATATACAAATCTTTCATATGATCAGTATGTGTTTAGCATGGCAAGTGATGCAAGTTATTTTTGCACTCTTATTACTCAAGATTCCTTCACAGACCTACTACATATTTGTAAACAGGAAGCCAAATTTCCTCATCAGCACTTCTTATGCTATATAAAACTTTTTATTTAGCATATATAATTGGTTGATGCACAGACCTGGTGCTAATGGTCAACATGAAAGACTGCAGAAAACCAAAAAAATTTGTGATAAACAGTGCTGTAGGATTGCAGCCTGACCCCAGGTTTCAACATCTTAGCAATATCCTACATAGCCATCGTGTAGAACAGTATGATCTTCAGTGTATTCCTGCCCAGCAGAGAAAAGGACCAATGTTACAGTCTCTGGTGACCTTCAAAGCCTTGTCCCTGAGTGGCAGGTCATATATATTGCATAGCTTTGATTAACTGCTCTTGAAGGTCTCATAAGAACCCAATAATGAAAAGAAAAGCCAGACATAGGCAGCAAGTTATATAGTATTTAGGGAAATGGAAACTCTTAGATTATGGTTAGTTGATCATTTTTCTTCCCGAAAGAGTAAGAATAGATATAAGAAAAAATTACTTTCATCATATTTCCTAATGAGAGAATTAATTCATTGTATGACTGATTCTTTTTGTTTTTCTTAAACCTTAAGCTGTTTCTGAGAGCCAAGAAGAAGAAAAGTCTATAAGACTGTTTCAGCACATTAAATAATCCAAAGGAAAAACCTGAAAGACAACTGAATGTGTCAGCTAAACAGTTTAAGCTCTCCAGCTTCAGTCTCTATAGGCAGCAATTACATTTCGAAGGAAAATGTTTTACAATTGTAATTACACATAATAGGAGGAATGTATTTTTTCCCTTTATCCTACTCCCATGGTGAGTCAATTTAATTTTTAAATACAAGAGACATAATTGATTTTAGCCCTAGATTAGTACTGAAAATGATCTATATGTGCTCTCACTAATGGAACAAGAGAATTGGCATTCCTTGGGGACCTTAACCCAACCCCGTTCATGGCAACAATTATTAGACCCTGACAGGTTAGCTACTAGGAAGAGGGGGGGCATAGAATACCCTGCTGATTAACAATCTAGTGAAATAATTAATGTTATGCTCTTCTCATTTAATTACGGATTATTCACAAATATATTATTATTAGAGACCACAAAGGGAAGTGGCTGTGTAGAGTTTTAACTTCTTCTATGCTGCTTAGAAAGCCTTTTGTAAAGGATTTAGGGAATCCTCTTGCTTCGCTTTGCTTCTGAGCATATTTTAAACAAATGGGAAGCTTTAATGATTTCATTCAACACCCCCAGAAATAGAAAGTTTCACACTGATGTCAGTAGAATTATATCAGGCTTAAATGTATGATATCAAGACTACATGTCTGCTCACTATGTTAGAGTAATGGGTGAACAATCAGCAACAATGCATCTTGTTCAGTTTATAACACATTTTTTCTTCCTGTGTGTCATAACAGTTTATATCAATCACAACACGTCCTTTTACAGGTTGCTATGAATAAAAAGAATAGGCAAAGGTCTTTACACTCCAAGTGTATATTTTTTATTCATCTGCAATAACCTCAGTCACTTTAGACGTCAAGTAGCTTATTTTAAATAAAAAGGAAGTGAAGTGAATGGGAAAATGTTCATGGCATCTGAGAAATGCCAGCCCCTGCGGTTTACTGAGCGGCCAGATTATTTATGGGTAATTTGACCTACCTTTAATTTCAAGTGACATACACACATGGGCATCTAGACTAAACTATCTTGATTTTATTAAAAAAAAAGTATGCTTTGCTCAGTTGAACGTTTGCTGTCTTCTGGAAAATAGGGTCTCCCAAATCTCACCTGAGTTGCAGTTCTGTTAATTTCCAGTTGAATGATTCCTGGGTTTCAGTTTTATTTTATATTCTTCACCAAATTTGCACAAAGATTTAGATATGCTGGGGCTAGCGAGGAAAAACTGCCCAGAATTTGAAGCATGGCAGTTCGGAGTCAGACTCATTGCTGATAACACTTTGTATTTGTAGTGACATGCAATTGTGTTGTAGATCCTAATCATTTCCACCATCCAGAAATACAGAAAAAGAGACTCTAAAGAAGGTGAATTGCAGCCTTCCTAACTAAGTTGTTGCAGTCAGGATGTCCTTGTCACTCTTATTTCTTGCCCTGCAGAACAGAATTTTGTGTAGACAAATTCATGTAGAGTCCTGCATACTCCAGGCTAGACAGAGCATTTTTTCAGCATGGAATTTGTAGACTACCTCCTGACTTCTTTCCTTGTGTTCTGTCCCAGTCCTTTTTATACTTGACTTGCAGCTACTGCTTGAGCTTTTAATGGAGAATATTGGCACACTTATGGGCATTTGCTGAACAATGCAAGTGATGGTGAAAATCTTCACCTCTTCAGAGTGATAAGGTTTGTCACTTGGGAAGGGTCGTGTTGTTGGCTACAGCAACTCAAGACTGAGCAAACTGACAAATGAGAACCAGCATTGAAGATGTCCCTGCTCATTACAATGGAGGGTGCAAACCATTCAATGACTCCATGATTTTATGAATATAGCAGCAAGTATTATCCTTCAGAGGCATTCTGCATCATCACCGAGAACATACATGCAAAGAAATTGTGCTGTGCTGGTGAAGGGGTAAATAAAACTCCTTCACATCCAAGACCACATCTAAGAAACCCCTCTGATTTGTCCTCAAGTTAAAACTCTGCAAGCACAGGAATATGTGTTGCAAGCATATCTTGAGGTTTCTGGCAGTTAAAAAAGGCTACACGTGGCGTTTGCATTCAGCAATATTTTTCACATCTTCTATGACTTTACAATTGCAACTTTGTGCTGTGTCTAATAAAGACCACTCTCAGTAAAACCAGCATGAAAAATATGCTCTGTTCTGGCCTGGAATATGAACAACACAGTTTCTAGATAAAAAGAGTTAAAGCACTGCTATGACATGTGTGCAGCAGAAGTTTGGGAGTTAAAACAACAACAAGAGGCTAGTCCCAGGGTAATGATCTAAGATATCTGCAATGAACTGCCCTCCTTGGCGTCTGTCTAGCTATCCTTATCACTTCTGGTTTGCTGCAGGACTAGTGGAACTTTGCTTATTTTGGACTGGACAGGATCACACCTGATCTCGTCAGAGCACAGAATGAACAGACAGAAGAAAAATGTTCTCTTCAGAAGAGCCAGCAACGTAGACAGTGGGCCACAGCTTTCTAGTATCACTGTGTAAGACTTCACAACATTGGCGAGGGGTAGTTCAGTGGTACGGCCTTACATCTGCTCGGCATTTTGAAGTCTGTTGAGGAATAGCCACTGCTGACCTATTATACTCAAACTTTGTCCTCTCAACATGCATTCTAATTGGAGGCAAGCAGCTCCATAGCATCCATAGCATCCAACATGTTCAACTCAGCAGGAGCCCACAGACACAGCAATCGTTAATTGATATCACTGTGTCAGCTATTGGTAAAACTCAGCATCAGTCATGTGTAGCTTTGCAACAAAAAACAGAAGGACAATGAGGTGTGTGAAAATGGCATTTCCCAGTTTGAGCTGTAACACAGGAGGAAGGACATGGAATCAGTTAAGAGGAGAAATTTCCAAATGTTACCTGAAGAAATGCAGGAGATTTTAAGCTAGAATTTATTTTTGGGAAGGGAAGTGAGAGATTGAATGTTTGTTATTGTTTCCCCTTCTTTCTTCTTAAGGAGTTTCTGTTATACAGATGTAGTTTCTTCTATGAGACCACTCTCCCGATTCCCTTTCTCAGTGGTGCCGAGCAATGGGACAAGGGGCAACAACACAAACTGATGCACAGGAAGTTCCACCTGAACACGAGGAAGAACTTCTTTGCTGTGCAGTGACAGAGCACTGAAAAGGCTGCCCAGAGAGGGTTTGGAGTCTCTCTCACTGGAGATATTCCAGAACAGTCTGGACATAGTCCTGTGCCCTGTGCTCTGGGATGACCCTGCTTGGGCAGGGAGGTTGGGCCAAATGACCTGTGGTCCTTTCCAGACTTGCCCATTCTGTGATTCTGTGATCATCTACCCCAAGCTGTCAAGCATTGAGTGTTTATCTCCTGACTTTCACTTGCTTGTGATTTCATCTTGGACAGATGAAAGTGTGGTACTCTGTCTGAATCATTTCTCACTACAACCCTTTCTGTTGCCATAGGAGATGAAGTACCTGCTTCCTCAAATGGGTTCACAGACTCAGCCCTGCACACTCAAAGCAAATTTTCACTCAAAACTAAATGGTTCCTAACAGTATATATGGGGAAGAAGCAGTGCTGTTTAGTCTCTTCCCAAGTTTCCATTTGAACACATATCCTTACTGCCTTGTTCTCCAAATAAATCCAAGCTTTCTGTGGCACATTAAGGCTGACCAGCAGAGTGCAGCAATCATTTGGTAAGAAGCTTTTGCACATTATTCTTTCTATCCCTTGTCTGGACAAAGAGGAGGCCCCTGAAGGCAGATTTCAGGCCCAGATGTACACACATGCCTGTTACCACAAACAGAAATTCCTTAGTGAAGCACTTCCAAAATGCTGCTATAGAAAAGAAAAGAATTGCTCCTCATACCTAACTGTGTGCTAATCAACCTAAAACAGAAAAAAAATGTAAGCAGCTGATCATGCAGAACCTGAGAAGACAGACAGTAATAGCAATTTTGCATATACAAATAACAGTGAAATGGTCTAAGTATCTTATTGTGGTCTCTGCATTACAGAGACATTTTTCATCCATTTATTGATGATGATAATGATGGAGAGTAACTTTTCACAGTTCCAACATGTAGAAATTCCTAGAAGATCAGGGAGGTTCTCCTGCTGGGATGATGGCACAGGATGGCTCTAGGCTGTTGCATTCCAAGTGAATTGGACACAGCAAAGGTAGATGGAAAAAAGGATGTTGAAAGGACTACCAGGCCTGTGATTCCAGACAATGAATAGTAAACAGCAAAGATAAAATAGGTTTAAAATTAAGTGGGCTACTGACTCCTTTTAAGGTGCATCAAAATGACTCTGTAAATAATGTATGCAAGCTCACACAGGCTGTATGAAGACTGACAGTGGGTCCCATATATTTAATTCCCTCCCTGTAAGAGATAACTGTCCTGCCTTTTAAGAAATCAGCATGCAGTATTTAAGCTGAAGCACAAAGCAGATCTATGGCAAAGGGACTGGTTTGAAGGGTGATTCAGACGAATGCATTCATCATGATTTCCCAGAGGGCTTGCATGTATTGTGAGAAAGAAGGGATTCCCTCTGCCCAGTTCCACAGACTTACCTAGAGCATCCTCAAAACTGGAGAGTACCTGATTGCCATGGGCAGGCCATAAAATTAAAAGCACCATCTTCCGTCATATTTGTTTAATGATTTAGCTTGATGCAAGTTTAACAACCAGAAGGAATATAGATGAGCTTCTCAGAATATTGTGACAAAGCTGAAGCTATTTAGCAATTCCCAGAGCATCTTATAAATCAGTTTGTGTGGAATGCTGGATAAAAGGGTGGACAACATTTAGAGCTTTCTGCTCCTAAAAGGCAGGTTTTGAAATATATGTAAGAAAAATAATTGCTTGGTATAAAAGATCTAGTACAGATTGCAATACCCAGGATTTACCTTCTCAAATGTGGGTACTTATTATAGGCAATGTTAACGGGTAGAGAAAGAAGCTCACAGATCATAAAACAGCAGGTGTGAGAGAAAGAGTTCAGGTCTCTAGGCTCTTTATCCACTCCTTCTTGTTAAACTAGATTGCTTCCATATACTTAATGGTGTAAATATCAGTTCATCAATTAAATTTGTAGCTGATTTTAGTCACGGCCCTTCCGGAGATGTTTATGTTCCAGATACGAGTACTTGGACTGATGCTGATTCTTGTCCTTCTATCCAAAAACAGATTTACAGTTTTTCTTCCTGTTTCCCCACTACTTGATCCCAGATCCACAGGAGAGTTTCATAGCAGCCTTCCAGTAGCTGAATCGGGCTTAAAGGGAAGCCAGAGATGGACTCTTTGTAAGAAACTGTAGTGATAGGACAAGGAATAAAATGTTCAAACTGAAAGGGGGAGAATTTGGGTTGGATATATGAAAGAAATTCTTTATTGTGAGGGTGGTGAGACACAATAGGCACAGGATGCCCCACCCCTGGTCAAGGTCAGGTTGGATAGGGCTTGGAGCAACCTGGTCTAATGGAAGGTGTCCCTGCCCATGGCAGGGGGGTGGAATGAGATGAGTTTTAGGGCCCCTTCCAACCCCAACCATCCTATGATTCTATGATTCAAGAACCCTGCTTGTGAAAAAGTTTGATTTAGAGCTATCTATTTACTTAGGATACTTACCTATTTAACACCACCTATTTACTTAGGATACAGAAGCCTCAGTCTAAGATTCAGTGAAGCCCTGCTGAATTGTGACCCATGAAGTGACTTTCAATTACTCTTTACCTGGAACTATTGGAAATATTTTGTGGTCATATCACCTAACCTAGTGATTATCTGTTCAGTTGACTGCTAAGTAGAACTGCATTCTGTTCACTCATTGATGATTTTTAATTATAATCTGAACTCTGTCATGAGTCCTAATCAATACAGTTCTGGGAAACCTCAGAAGCTGAAAGAAGGAGAAATAATCATTAGATGTTATTAAAGTGATGGCCAATAGAAGTACAATTCTTTGTACAATGGCCAACGTTTCAAGTGCTTATTGATTTGCTTTTATAACAATTATACTACACTCAGGAAAGCTGGGAAATTAGAGGAGGAAGAAGGAAAGTCAAGGAAAAAGAAAGAGAAACACAAACCTGTAGCTATTATTCAAGTCTTAGAAGGCAAAGCGTGGAATATACCCATTTAAATGACATTTTGTTCTCCCAGACCTTCAGAAAGAAGTCATGCTTTCTGAATGTGTTTTCTTTAACCTTTCACGTTTTGTTGTTTTTGTGGGGTTTTTTTGTTTGTTTGTTTGTTTGTTTGTTTGTTTGTTTGTTTTTAATACTGCCATTGCCTACTGTGGGCCTAGGGAACATAATGCCAGCCATATTGTGATTTCCCCATTCCATGCAATGTGATAATTCTTCAGGCAGCTTTAATATGAAAAAAAAAAAATGTTACCCATACATGATTTATAATAGTTTTATAAAGTGAAGTAATTACATTATCAGATATCCCTGATGTGTTTGAGCAATAAGGCACCTTCATAATAACGTATGACATCTTATAATTACCACAAGGCAATTGCACTCTTGAGGAAAGTAGGAGGCCAAAATACATGTCTTGCCTACACAATGCCCCCAAGGATGTTATTATCAGAATATAAATAAATAAATACAATGAAAAGAAGACGAATGAGGAAGACGCTGATACTGAATAACGTTGAGCTGTGTTATAATGTAACTCAAAATTTATAAGAAAGGGCAAAAGTGTATTTCCACGCTGGGATGTGATGTGACAGTTCAGAATATCTAAACAGCAATTTTGAATGAGCAGAGCTAATCACAGAAGTTGTCCCATCTCCTCAGAAATCTCCTTGGCCAATCAAAGCCATTTCATGAAAAATCAGACAGGACTGAGAAATATATTAACTATTCAACATGCTTTTATTGCTCACAAAGCTGTTGCAGTATATATTTCTAGGTAATTTAGCACATTCATGATTCTTATTTCAAGGTCTTTCCCTCCTCCCAAATGTTCTTATAGACCTGTTAATGGAATCTTAAGCACAGAGTTTTTTGGGTTTTTTTGGTTTTGAAGACCATCATTTTTGCAGCACAGAAACCAACCATGTCCTGGGCTGCACTGAAAGCAGTGTGGGCAGCAGGTCAAGGTAAGGGATTCTGCTCTCTTTTCCACTCCTGTGAGACCCAGCCTGGTCTGGTGCATCCAGCTCTGGGGTCCCCAACATAACGAGGATGTGGATCTGCTGAAGCAAGTCCAGAAGGGACCACAGAGATGCTCTGAGGTCTGGAACACCATTGCTTTGGAAACAGGCTGAGAGAGCTGGGGGTGTTCAGCCTGGAGAAGAGAAGGCTCCAGAGAGACCTTAGAGTCCCTTTCAGTGCCTAAAGGGGCTCCAAGAGAACTAGAGAGGGACTTTGGACAAGGGATATAGTGACAACATAAGGGGAAGAGTCTTTAAACTGAAAAAGGGATGGGTTATATTAGATATTGTGAAGAAATTCTTGGCTGTGAGAGTGGGGA
>VZRE01006372.1:6086-29462 GCA_013396775.1 Cephalopterus ornatus | reverse complement strand
GCTGCGTGCATTGGTGTACATGCACTTCAGCTGGGCTGCTGATTTCACTCTTGACCCAGGCTTTCCACCCTTAGGCTCATCTCTGGAGAGCCTGGTTTCAATCCCTTCCCCCTTCAAACCTAGTTTAAAGCCCTTCTTATTAGTCCTGCCAACTTACGGGCTAGAGTCCTTTTGCCCTTGCTAGACAGATGAAGCCCATCTGATTTGAGGAAACTAGGTACCATGGAATTTGCACCGTGGTCAAAAAAACCAAAATTCTGCTGGTGGCACCAATCCTTTAGCCACCTGTTGATGAGATGGGTTTTCCTACTCCTCTCCTCATTCATCCCTGCTACTGCAGGAATAGAAGCAAGCACCACCTGTGCTCCTGCCCCATTAACTAATCAACCCAGCGCCTTGAAATCCTTTTTAATCACCCTGGTACTTCTTCCATTAATGTCATTGCTTCCAGCCTGAACTACCAACAGCCCTGAGGAGCCTGGTCAGTGCCAACCACCCTCTGGGGGAAGGACCTTTGCCTGAGATCCAACCTAAACCTCCCCTGCCACAGCTCCAGCTGTTTCCTCAGGTAGTTTGAACTGGTTTGTCCTGACAAAGAACAGTTGGGCTGGTGGCAGCAGAGTGGCTGTGAAGCTGGGATTAAGGAATAGTCAGCAAATGCTGGGAGTTAAATGATCTTTTTGGGATCAAATTTGGATGAAATGAGAGTGATGACCATGGGCCAGAGTGAGAAGGCCAGACGGGGCAGCTCTCTGCTCCCACCCCTGTACCACCCTCTTCTCCCATACCTCTCACTGCACTAGGTAACTAAATATATCTATATTTATAAATATATAGGTCTCTGGTCAAAACTCATTCCTTGTGCACTGCTGGAGTCAAAGCAAAATGGAAATTCAGACTAAGAATTTGTCCCCTGGGTGATGCTGAGAGCCCTTAAGCTTTCAACAGGATGCAAACCAGAACTAAAGCTTTGTACCTGCACAACTTCATTTTAAGAAGGGCAAGGTTAGGAGCAGTAGGTTAAGAGCAGCTATTTGTTAGGCGTGAGCAGAGTGTTCCTGTGCTGCAGCACAGCTCCCAGAGCTCCCAGGGGGGTTGCTGGGCGAGTCCCACACATTTTAGCTCCCAGTATTTCATTTCAATCCCTTTGCTGAGCCTCATCCAAGTATACTCCACAAAAGCCAAGAGAGAGCTCTTTCTAAAGAAACAAACACACCAGAAAGCCTTTCAGTTTTTGTTTTTAAGACAGAAAGCTTCATAAATTGTAAGAACTTCACTCATCCTCAGCAGCTGAGAATTTGCAGTGGAGAAGCTACTGGAAAATACTATAAGTTTTTGGGGTTTGCTTATCTACATGGAGATGTGCCCGTGAAAAAAAGGTCAACCAAAGCAGCCACACTGTTGAATACAGGTTTCAAATGATACATTCCTTGCACAGATATGATAAAATCTCCTTTTTCCACAGGTAGCCCCTGCACTGTGTCACTTCCAGATGTTGTCCTACTGTGGTCCATGTTCAGTTCCCAGTGCCATCCACCAGCACGTTTCTCTTCATGCTACAGTCTATAAACATTTTGCCTTCAGCAGAAATCTACTTAAGCAGTATTTTTGAAGTTCAAAGAACTGCTTAATTTCTTTATCAGTCCTGTGTATTTCCCTCTGTGAGGAGAAGCAGAGAACTATCATTTCTCTCTCTTTTAGTTCCTGTGTCACAGACAAGCCTCTATTTATCACTCAGCTCAGCCTGGAATTTACCACGAAACTGATTGAGAGGTTAAATTTTCACTCTTGAAATGGTAATCAGCAACCAGTTTTAAAAGTGCATATTTAAAAAACCTTGAGCTTCTCTTTCACTGAGCGCACAAAGCAGTAGGGGACTGTTAGTGAACCCAAGCTCAGATAAATAGTCCAGGAGTAGTCTTTGGTTGTATTCTGTCTTGATCCCACAAACCACTTTATAAGGTTTTCCCATCACCATGAAAAATAATTGCTTTCAAAATTTGATTAAAACCGAGTCTTTAGTAAAGATGTTATTAAACATATTAGACACTTATTTCCCCCGCTATTCCCATTATTCCTGAAGTTCATGAAACTTGCTTTAGAAGTTTTTTTAATTTATTATTTATTAAAAAACCTTCTAATGGCTTATTAGAAGCTTAATAACTTACTAAATTTCCAATAAGTTATTACACTTCTAATAAGTTATCAATATTATGAGTTATTATCCAGAAATAATAGGAATAGAAGGGGAGAAATAAATAAACTAAATTTACTAAATAAATAAACTTCTAATAAGTCTAACTTAGTAGAATTTAATTTATCCCCCCCTGCTAATCTTATTATTTATGGAGCTCAATTTCTCAAATTCAGCAATAATTTCCTGCAGAAAACAATAGGTTTGTTTCACTGGAAGTCTAAATGGTGTGAAACATTTTCATTCTCTCTTTGTGTGTGTGTGTGTGTATTGTTTTGCTATTTCTTCTCAGATGAACCTACACAATAAATACTTAAAGAAGAGACACAATAGAGTGAATTTGGTGTTATTTCTAAATGACATTGTCTAATGTTCCTAAATATTCAGCTGGTTGTTCTACATTCAAGGGAAATATTGCAACCTGTCAAACTGTCATTTTGCAAAATGGTAATTCTCAATTGTTTAGGCCTAAAACCAAGTCGTTATTTCGTATCATCAAGGTTGTGTCTGCGCAAACAAGAAGAAAATTCTGCAAATACTGGAAGTCTGCTGAGTGCCTGCAGCAGTGCAGGAATATACAGCCAGCGGCTCCCAGTCCCTCTGGACAGTCTCTGAATCAAATACAGGCAAATGTCTCCAGATAGTCACTTTTGCTGTCACTGCTCTTGCTTTGGGATCTGAAGAGGGTTGGTTTCATGCACCGAGAGAAAAGTCAAAACCCCTTTTCCTCCCAAAATAGTCAGTATTTCCAATATTTATGAGACATAATATGTTGCACTGAAATATGGGCCCACAGCAAGTCAGCCAGGAGTCAGAGAAGTGGCTGCCCGAGGAAATCATAGTCTATCTGCAGACCACTGAGGAAAAGAAGTGTTACTAACTGGTCAGGGTGACAAAAACAAATGCTGGCTTTTGTGGGACCATCTTGAAATCCCATCTCTGTTATGAATCTCATAAAAATTCCAGAGCCCAACTTTTCAATTTTTAAATCCACACAAACACACCCCAGCTTGAATCCTGTGCCAGAGCTCAGGTGTTCTTCGGTCCCTATTTTCCTCTGGACACTTTGATCTCTATCCAATCATCATTTGGGATTTATGTCCTGGGAGTACCTAAACTCTTCCCAAGCTTTGTAAGAGGACAGATTTCCCCCTGTACTGCTCACTCCCTAGAGGTCTGAGCAAAGCTTATCCAAGAGATTAGAGCAGTTTTCCTCTCTGACCTCCTTCATTACAAGTCTCAGCTATTCCTCCTTATTTCCACCTTCTTTATTACACTGCACAAATATGTTCAGTTTGCCTTGAAGCAGAGAACACAAAAAGCAAAGCCAGGACAGCTCCTGCAAACACTGTCCTGCTTGGATATGTCCCAGCAGCATGATTTTCTCCAAGAACAAGGAGCTGTCAGAGGGCACCTGAGGCTCAGGAGGAGGTGGCAGGGCAGGGCAGCCCCCAGGCCTGGTCCATGTGCACGTCCAAGGCTCTGCTGCAGCTCCATGGGCTGAGCAACAGATTTACTTCTCTTCTTTCCTCTAAGGGTCTTTGGTGAAGGTTGGACTCCTTGATCCTAAAGTTATAAATCTCAGCAACTTCAAAGGCATGAAGTCTGGGGCAATATGAGTGTAAATTAAATTCCATAATCAGAATAACTATGACCAGAACAAACTGAAAACATATTTTAATCAGTTTCCTGGACTGTTTTACACCAAGCTCCATCTAGAGAGAGGACTGAAAGAGAGGACTCCTGCAGGACAAACACAGTGATTTGGAAACATCTAGTTAGTTCAGATGCTGCTCTAATTTGGTGTTAGTTTTTTTAAGTTCTTCGAAGTGTTATGCAGCCTGCCCTGTGTAGGCATCTCACTGGGGTCTGTGCCAACAGCCTCATTGGAAGGCATTTCCATCCCCCTTCTTTCTTGTTTTTCTTTTCCATTTAAAATAATATTTTTGAGTCTGAAAAATGCTACCTGTTCTTGCTAAATCAATACACTTAAGCTGGAATAGGAATTTGTAAGCACCTTTCTCTCCCTGCATAAAGGCTGCACCAGCAAATCATACAAGGTCTGTGTCAGTGATGCTGCTTCATCCAGCTAAGCATTGCCTAGATTCCAAAAAAAACTTTGAGTATTGGTCTGTGGTCTTTACCTTTTACAACAGACAGAGGAAAAAGCTGCAAAACTCAATATAAAACTCAAAAACTCTGGCAAAAGCAGTGACATTTAAAATCACAAAAACATGGAATGGTTTGGTTTGGAAGGGATTTTAAAGCTCATCTCATTCCACCCCCTGCCATGGGCAGGGACACCTTCCACTAGCCCAGGTTGCTCCAAGCTCCATCCAACCTGGCCTTGGACACTTCCAGGGATGGGGCAGCCACAGCTTCTCTGGGCAACCTGTGCCAGGGCCTCACCACCCTCACAGGGAAGGATTTCATATCCACCACCTTTAAATAGCCAAAATTGGCAGGAGCAGAACCTTGCACTGTCAGCAGGGCTTGTCTTCCCTGGCCATTCACTCTTGTTTTACCTGCTGGCCACCAGATCATGGTAGTAATTTCATCTATTTAATACTAATTTGGTTGGGTTAATTTCTGGTAGCCACACTTTAATTATTAATAGAAACTCAGGTTTGTTAAGTAGAACTGGGAAAGTTGACTTTTATGGATGAGGAAAGAGCAGAGAAACCAACTACAGAACATCCTTGTGTCCAAGTTAGGACATACAGAGCACAGAAATAGTGCTGGGGTTTATGTGCCTTTTATGGTAAGTCAGTATTTGCCTCAGTTCTTCTGTCCATCCTTAAGAAAACCTACACTCTCATGGGGAAACAGAGGGAACCTACAAAAAGCACTGCAACATTTCACAAAATCGAGCCCTTAAGGGAGGATAAACGAGAAAAAAAATGTGTCACTTACTAAGTGAACAACAATAAAGCATTGACTTCTTTGCAAAAAACCAAAGTGCCAAAACAAAGAACATTCTTAACATAGGAGTTATTTCTGAGGGACTCATCAGACTTTCACCATGAAACTCTCTCCCCTCAGACTCAAAAACTGCATCATTTCAAAGTGACGCGTTTTAAGGAGATGTCACCTCCCATCTGTAAATCAACTGAAAGGTGACCTTTATGCAACATCTGGAGCGGAATGTGACCTTCCTACTGCAGGATTTCAAACACCAGAATCTATCCACCCTGGATCTAAGGGAATATCAAGACCAGATGCTGCTACGGATAGTCAGCCTGAAGTCGTGGTAAGTATTTTCCTTCCATTGCCCTTTTCAAGCACTCAGATCTTTTATCACCCAAGATGAATTAAGCTTCTCAAACCTTGGTCCAAAGACATGAATATTGTTTTCATTTGAAGAGTTAAAAAAACAGGGAAAATGTTACTCTGGATCTTAAAAACCTGCAGAATCAAGAAATTACATGGTAATTCCACTTTCTGTGTGCTTACTATATGCATTCCAACAAACCTACTATTCTGTATCTGGAGACTCAATCTTCAAAGTGTTTCTGCTCTTCACTCACTACCCACATAGTCACACATTCAAGGTTTGAGTTATTACAAGTTTCATAATTTTCATAGAAAGACCAGAAGCCCAGATGCACACACACACAATGGATCCTTTACTAGATGTTGTCCTGGAGAACAAGATATTATAATACAACTTCTTATTGCTCAACAGCTGCCTAAAAGGAAATTCCTCTTAGTCTTGTTCATTGTTGCTTCACTGGTGAACACACATTTACTTAGCCCTCCCCAAATGTTTGTTGTCGAAAGAAAACTTTCTGCATCTGTTGAATTGCTTGATTATTAGTTGCAAGGATTCTCTGCAATACTATTTTCTCTTTGCATATCAGCCTAGACATCTGCAAATGCATCTTTTTATCCAGTGGAGAAAAACAGACATTTCCAGGGGATGAATCATCCAAACTACGCCACAAGTTCCTTTGAGGAAAAGATGCTCTAAATGCACAGTTCTCTGTCTTTTGACAGTAAAAGTGGGCTCGTTAGCTTAGTTGTTGGCATCTGCATTTAGTTATATGAATTCATCCATCAGGACTGCAGCTTCAGACTGAACACTAAATATTTTACCTATTGCTTTAGAAGCTCCAGATAAGGAGCCAGTCCCTGCAACTCAGCTGTGACACTTAATCAAAGGAAGGGAACTTCATCTAAAAACTGTGAGCTTGATCTCTTGTCTTCAGAGCAATAAACTTTTCACCCTTGCCTTTAAAACATGATTTGGTGATGGTGAGCACAATGTACCATATAAAACCCTGCTATTGAAGCAGGAGATAAAACATCCTGTTCCCATCAGCCTTGTGGGACACCTTCCAGCAGCCCAGGTTGCTCCAAGTCCTGTCCAACCCAGCCTTGAGCAATTCCAGGGATGGGGCAGCCACAGCTTCTCTGGGCAACAGAAAAATAACCCTGATGCAAGTTATATTCCTAAGAAGGCATATATTTTTTAGCGTTCTGTGCTACTTTTTTTCACTTTTTTGCTGTTTAACAAACAGTTTGAGTGAAGTATAATATTGAACATAATTGCTGTAACTGGAAGAGTAGTAAAATATGTGTATCCTCTGAGCAGGATGACACAACCAGAATTACCTGAGTCTCCTATGCAGGTAAGTGATAGTGCAGTATACAAAGGCTGCAGCATTTTCTAAGCATGTAACAGACTGAGCATTCCAGCTGGGAACACTAAGTTTGGGCGGTAAAACCTCACCTAGATAAAATCAGAGCTTCTGGTGAAAATACCAGGTCCCATGAAACTTCTGCTAAGTAATGAATTCTTTTTTTTCCAGATCTGTGGGGCTGTTTTTCCACTACAATTTCATTCAAGGGGAAGACAAGGAAAAGATGCTGGAGAAATTAGGGAATTTCCAGGGATTTCCCAGAGCTGGCAATCCCCTCAGCACAGTAGTTGTGCTTCCATCTGGCCTGCCTGCAGCCAGGGAGGTGGCTGTGCCTGTGCCATGCACTGACAGCAAGATGAGGGTGTTGTCTGTTGCTCAGGAATGTGTTTGTGGTGGAGCTCTGGCAGGAACGGAATATCCGAGGCACTAGGAACACAGAATATCCCGGGCTGGAGTGGGAGCAGCAGCGTGGCTCAGGTGCCCAACACCAGGCACAGCCCTGCCCACGCCAACCCACCTCTGAGCACTCAAACTCACTCCGGCTCCCTCTGTGTTACTCCCAGATTTCTGTCCAAGACTTTCTGGACAAGAATACAGGCGCCCTGTGTCAAACAAAAAGAGGAGAACAGTAGCTTTAATTCATCCACTCAGCAAAACAGACAAGCCTCCCTTCATATTAATTTTAATGTTTCTATTCATTTACAGAAAGGGAAACAGTGTGCTCCACAGCTGAGTGGCATCTACAGACGCTTTTGTTCTTCCCAGTTCCCAAAAAAGCACTGAGGGAGGACCTGCCACCAGCCATATAAGCATCATCTTGGCAACAACTAACATTTTTTCCATAGTCACAAAAGAAACCAAGCATCCATTTCTCTTATGTAAAAATTTTCATTAAATCAAGTTTGACATTACAGCTGACACTGGTTATAAATAAGACTTTGCAGCTGACAGCAGTTATAAATAAGACTTAAAACCCTAGGAATCATCTGGAAGTTTGGGGTAGCACATCCCATTCAAAGAGCCCTGGTTGGGGCTCAGTTATCTTTTACTTGGGAGGCAGAGAGGAAGATGTTTAGCTAAAGCCAGACAAGGCATGTTATGCTGACCTTCCCCGGTGCTTGGAAGAGTTGGATGGCAAATAAGAGACATAAATGTGGGAACACTTCAGGAAGGCATTTTGTGCCTGCCTTTTCTGGGACACACATTTATTTGGTGTCCTGCAGAGGTAAAAGGGGATTCCTTTGGTGTATCAGCACCGTGTGATGCAGGTGATGCACAAATAGCCAAGGTAACACCAGCACCCTCTGCCACCCTCCGAGGGCACCACCACAGTCACACCTGGGCCCAGCACCCCCACAGCCACACTAGAGAGAGGCTCCCCCAAATCGGGGCTCTTCTGCTTCTGTCTTCAGTGTCCCCACCATTTCCACACCTACACAGGACAGGGGGACAGGCAGGACAGAGCTGTCACAGAAACCCCTAGTCCAGCCCCATTTCCAGGGCTGGAGAAGACATGGGAGCGTGAGGGAACAGCCAGGGCCACTACCCAGGACCACTGGGGCTGGGGATCCCTCAGCACCCTGACAAAGCCATCACAGGGGCTTAAAAATTATGTGGCAGGAGGATTGTGGGCAAAAAAGGTTTCTTAGCCACTAGAAGGGCATCTCTTCAACTGTAGGAATGGGATATGTTATTACTGAGAGACTGCTGATGTGAGCACAATTACTACATGATTGGAAAGTTTTATCACCCCCAGGATAAAGCAAAGGAGAATATGGTCAGTAAAGAGAGAGAAGCTGTAAGCAGAGTCTTTGCTGCACTGGGAAGAGAGGGCTGCAAGTTGCAGGATGGGTCCCTGGGCTGTGCAGGAGTATTTACATCTCTACGCAACTATTTTGCAATGCTTCACACACTAGCCCGTTCCAAGATGCAGCTGGTTTGTCCATCTGGCAGTGGCGTGGTTCCATTCAACTTCAGCAGACTCTGAAGAAGGAGCAGCAGCAGTGGCTGCCAGTTGCTTGACGTCATCTTTTTAGGGAAAAATCAAAACTTTGGGACGTCAGTTTCTCATCTGACTTTCCACATGCTCATCTAAGTCTTCCCTTAAGCTGATGAAAACAATCCACCTTCCTTTGTCTTAGAACAGGTTTTAGGCTAAAGCAGCTATTTACTTTGCCCTCAGTTCTGATGGTGCTGTGTGCAGGTTTGCAACTGGTTTTTCCAAATACAGTGACTTGCACAGCCAGGTCTGTGCCTCACACACACACACGTTAACTCCTGATGGTGAGCTGAAAAGCCCCTGGAGTCCTCCTGGCCCAGTCTCCACCAGGATCAGGAACACTGCTGGGAATGTTTCATCTGGACAAAAGGAAATGTTCAGCAGCACCCACATGGAAGAGCCCCTGAGCAGTGCTGGGGCAGGGCAGATGCAGGGAGAACATCAGAAGCTTCCTGGCCCTCTGGACACAGCATTATCCTGCCTTGATGTACAGGACCATAGAATCATGCAATAGTTTGGGTTGGAAGGCATCTTCAAAGCTCATCCAGTCCCACCCTCTGCCATGGGCAGGGACACCTTCACCAGACCAGGTTGCTCAGAGCCCCGTCCAACCTGGCCTTGGACACTTCCAGGGGTGGGGGAACTTCCTTGATAACACATTCCATTAGAGCCTGAATAAGCACTCGGGAGCATGGATTCAAGGAGTGCACTTGTATCTTCACCCAGACAGTGCTCTTCCACCTTGCAGAACTCATTTTGAGTGTCCAGTACCCAACTGCAGAGTGGGGCAACTCAACTGGGACAGACTCCTTGACATCACAGGCTTGTGAGAGCAGAAATTACTCACGCAATAAAGTTTATTCTCTACAGCTTTGAGAAGAATTATCTACCCACAACAGGGGCTACGTTGGGTCCTGAAACAAGTCACTGGATGTGTTTAATGACAAGACACTGAAGTTTTCTCTGCCTTCACCGGGTGCACAATTCTTCTGATATATGATTTATTAGGATATTATTTTTTATTTAAGTGATACCACTCTAATTAAAAAGAAAATAAGGCAAAGGTGGTAAATACTACAAGAAGAACTGTTCAAAAAGGATAGGAAGTACTGGGTTTCGCCATAATTCCAGATTCTGTCCATAAAGATGTGTCTATTTAGTCTTGAAGTAAACTTAAAGGTAAGAGTCTTCTTGCAGATCTCAATGGGAATGTGGAGTTTCCTGGGCCATCCTGAGAAAAATACATGTTTTTCCTTGATTCAAAGTTAGTCTTTTGTTTCAGAGTTGGTCCCATGTGCCCATGTGCTCAGGGCTAAATTTTATTACTTCTCCTAGTAATATAGTAATTATCATCATCATGGCTGGGCTTCGCGAACGAAGATTTGTGAAGGGCTCTCCCCACGCTTGCTACAAGCGCGCTGATGGCTAAAAAGGCCAATGCGACACAGACACGTCCGGTTGCAAAAGGCACAGCAGAATGACTCCCCAAGAGGTACCGACAGGACGCGGTTCTTTCCGCGTTGTCTTTTCTCCTGGAGAGTGATCCTGCGTGTATTCTCAAAAGAAGCAGCAGCGTTGTGGACTCCTCCCGACTGGAGGCCAGAGCAGACCAGTGATGGTGATCGATATGGCCAAGGCTGAGATGTTGTTTCAGGGAGTCCTTATATCTCCTCTTCGGGGCTCCTCTCTTGCGGCAGCCAGTGGCAAGTTCACCACAGAGCACAGTCTTAGGGAGGCGGGAGTCCTTCATCCTGGAGACGTGCCCTGCCCAATGCAGCTGCGCTCGCAGCAACATGGCCTCAATACTCGTCACTGCTGCCTGTTCAAGAACAGACGTATTGGTCATGTAATATAGTAATTATATAGTAGTAATAATAGTATTAATATAATAGTGATAATATAATTATGTTGTATGGAAGGTTATACTAGAAAAACATATAGCTTGAGAGAGAGACTATCTTATATAATATTATCTTATACTGCATCTTTAGTCAGAATTATAATATTTTTAGGAAAAAAAATGTTTTGCTTACAGCAGCCTCAGTGAACAAAAATACGTCATTGCCTTTCTCAGCTTAATCTTCTTCTACCATGCAACTGAAGAGGGATGTCTGGTAAATATACAACCAGGTTCCCTAGGGGAGATTTCCTGTGTAATCACTGTCATAGGAAGCTGGAATAATCAGAGGTTTTGGGAGGATGGCTCCAGTTGGTTCTTTCAAGGCTATATGTCAGCCATATGTTAGGCCAGGCTCACCCTGAAGCAAACCAAAAAAAACTGAAACAAGAACAAGAAGCAGGGAAAATACTGAAAAGGAAGAGAAATTACATTGTTTCCCCTTAAAAATGAAATGATGCTTTTCTGTGGTACATTTCCAAATTAATTACTCTTAAATTATCAATATTAATAGTTCTTGGTTCTCCATCTTGACAGCTTACAACAAAAGTTGTTACAAATCAATTTCATGACTAGATAATAAAGAAGATTTTCATCTACTGAAAGCCTCAATCCAGCTATTGAAGATCACTCATCCAAGAAGAGCCTGCACTGCCCCAAAACTTTCTTCTCACTGAAATAATGTCCAAGACATTGTTTCACCACGCTTTCCAAGGTTCCAATCTTTATGTTTCTATCTGCTTTAAGCTGTTCTGTTTTCGTCCTTCTTGGGGAAACTGGAAGGAGCAGAAGGCTTACATGTGCAGCTGCCCTCCCCACCCTCAGCATCAATCAACACCCTCTTGCAGCCTGTGGGTGGCACATTTGGGGCTGTGAAGAAGCACCGCCATCATGCTGCCAGCAAAAATCAAAATCCACAAGTTTTGCATGCAGGGAAGAGAAGGAGAAGGTTTTTAAGGCTGCACAATGCTTATTCAGGCTTAGTAATTGGTTAAGAAAAGTT
Organism: Cephalopterus ornatus; assembly: GCA_013396775.1. NCBI lineage: Eukaryota > Metazoa > Chordata > Aves > Passeriformes > Cotingidae > Cephalopterus > Cephalopterus ornatus. Next base: position 17,726 of record VZRE01006372.1, on the reverse strand, counting down.
TCCATTCAAATAAATATCCTTAGTCTTGAGAAAGGCAGAGCTGAAAATGGGAAATGCAAGAGAAGCTGCCCCAGGCCCTGTTAGTAGAGGTGGGTGGACCATCAGTCAAGCAGGTGTTGCAGAGGTAGGACTCACTCAACCAAAATGTCCTCCCCGGGCATCAGGGAAGCAGGAAATGGTTGGGATCCTGTAGTTCAAGGCTTCTTCCTCTCTCCTTGTCCTGGTGTTATCCCCTTGATGCTCATCAATACAAGACCTATTTGGTCTCTGTGAAAAGCAGCCTCTCCTCCCAGGCCTTGCCTCACACCGTGGAGGATGAGGACCAAGGAGAAGACAGAGGCAGAGAAAAGTACTATTTTGTAGTGTTATCTGCACCTTTCTTTTCTGTGAGTATGGTTTGTACAAGTGGAACACCATGATCAGAGGCCTGGAGCACCTCTTCTATGAGGAAACGCTGAGAGAATCAGGATTGTTCAGCCTGGAGAAGAAAAGGCTTTGGAGAGACCTTATTGCAGGCTTCCAGTGACTGAATGGGCTCCAAGAGAAATGGAGAGGGACTTTGGATGAGGGTTTGGTGTGACAAGACAAGGTGGAATGGCTTCAAACTCAGAGAGAGTAGAGTTAGATGGGATATTGAGAAGAAATCCTTCCCTGTGGGGTGGGGAGGCCCTGGCACAGGTTGCCCAGAGAAGCTGTGGCTGCCCCATCCCTGGAAGTGTCCAAGGCCAGGTTGGACGGGGCTTGGAGCAACCTGGGCTAGTGGAAGGTGTCCCTGCCCATGGCAGGGGGTGGAATGAGATGGGCTTTAAGGTCCCTTCCAATTCAAACCAGTTGGGGATTCTATGGGTCAGACTGTTCAAAATGCTGTGGACTCTTCCACGTGCTGCCCAACACGAGAGGCTTTTGGCCATGTTCCTGAAGTCAGCAGGGCACAGTCTTGACTCAGGACACAGTTGCTGTGCAGCATCTGACCCACAACACTCTCAGTGTGAGGACGGACAACACACCAACCCCACAGCAGCAGCAACACATTACAACCAGGCACCAGACACCACAATATTCGATAGGGCGGCTTTGGGCCTCACCCTCCGGCCCTATATGGCCAAGTCAGATCCTCTTCTGCATTACTTGACCCTGCTGTGTCCCTGCCCTGTCTCCTGTCTCCAGGCCATGACAGTCCCAGAGTGTCCCTTCTCTATTTCAGGAGTGGGAAAAGAGAAGCAAGTGCCAGCCTGTTTCTCCCCTTCCCCCAGCCGTTCATTCTCCTCTCTTTCCTGAGCAAGTTGCTGAAGCAGAGCTGTGGCACCTGTGGGATCGGAGAGTGTCCTGGGGCTGGGAGGGAAGGAAATGCTTTTCTGCTGGGGAAAGGAAGAGGTTTCCAACTGTAGAAAGGGTCAAAAGAGAAGCTGCTCCAAGACCTCAGCTGCACATTTTACTACAAGCCAACACCTTCTTTGGCAGAAGAGCCTGGGGTCTAAGTCAGAACCTCCTGGCAAGCAATGAACAAGGCAGCAGGACAAAGAAGCCAGCAAGAGGCATTTGCTTTCTCTACAGTCCCCCAAAGCTCACTGACCTTTGTTAATCCCCCACAAGTTTGACAGAAACTCAGCATGCAGTAGCTTGATTTTGGATGCTCAGAGGTTACTGTTGCCACCACTATGATGTGGAAATAGGACTGTGGCTCTGGAGGCCCCGAGGCCTCATGCTGCTGGAGGAGGTTAAATGCCTGATCAGCAAAACCTAATTTATCTTTTGGGGGTGGTTTTTTTTTTATTTTCTTAAAACCTGAAAACCCCATCAGACCAAACATTCTGGCCCTTCAAGGAAGAAGGTACCTCCTTTGAGAAGAGAAGGCTTTGGGGTGACCTAACTGGGGCCTGAGGGGAACCAACAAGAAAGATGGAGAAAGGATATTTACAAAGGCCTGGCATGACAGGACACGGGGGAACAGCTTCAAACTGACAGAGGGCAGGGTTAGATTAGAGATCGGAAAAAAATTCTTCCCTGTGAGGGTGGTGAGGCCCTGGCACAAGTTCCCCAGAGGAGCTGTGACTGCCCCAATCGGAAAAAAATTCTTCCCTAGGTTGGACAGGGCTTGGAGCAACCTGGGATAGTTGTCCCTGCCCACGGCAAGGGTTTGGAACTAAATGATCTTTAAGGTCCCTTCCAACTCAGGCCATTCTGTAATACATGAAAGGAAGGTACTGAACCAATAGACTTTCCTGTGTGATGGGCCTTTGCTTTCAACAGTTAGTAGCTGCCAATACCAAAGGCACAAAACAAGGAGCCAACAGGTTACAGCCATAGAAACACAACATACAGAGAAGAATTAAATTAGAAGTTGCTTCCCCCTCCAGAAGTGCACACCACGCCTGTAGGTCTCCCATGCCCTGCCTATCTGATTTATAAATTTTACTGTGTAATTAAAAGCCCATATGAACCAACAGAATTAGTCCTATTTGGCCTCAAATTAGAGAGGGAGGAAAAAAATTATAACCCTTCCAAAGCACAGCCCCTGCCAATGTGACCTGTATACTCAATATAAGCAAGACCACTCACGTCCCTCGTTCGCTGACTGAAGGTTCCCTTCCGATTTATAGGACGGGGAAGCAGGACCAGAACATTCAAAGCACAGCCAGCAGAAGGCCAGTGAGGGAGGTATGTGGTAAATGCATTTGGAGGTTCATTTCTAATCCAGTTAAACAAGATGTACGAGTTAAACAAGATGTATGAGTTAAACAAGATGTGTGAGTTAAACAAGATGTATGGGCTCACACCACAGCGCCAGGAGCCACCGCAGCCCTTCGGTTCCCCCCTTCACTTCGGTGGTTTACTTTTAAGAAAAATGAATCTATGTAAAGGCCTTAAGAGCTGAGTTACCTAAGAAGCTCTAGATAAATCAAAGGATTTATTAGGATTAGTTTCACTTGGCTTGCAGTGAAATTTCTGGCAATGAGAGAAGCCAGAACTGCCACTCCATGTACAGCACTTCATCTATGGCTTGCAGGTCTGTCTGGAAGTAGAGTTTCCTCAGCTACATGCCCGGAGTGAGTAAATTATTTGTGATTTATGTGGATGCTTTGCTTTTATTCATAACTTATTAAGAAATGTATATTTTTTCACTGTCGTTCTAAATTAGAATGAAATATTTTAGGAATACACAGCCCCAGTGAGAACTGTAAATGGGATATGGATTGTTTAGGAAGCTAAAATGAAAATGCAGGGGCCAGAGAAATCTGTAGTTTAAATATTCTGCTGATATGTAGGCCTAAATAGATATATATAATTTACTTTAAAAAGAGCAGCACTGTGTTGTTGAAACATGACAGTAATAACTGCTTACCAGTTTTTGTGAAATAAACCCAGAATATATTAAAAAAGGAGGCGATTTTTAGTTAAATTAAAATATTAATTTCTGCAAATCTCCTTTATGGGAAAGATAGTATTTCCTTTCTGCATTTTAAATTATAAATTTGCCTTTAGAAATTGGATAGTTAATGCTTATAAATATCTTTTCATATGAAACCTACTTTTACTTCTTACAGAGTTTTTTCTCGTACTGGCCTCAAATTCCTTATATTATAGGGGGAGAATAAGTAGTTTTTTCATTGTGGAGAGTTAAATCTAATTTTCTTCTTGAGAGATTTCACTAAATGTTAGATTGGGTTATTTTAAACCATTACCAGAATTTTTTGTTGTTGTAGCAGCAATTCTTATTTATAAACGTGATCCCTCACCGTATATGTTCAGATTTACACAAGACATTTTTATGATATACATAAAATTCTGAAAACTGTAAACACACTGATGGCATCAACAGAGGTCAGATGCCCCTGCCTTTCTTGTACACAAAATAAGAAGGTGGAAGTTGAGAGTATTTGAAGGATTTAACGACTCTATCTTTAAACATGCTGCCTCATTTCACGGCCGCGCAGTTTTGCGGCTCTTGTACAAACGCTGAACGAGTTTTACACTTTGAAATTAATTCTAGCAAAAGTTTCCAGCAACTTTCCCTCCATTTGTTGAAGGAGGATGGCAATCTCTGATAACTTTTGTAGGGCAATTAGATCTTTAATCTTCATTTCCTGTAGCTTAATTTTTAAATGGTAGAAAAGTAAAAAATGAAGATTCAGGGGGGATTTCTTTTCCCCTCCATTTCAAACTCATTTGCAACAAAAGAATGTACTGATTTATCTCCAATCATCCATCAGCACTACTGAGAACTATCTAATACTGAATGAAATGGCAAACATTACTGAATATTATGGAGTCCTTAATACTCTTTTCTGGGATTAGTTAGAAAGTAGATGTAATAGAACAACTCAAATTGATTTCAGAGATTCTGAGATATCAACAGCACAGCTTGGTTTAATGTTCAGGTTTGATGTTCAGATCCATCCCTCCCAGCACAGTAAATCACAAAGGTGTGAAAAATGTTATGACTGTAACACGAATTAACAAAACCATGAATGGAGGATGTAAATTATTTATTTAATTAAAATGTTATTTTTCTTTTAATGACTTGGTTATAACTATCACTAGAGCTTGTATTTTAAAATGCAAAGAATATGAGAATTTAATGTAAAGTATTGAAGCACTTAGGAAACCTCATTTTCTATGAAAATATATATGTACATCACGCATATATTTGATATTTTGAGCTATAATGATGCACCATGGATTAGCTTTGCAGTGATCAGAAATACAGCAGGTTTTCACAGAGTAATGAAAATTCCTTCCCTAAAAACGTTTACAATTTGAAGTCCTGAAAACATTACTGACAATGATTATTGTACATCTGCCACTTTTCAGTTCCTGTTCCTGTTGCCCCTCTCTTCTCTTTGTTGTTCCTAAAGCTCTGCTCTTGCTGTCTTTATTTCCCATGCACGTGAAAAATCTTTTAACTAAGAACATATCCCTCAAAGTTTTACCACTTTTTTCTGTGAAAGTAGAATCAAGTCAGATAAGCTTGTTATACATATTTGAAACATTCAGCCTCCTGCTAACCTCCTTCTGATTAAGCATGAAAGAAAAAAAAAGGTTGGGATTAACAGTTCCTGGGCGGTTGCCGTTATTAAATTAACTTAATGAAAGATGCTCTGGGTTAAGTTTTTCAATAAATACTTTGCCTGGTATTGTTCCATTCCAGAAGCTTTGCCATTTTCTGGGTTTCTATCATCAGTATACTTTCTTGATTTCTCTTGTGTGGGATATAAAGCATTTAAAACGCAAAGCAAAGTTCTGTCCCATATTGGCCACAAGGTTCTCAAAATTAGGGCAACAGGTAAAGAAACAAGTTCAAGTCTGGCTGACATAGTTTAGATCATCATGACAGTAAAAGGCAACTCACGTGATGAATTTCCAAGCAATTGGAAGTAATGAGAGAAGCTGTGGTAACAGTAACCATAGAATATCAACAGGGGGTGGGAGGTTTGGGGTTTTCTTGGTTTAAAGGTAAACCAGCAAGAGAAATGAACCCAACTCAAAGAGATTATAAGTCAGAATTACAATATAATGAAAATAATACAATAAATACAATTATGCAGAGCATTGGTTTTAACCCACAACACTCAGTACCCTGGGGCACGAACAGAATGGTGTTCATTGGCCCCCAGCCAAGCCCTGAGTCCAAAGTAAAAATAGGAAAAACCTGTTGGTGAGACTGAGGCTCACAGTCTGGTTGAGAGCGGTGGTTGCAGTCCGGTCGAGGATGGTAGCTGCAGTTCGGTCGAGGTTGGTGGTCGCAGTCCGGTCGAGGTTCTGGTCCTCCTGCCTGGCTTCCACCAGTGGAGTCCGAAGTCCCCAGACTCCCAGATTGTATACACCCAGGTTCAGGCAGGAATGCCCAGCCCCTCCCCCAGGGTGGGGAGTTCCACAATGGGTGATTGTGAGTCCTGGGTGCGAGGACAGGAACATCCTCCTATCTCACAGGCCTCTTAACACCCAGCTTATAGCTGAGGGGTCAGGTGTGCTCTGGGCAGCTGCCGCAAATGGCCTGTCGTTAACAGTTTCTGGGGAATGGCACAGAGGGTATAGAATACACAGTTTGGGTTACACCCACACAGGGATGAACCACTCCCGGCTGCTTTAACTAACTGAGACAATTGCATAAACACAGAAGTAAATCCAGTACCAACCATGTGTGGATTTCACTCCTTTTAACTTCTTCCAGTGAAACAGATTGCTTTGATTTCACAGATTTGAGGAGAAACCATTGAACACCAGACCTCTCGAGCCTGAAGGTAAGACATTCTCCTGAACTGATGTAGCATTATTATACCAAAATTCAATGCAACTATTCATTCTGTTTTATTCAAAAGCATAAATTGGGTTGGTTTCACTTGAATCACTCATGTGTCACTTCTCCCAATGCTAAGGTTTCTCTGAATGGTCTCCAAATATGCCCATCTTCTTCATTACTTAGTACAGAAAACAGTTGATTTTATAGCAGTGCAGCTCCCCAGAACTAGCAGCAAATGATGTGCCACTGAAATAATAAAGGTCTTAAACTGCCTTCCACTGATTTTTGCAAAGACAGATGTGCATAACCTGTTATTTCTAGGATATTTGTTACATTTACTCCTATAAAAAAGCAAGAACTAGATCAGCTATAACCTGTTTAACCAAGTTATCTGTTTTCAAGAGGGATCAGGAACTCATATTTAAGAGAATGAGAGACCTCACTGAGTGCTGGTAGCCTTTCTGCAAAGGAACTTTCACGGTTCATTGTACTGTTCAAACCTCATCCTCTCATGATGCTACAGACACTTATTTACTCTATTTTTGATTATTGTTATCCATTTTCACGTGTATGGATAAGAATTTGCTTGACACTGGTAATTTGTTCCCTTTTCAAAACATTAGGTGTAAAACCTGTGAATTTCCATTCTGATGGTTCCTTCAATTGCAATGTCTTTGCTTTTTGCCAGCTATTTCATATTTGCTTCCCCAGGTTTCTAATGAAGGAAACGTCTGATTTGACATGGCACTGACTCAAATTGATTCAGGGCACTGAAGGTGATTCTCAGGGCACCGAGACCCGCTTGGTCCATCATCCATTCTTGCCTCTGTCTCCAGCACAGATGACGGACCAAGAAGGTCTCAGTGCCCTGAGCTGGAGGACCATGACTGTGAGAATGATTAACTCCCAGTCGACCCTCAAATTGTGCAGGATCTGCTGCTCCAGCTGGATCCTACAAATATGTGGGGCTTGACGGGGTTCATCAAAAAGCTGCTGATGTCATTGCACAACCCCTCTGGATGGATGATTTTTCAGTGGTTTTGGGAATCCAGGGAGGTCCCAGCTGACTGGGAGCTGGTGAATGTTGTCCCAATTTTCAAGAAGGGCAGGAAGGAGGACCCTGGAAACTCCAGGCTCACCAGTGCCACTTCAGTGCCTGGTAAAGTTATGGAGAAGATTATTCTGGAAGGGATTGAAAAACACCTGAAAGACGACACAGTCATTGGTCACAGCCTGCAGAGCTTCAGGAGAGGAAAGTCCTGCTCATCTAACCTAGGTTCCTTCTATGACAAGGTGACTCACCTGGCTGATCAAGGGAAGCTGGTTGATGTGATCTTTTTGGATTCCAGTAAAGCTTTCAATCCTGTCTCTCCCAGGAACCTTCTGGACAAACTGTCCAGCCCAGAGCTGAATAAACACATCCTGTGCTGGGTGAGCAGCTGGCTCACGGGTCAGGCACAGAGGGTGGCAGTGACTGGGGTGACATCAGACTGTCATCTGTCACCAGTGGGGCTCCCCAGGGCTCCATCTGGGCCTTGTGCTCTCCAACATCTCCATCAATGCCTTGGACACAGCACTGGAAGGGACACTGAGCAAGTTTGCAGATAACTCAAAACTGGGAGGGGATGTTGAGTCCCTCGAGGGCAGGGAGGCCCTGCAGAGAGACCTGGGCAGATCCCAGGGCTGGGAATCACCAACCATGGGAAGTTCAACAAGGGAAGTGCCGGATTTGGTCACCGCAATATAAGGAAGATGTTCAGCCATCAGAGAGTGTCCAAAGGAGGGAACGAGGATGGGGAAGGGCCTTGATTTGAAGCCATGTGAGGACACTGATGGCACTTGGTGTGTTCAGCTGGAGGAGACAGAGGAGAGACCTCACTGCAGTTCCAGCTTCCTGGGGAGGAACAGAGGAGGGGCAGGACTGAGCTCTGCTCTGCGGGGACCAGGGACAGCACCCAGGGAATGGCTGGAGCTGTGCCAGGGGGTTTTAGGCTGGATATTACAAAGAGGTTCTTCCCCCAGAGGGTGGATGGCACTGAACAGGCTTCCCAGGGCAGTGGGCACAGCACCAAGTCTGCCAGAGCTCCACGAGGGTTTGGATGATACTCTCAGGCACCGAGTGTGACTCTTGGGGGTGGGCCTGTGCAGGGCCAGGAGTTGGATTTAGTGAGCCTTGTGGGTCCCTTCCAACTCAGCACATTCTCTCTTTCTACTCCGTTGTTCTGCGCACAAGTACTTCAAGGACGGACTGCACTGCCCCTGGGTCCCAAGTGAAGTGAGCAGGTGCTTCGCCGTGTGTGCACATACATTAGTTTTATCCTTCTCTAGCCACGTTGCATAAATTAACAATTCTTGGTCTGCTTGTTTGGTACCTTGTGATGCCTGGCTTAGACTAAACTGTTTCAGACATGTGTTTGATCTCCACTAAGTGGTCGTAATTCCTGAAAACCATTAGGAAAAATTCATCTCTTGGATTACCCCCATACCTTGTTGCTTTGTCCTGTCTTGACTAACCTGCAAGTAAATTATCAGATCCATAGCTCTTCTCAGATGAGGTTGATTGAGAAAACTGGAAGGAGCTTCAAAGCATAAATGCTTTATTGTCTCAAGAAATAGAAGATTGTCAGAGATATTGAAGTCCATTATCCATATCCTCCTTGGATAATGCCAAGGTGTTTCAAGCTAATTATCATTGTGGATAGGAATTTTATCTAGTTCTAATGAACTTTTAGTCTTTGGCTTTGCTCGTCTCAACTGCAGTGAATTTCACTTCTGAGTTAATGTTGGTTTTGTTTTATTTACATCAGAGAATAACTGGATGGCTAAGGACTAGATGCTTAATAACTTGGTATTGCACAATGCTGTCATTTAATATTAGAGGATGAAAGCAAGTTATTTCTAAGTACAGAGGTTTTGGAGCTTTTTCTTCTGAGAGAAGCATCCAGGATTTAAAAACAAAACTAAACAAAAAACAAATAAACAAAGAAGTCTCAAAGCATGGAAATGTGAAAATTTGATTTTGCTCTGTCAGGGTTTCCCATTACACTGTGTTTGCTGCCCAAAGACACGTGTTATTTCTCCTCTTAGGAGTGAGCAGCACAATCATGTGAAATCTGTAACTGTCCCTTCAGATCATCCTTCCAGCAAATACATTGAGATCACCTGCCAATACTGGCACATCACAGAGGGAGAGAACCTCCTGCCTACTAAAACCTGTGGCAGACTTGTAAATAACAGCAACTTCTGGACTTCTAACTTTCTTATTTATATAGTAGAACAAACACCTTAAGCCAAGCTGGGAAAGTTTTCAGAATAGCCATGGTTTCCCAATAAAAGCATTTGCAACAGAGATTAAAATTAATAAATTCATTAATATAACTAATAAAATATTATTAAATTCTTCCAATTGAACAAATGCAGCAAAACAAGGGTGGATCAGCTGCTTTCTGTCACATGAACACAACTTCAAAATCAAAGAGATGTTGCTGAGAGGAGTCAGGTCTCAAATGCACAGAGAAGATGTCAAATCTTTTTATAAGGTAGTACAAGGCCATTAAAAAATATGATCTATAACAATCCAGAGACCATTCAGTGGCCTTTGCAGATGATGGGTACACACTGATCCTTGTCTGAATGCAAACAGACCTCATATATTCACGGGAGGAGGCACAGGGAGGTGGCAGGAAAGAGTCAGAGAACAAAAAGTAATGAAGAGTATGGTGAGGGAGCCAGGAGAAATTATGAGGAGATGAAGGGGTTGGCAAAACAGGAGGAATTGAGAGAGATCAAAAAGCAGGGATACTAAGAAAAATGAGGTGGATAAAGGAAAGACAAAGACAGGTGGATAAATGAAAGAGTCTGAAAACGTATCAGAGAGGAAAGGAATCAGACTGAAAAATATGGGAAAGCAAATATCATAGAAACATGTCTTCATGTACAGGAGAAGAGGAAAGAAGAGAAAAGCTGAGATGTGCCAGCTATAGGAGAGGGTGAATAAGGAAAGGCAAAATCCATTGATTTTGTTGTAAACTCACGAGAACGGAAAATAAAAAGAGACAAACAGGGAGCAAATTAAACACTGACTGAGATAAAGCCAAAAGAGAAAGACACAAGCGTGCTCACACCCCATATTTTTCATAAGATTGATACAGTGAATGCAATCCAGGCTCCCTAGGTCATGTCTGACAGCCCAAACCATGCTCCACAGTGACAGCTGTTTCCTTGCAAAGCAGCACAGAACAAATCCCTTTTTTTAAAAGGGATTTTTTTCAAAGGGATTTTTTTCTTTCTTTTTTTAAATGAGAAAATTAATTACATCCCATAAATGTCTGCAGGAAAACAAGATGTAAATTCAGGGTCCCAAGTCTAGAAGAGAAGCAAAGAGCAGAATCTGGCCCTAATTCAGATAACAGCAGTGTCCGAAAAATGGTTTTTCTTTTATGGGAACTTTAGAAATTTAGATTAAGTTTTTATTTTAAATGTTAAAAAAAAAATAAATCGTAACATTTTGAACTTGAACTTTGGGAATGGAATGAGAACAGCATTTTCAAAAGAAAGGAAATTGCTGATGCTGTAAATTCCCCTGCAGATACCAGCACATAAAATTTTGTTATTGGAACTCTTTCAGATGGAGAAATTGGTTGCTGTTAAAGTTTTCATGGGATAGATATCAATTTTAACAACTAACATTCCAACCCCCTAAAAATTCAACAGTTCTACTACCCTTCATATCCATCATCCAACAAAAGTGCAGCAGCACAAGCAGAGAACAAGGGAAAAACATCTGATTTCCCAAGAGCCTCAGAAATTCCTTATGTTCATGCAAGCCTGTGTCCCTCCTGATGCTCTGGATGTCCCCTCAGAACTTCTCTGAGAAGCTCCTCTGAGCATCACTCAGATATTTTTCTTCGTCACCTTCATGTCCACCTGGTCCCTCAAACCTTCCCTCTCAAGCACTTTCAGGCAACTCACAGAAGCCTCATTTTGGGCCCCCCCACATTTCTGGTGGCTGGACACATCTTTTCTTCCTGCAAGAACTCTGTTGCTGGGTATTCCCTCAGTGTCCCAGGATCCAAGCTAACACTTCGGATGCTTTTTGGTAAAAAGTACTTCCTTGAGTGGGAACAAAAATCTCCAGATGTTCTGCACTCAGAAATACTGCACGTCATAAATTCTTAGGGCCTTCAATCTGAAGCAGTAAAAACCAAATGAACAACTTTTGATATTTACAAAATTCTCCAGTCTGTGGGCTGTGGGGAGTGGCTCCAGCTCCAAGGCAGAGATTCACATGGCCCCAGGGTTTTTGCCAATGTTTCAAGTCCTGTAAAGTCAGCTCGTGTTACCTCAGTATCATCTTTCTCACCTAAACTGCCACGGTTTGGAGGCTGACTGAGGCGGGG
>VZRE01006371.1:617-68631 GCA_013396775.1 Cephalopterus ornatus | reverse complement strand
TGGTGAGCGGGGCGGCGGCGCCTCGGCCCGGGGAGTGGGGGGGGAAGGGGCGAAGGGCAAGGCCGGGCGGGGCGGCGGCGGTGGCGCTGTTCCCCGCGGGCGCGCGCGAGCGCGGGGCCTGGAGGCCGCGCCCTTCCCTTTCCGCGCGGTGCCCGCGGAAGGTTCTGGAGCCGGGGCGAGGCCGGGCCCCACCGGGAGCACCCCCGCTCCCAGCCTTCCCGGGTCGCCTAGGAGCGTGGATGCGATTGTTCTTTTGGTGTTTTTGATCCTTTTGCATTTAAGGCCTTGCGTGCTCTTCAAGTGTTAGTCCTTAAAGGCGCGTATTCGCCACTGCTGTAATTAGTTTTCATTGAAATGCAAAATAAAAAAAAGGAGGATAAGGATTCCACCCAGATATTAAAATACTAAAGCCTTAATGCGCTCAGCTAATGTCTTTTTTCGGTTCGGCTGGCTGTGCCAGTCCTTGGGCTCGTGGTTGGTGGGCGGCTGTGGGATGTGGGAGTGAGGTGCTCGTGGTGAATCTCGGTCTCGGGTCCCATCAGCGAATGTGCTCCGCAGCTTCTGGGAGTAGGTTGCGCTCGGTCTTGCAGTCCCTTCATATGACTGCGAGATTGCAAGATAGACTTTTAAGAAAGAGTCAAGGTGAATTTGTCTTAAATATACTTCTTATCAAAACCAAATGGGGTATAGAAGTAATTTTAATAATAAAAACATTGTTTAGGTTGTTAGTGTCATGGATTTGTTTTTAAAATGCATAGGTTTTGTAGTAGCTAGAGGAATATTCTTGTGTCAACTGTGTTTTAGGCATCCATTTCTCTTGCTCCGGTGAACATTTTCAAGGCAGGTGCAGATGAAGAGAAGGCAGAAACAGCTCGGTTGGTAAGTTTAATTCTTTTCAGAAGCTGGTAGTACTTGAATAATTAAACTTTGTCTTTTCCACTGCTAAAAATACTTTCCATGTATGATGATGTGGAGCTTCTGTCTCTGTCTTTCCTTGTTATGTTGTGAACAGAAGGGAGGAGTGTTGTTTATACTGACAATTAGATAAACTTCTTTGTTCAAAAACTTAAGTAAATCGGTACTGTACTTCAGAATATTGGTGTTTTATTGGAAGACATTTCTTCTGGCTTTGAGGCAGGCGCTTTTGGTTTCTGTGAGAATTAAGTATGTTCGATCTGAATATTAAAATGTAGCAGTTAAGAAACTTGGATCCAGACTCCATTGAAAGAAGTGTGGGTGTGGAAAGGTTGCGTTAAAATGTTCTCTTGAAAGCTATGGGATAGTGTATAATTCTTCTGTTAGAGTAGAAATACATTGTTCCCTAAGGTATATTTATTTTCATTTTAGTCATCGTTTGTTGGTGCCATTGCCATCGGTGACCTAGTCAAGAGCACCTTGGGGCCTAAAGGCATGGTAAGGCAGCTCTCAGTAGTCATACCTGTTAATTTAGCTTTCGTAGTTACAGTATGTTTTCAACTAGTATTCTAAATTTTGCATCTTGTAGGACAAGATTCTTTTAAGTACTGGCAGAGATAGCTCTGTGACAGTTACCAATGATGGTGCAACCATCCTGAAAGCTATTGGAGTTGACAACCCAGCTGCCAAGGTCTTGGTTGGTGAGTTCTTAAGGGCATGATATTGCTTCATTTGTAATTTTTATTATGTAGTTTTTATTTGTTCTTAGAAAATTATTCTTGAAATAAAGTGAAAAACAGCAGGGAGGGGGAGCAAAAATCCTGAAGCAAGGAGTGCAAGGTACTCTAAGAGTTGCAGAACTCCGCAAAAGTAAGGTATATGCTGCTTTTCAAAACTGTTCTGGGATGTTCTTGTTTTCCCTCAACCCTGGTTCATCCCAGGAGTCAGAAGGGACAAAAGGCAGCTGTGTGCCCCTCTTTTTTCACTGGAACAATTTGGAACAGAAATCTACAGGGGAACAGAGGTTCTCTCTGGTTCTCCCTAATTTAAATCTCTCTTTATAACTCAACGAACATAGTGCTCTGGACAGAGTTTACCTTTTTGATCAACTGTCTTTCTGTGCCAGTGGTCCAGTTCTGGTTAGAAGTGGGGGCCTGAACAATTGGGTGTTTATTTTCTTAAAGATTTCATGTTTGCTGGGTCCCAGTTTATCAGCAGTGCATGTGGCAAAGTTGGTTATTACGGTCTCTGATGATGTATGTATACTTTAGACCTTCTGTCTGGCCATACTTCCGCTTGGTGACCATCTTTAGGATTGGGGACAGTGGAACAGTAGCTCTTGACCATCACCAGGCTGGAACTGGAGCAGGAATTTAAAGGATGCTGAATTTGATTTGTATCTCATGTTCTTATGTGGCTTTTTTAGACTTCCCTCTCTAAACAAATAGTAAGATTTGTTTTTCTTTTACAAACTGGTGCGGGAGAAAAATAATTGTATCTAGTACTGGTGAGCATAGTATTTTGAATCAAAACATTAATACTATGTCTTCCTTCTTCAGATATGTCGAAGGTTCAAGATGATGAAGTTGGCGATGGAACTACATCTGTCACAGTGTTGGCAGCTGAACTGCTGAGGGTGATGTATTACAGTTTTTCAGATGTGTTTCTGTTTGGCAATGTACTCCTGTGACACCACCAGTAGGAGGTGTGTTATCCTATGTTTGTGAAGAGGGATCCCAAGGTATGGAAGGAATAGCTTGCTCTGTTGCTGTTGAAATTGATAGGGGAAGAAAACAACCCTTAGTTATTGTAGTATTATTTTTTTAATTGTTTTAGACTATTGTTCCTTATATTATTGATAAACTCTCAAGTATTTTAAGTTGGTACATCTTAAAAAAAATTGTCTTCTGGTATTTCATCACGCAGGTGAAACAGAGAAGCATCACTCTTGGAGGTCACTTGCTGGATATTGTACTGGGTGGCGTGCAGCACTGCTTAGTTGTGATGCTCAGTCCTCCAAAGTCCTTTTCCATAACATTAATGAGAAAAAAAACCCTGTTGAATTTTGTTCTTTGCACAAAACTTGAATTCATACTGTTCCTTTAAACTCTGCGTGGGTTTTGTGTGTATGTAAAAGTTTACACTGCAGACTTTAAACCTGAAATTACTATGAAAGACACTTGAGAACTGAGTAATTCTTGTTAGCAGAGCTGTGCCAGAAAGGCTAATCAATCTCAAATCCAGGAACTGGGATCAAGAACATCTTAGAAATGATCCATTAGCTTGCTAAGTTCCTCAAAAAAATGAAGATAGCTTTTTTCCAGCTACACTTTAAGTTGCATCTATAAGTGAACAGGAAATTGATCTCAAACATGAAATGAAAGATTGCTGATGTGAAATATGTCTGGTTGCTCTTCATATTGGAATTAATTTTTTTTTTAATTAGAATTGCTTGGTGATATTCCAAGGGCAGATCATATTTGCCTGGGATGAAAAATAACTGCCGATAAGGTGACCTTAATTTTGCTTTTATAGCTCTCTGGCTTTTACTGCTATTCAGAATTTTCTGATTACTTAGTAGTGTCTTTCTTAGTTAGTGTAACTGTATCTTGGGGTGGAAAATAATTATTAATTTCATTTAAATAGGAGGCAGAATTACTGATTGCAAGGAAGATTCATCCTCAGACCATCATTGCAGGCTGGAGAGCAGCCACAAAGGCTTCAAGAGAGGCACTTTTGAAAGCAGCTGTGGATCATGGGTTAGTAATGTCCATTTGCTGTTACTCTTTATAAAAAACTACTCACGGTCAAAACATCAATGAAAATTGTAGACCACTGGTAAATTCTTCCCTCTCTTTGAAGTAGTATAAAGACTGGGGTAATGAATTTTAATGATTAAGAAAAAAGTGCCTTTTTTTCAGGTGAATTATAGAAGCTCTGTGATACTACTTAAAATACTTATGATATGCAGGAACAAAATACAAGCAATAATTTACTCCCTGAAACAAAAATCTGAGCTGTTATTTCAGACTTCATAGTTGGATTTTTAAATGTGACTGTTTTCCTTGCCTGACACTTTGAGAGCACAGACTTTCTAAAATGGAATGCAGAAGTTCTCCTAATGGAACTCGTATTTCAAATAGGGGGTTATATATATTGTGGGTCAGTGGAGGGATTCTGTGCAGCGTTCCTTAAAGCAGAGGAACACGCAGATAGAGGTTAGAAGAAGTGGGCAGAGGCTCTCAGGGGTAGCTAATGAATAGTAAGGCTTTCAGACTTTCCACTTTAACTGAACTATCTTTATTTTAGTAACGATGAATTGAAGTTCCGTGAAGACTTGATGAACATTGCGGGAACAACTCTTTCATCAAAATTACTTACTCACCACAAGGACCACTTTGTCAAGTTAGCTGTAGAAGCTGTTCTTAGGTTGAAAGGTTCTGGTAATTTGGAGGCTATCCATGTCATTAAGAAACTTGGTGGAAGTTTGGCTGATTCCTACTTAGACGAAGGTAAGTTTTTGGGTGCTGACTGTATGTGCACTCAAGAAATAAAGCTGTTAAAAGTTGCACATCTCTATGCAAATTTGTTCTAGGAAACATTGTTACATTATTATTAAAATGAATACTAGATATGAGGGGATTTCATAGTAATTTAAATGAATTGTTCTCCTTTTTTAATTTGAAGTCTTACGAGACCTTTCTATTACTACAGGCTTTTTACTTGACAAGAAGATCGGTGTAAATCAGCCAAAAAGAATTGAAAATGCAAAGATTCTTATTGCAAATACTGGTATGGATACAGACAAGATTAAGGTATGTGACAGAACTACTGCTGTGTAACTGTTCTTGTAAGTGAAATTTTGAGACTGAACTCTGTTTTCCTTGATTCAGATTTTTGGCTCTCGCGTTAGAGTGGACTCTACAGCGAAAGTGGCAGAAATAGAACAGGCAGAAAAGGAAAAAATGAAGGAGAAGGTAGAGCGTATTCTTAAACATGGGATTAACTGCTTTATTAACAGGTATGTATTTCTTGGGAGAAGGGGAGAGTTACAAAGTAGCAATATATTAGTATTGTACAAGTGTGAAGAACATTATTTATTCCTGTGTCTGTAGTATTATGTGCTCTTGCCTAGTGTTTAACTGAGTCACCTGGCTGATGCCTGTGCTATTTTCTGTGCTTCCTCTTGTACACCATGGCCCCCCTCTTTTTGTTTGTTTTAGTTTTGTTTTGTTTTGTTTTAAAGAGGAAAAACTGATAATATTTATTCAAGGAGCCATGTTTACATCCAGTTGAAGCCAAGTCACTTTGCTTTTATACTGACAGATTTATTTAGTTATGAATACCAGCAGCATTGTTGATACCCATATGCCCCTTTCTAGGGGGAAATTGCTGCTAAAAGATTCTGTGCTGCTCAATGCATTTAGTTCAGATCAAACCTGCTATGTTTCTTCCTGCATTAAAATGCAGGTGCTGGAGTACTGCTCCAAGTTCAGGAGTGTTGTGGACATGTCTGTGACCCTGTTGTGAACCTTTTCTTTTATACGTGTCTTTGAAAGTATGAAAGGTAGCCATCTTCATATCTAGGTTACTTTTCTGTGTTAGCATTGTGCTTATCTCTTGAACTGCCACAGTGCAAAACCCCATTTTTTTAATGATGAAAAACACTTCTGCCTTTCAGTAATTCTCATTTGAGTGAAACTGCCATAGGTGCGAGCAATTTGATACCTGCTGGTTCAGCACATCATGTAGTCTGCTGGGAAGCTGATCAGCTGGTACTTCACCAAAGGGTAGGAGTTGTAAGAGTAGCACTGTTTTCCACAGTAGCAAAAATCTGCACTCTGAAGGCAGAGTGCATCTTCTAACTCATTTTGAAAATATGTGTTAAACATCTGTAAGAATGATGAATCTCTTAGTCCCTCCATCTATGTATGTATTGTGTACTAGTATAGGCAAAATGAGCACTCTGTCCAGTGATCATAGTACAGATACAGAGTCCAAGAGTCAGGAGTCCTGTTGTCAAATTGATGGAAGAGTCCTTTGAATTATGCAAAAAATCTAAATCCGTAACTCCACCACTGACACAGGTAGTTGTTCTAAGGAAGCTCATGTAACCAGGCTAGGGGTATTGCAAGATTGATCCTTAACTTTCAGATTTATTCCTGGTTAAAATTGACTTCTGCTTATGGGCATAGAGATCGACTTCTTATACTGTAAATGTTAGCCAGGTAAACTGTGCTGAGGAGATGCTTGACAAAGGTCAAGGCCATGTGGATCCAGAGTAGGAAGAATCTTCTCTGTGTATACCCAGCAGCACCAGTTGTCTCTTTTGAAGATAAATTAGAAACATCTCTTTTTTTGATGGAGATGGTGTCTCCCAGCTCCTGCTGAATCTCTGCAGCACTCAGTCTCTTATTTGGAAGAGCAGAATAATTTGGCATAGCACTCCTGAATGGTCATTGACCAGTCAGCTTTAGATGACTTCATTCTAGGGAGAGTAGTACAAATATTAATACAGGAACATGTGCTCTTCTCTGATCTGTTTATGTACGTTACAAGACCAGCCATTTATTGTTCCTGCAGAGTTGTATACTGTTTGGATGTTTGGTGGGTGAAGGAATTAAAGATGTTACTTCGCATGTTGTTCTAGTACACCCTGCTAGAATAGGCAGTTAAGTGCCCAGCAGGCACTCAGGATCAAAGGACTTCAAGCATATGGCCCCCTGTGCTTAGTGTGATGGTGTTTCTTCAGGGGAAGGGTATTTCAAAAAGTATCATAATTTGAATTAATTTTGGGGGGGGTTAGCTTTGTATGTTTTCCTGTCACTGTGTTTGCTTCTGTGTGGTGTAACATTCTGTGTGTGGCAGGTGCCTCATACACTGACTGCTTTTGTAGCTTTCAGAAATCTGCCCCATGTCCGTGTTTCTGAGAATCTGGTGTCCTTGTTACTTTGGTATTTTAGAAGGTTTGTTCTGTGTGTAATGGAGAAATGTGTTTTAATTGCAGACAGTTGATCTACAACTACCCTGAGCAGCTCTTTGGAGCTGCTGGCGTCATGGCTATTGAACATGCAGACTTTGCTGGTGTAGAACGTCTGGCTCTTGTCACAGGTGTGTAGAGTATCTTGTATTGATCTTTAGTAAACGTTAAACATACTTAAACATACTTTTTTTTTTCTCCAGCATCTGAATAAAGGATCATAGTGCTGACTGTGAGCTATAATTTAGCAAGTTAGTGTCAGTTATTTTCATTAGGTCCCTGCTTGATAAGCCTTTGAAATGTTTGTTTTCTAGGGAAAAGATGAAACTTAGCAACAGAAAGAATAAGATGATGACTCCACAAATTAGCACTAGTTTTTGATTTGATAATGCCATCTTGTTCAGAAGACTAAAGAGTCACCCTTTGTGGGCCTGAGTCATCGACTTGAGGTGGACCTCAAATGACAGGAACAGCCTGGATATTCTGAGCGGTGTGCAGTGTAAATGTGATCCTAGTAACTAATGGAAATTAAACATCTGGAGTGCATCAGATGATTGTCATTGCTGAAGTTAGAGATAGCTAACTGGAATGTCATAAAAAGTTGATTGTGAAAGTGATGAGGTGGATGGAGAATTGCTTTGCAGGGAGAAAGGAAAAGACACTGACTTGTTTAGCTTTGCAAAACTGAAGTAGCAATTGTGTATAGCTGTCTGTAGGCACATTGACACAGGCAAATTGATTAGAGGAACTTTGCTTATATTCTGGAACAAGTTGAAACCAAATTTGGCAGGCCATGCTGGATCAAATAGTATAGCTGAAAAAACAAATTTCTGATAAGCACAGACCCTACTACAAATCTTGTTTTTTCATGTACTGCTACAACTACAGCTGTGCTGCCAGTTAATGTGGAATAATTGAGCATGCATTGGGAATGTGTACATGTAAATAGTTTTTTAATAGGAAGATAAAAGTACTAGAACAGTAGTCTGTTCAGAGACATTTTGGTCTTTGTAGTACCTGTTTGCTTATGATACGGCAGTTTACAAGTTGTGCACAACACTGCTGCTACAGCATGGCATGAGACTTGTGATTCAGGAGAGTGTTGGCCACTGGTTCTCAGCCATCATCAGGCAGGCAAAATGAATACTGTCACAAGCTCAAGTTTTAAAGCATAAGAAACTTGGTTTAGTATTTTCTAAGTACTTCATCAGTAAATACTATGAAAACTTGAAAAGTACTGACATTTTAATTCTAGCAAAGATGAACATTTTGTGTCTTATGCAGACACAACTCAAAAGCATTGTAGTCCTTGTGATGGGAAACAAAACATTGATGTTTTGAGGATTTATCAGCATTGGTTGAAGGCTTCTGGTCCCATATGCTGACATGAGAAAGTCTTGGCTTATTGCTATTGTTAATTTAAATTTATTTGGGGGCAATTATGAAGATGATTTTCTTTCAACACCTCTCCCCCACTTGGTTAGACCTTGTCTGAACAATGCTTTCATTGTGAGCTCTGATTTCTGTGTGGTGTTACATTTGTAGGTGGTGAAATTGCATCAACCTTTGATCACCCTGAGCTAGTAAAACTTGGAAGCTGCAAGCTTATTGAAGAAGTCATGATTGGAGAAGATAAACTCATTCATTTCTCTGGAGTAGCAATGGGTAAGTGTTTAATCACTAATGGCATGTTGTAACCTGTGTGTTAACCCTCTGCTAACGCTATTCAGTTACCAGTAGGTTACAGGAATTTTGTAATAGTTCATGTAACCATCTTTATTAAAGCCTTGCTCTCCAGTAAAAATCCTGTAAAGACATGTGTTCATGGTTGAAATTGTGTATGTTTAGTGTTATGTAAGTGAACATAACCATTTGTAAGGATGAGAACCAAGACTTCTGCTTTGGGAAATTAAATTGATAAGTAGCAACATGTCATACTTTAAGAACTTGAGAGCTTGTTCTAGTAAATGCCAATACCGTAACTTTTCACAGGGTTGTTTTGAGGCAGTATTAATTTTCTATTAAATAAGGTGTTATGGAACAAAATCAATAGCATAGTGTACATAATTTGATTGTATCTGTGAAATGTCATCATGCTTTCTTTTCCCCACAAAATTAAGTGATGTAAAACTTGACTACAGTGATAGCAAAACCTTTACAAATGCTTTGTGGTAGCCTCTTTTTGTGTCTTTGGTTTCTTTTTTAAAATCTTTTTGCATTTGTGCTTTCTAGGTGAAGCTTGCACCATAGTTTTGCGTGGAGCAACACAGCAGATTCTAGATGAAGCAGAGAGGTCTTTGCATGATGCTCTCTGTGTTCTTGCCCAGACTGTGAAGGACACTAGAACTGTGTATGGTGGAGGTGAATATTACATTCTTTATACTTTGTACATGGTGCACACTTCATGTTACTGTTCATCAGATGTGTAACATCTGTGTAACATCTGTCTTCAATGGATAGGTTGTTCAGAGATGCTGATGGCTAATGCTGTTGCAGAGCTTGCTGTCAGAACACCTGGCAAAGAGTCTGTTGCAATGGAGTCCTTTGCTAAGGCGTTACGAATGGTAAGTTTATTTAATCAGATTGCTGGATTGAGACGAAGTTTCACAAAATTTACTAATTTATGACATCAGATAGTTGCTTCACTTTAAAAGTGTTGGTTGTTAGAAGTAAAAAAGTGAAGTTTAGCAACACATCTTGGATGAACAAAGGGGGAGAAGTTGTTTTCTGTCATAGAGAAAAAGTACTGGTATTTTAATAATTCTTTGTGTTACAGAATTGTGAATGTTCATGTGCTAGCCTTTCTCTAACTGGTTTTTGCTTCTCTTACCTGCAAGCTAAAAGTGCTGCAGAAACAGCACGTAAAAATCTCGTCTTATATATTTGACATCTGATTTAGAAAAGAGCAACCCTTCTGTTCCATTAGTGCTCTACTTTTATTTGGGTGTATTCATACTCTAGTACTATCTAGAAGCTTCTAGGCTTGCACTAGAGATTGCATCTTAGTAGGAAATAAGCATGTCACAAGAAACATTTATAGAGTTGTGCTATTTGAGAAAAAATTGCCTTCCTGTAATTTAAATTAGGGAAAACCTTTCTTAGGAAATGAAAGACTATAGGAAAACATTTTTGCCAAGAAAATAAAATTCAAGAGCATGGTAACACTTGACATTACTTCTTCAGTCAGCATGTGCAAGTTTGCACTGCTGTCACTGGAACAGTGAACAGAATGATCAGGTGGTTAATGCTTATCAGCAGGCTTATGTTCTTAAAATGAAAATATTTCTCCAGTTGTAGTCTGACTTGATAAAAGACAAGATTTTTTTTTTTTCTGTGCATGTAAAATGAACTGACAAATCCGCTAACATGCTTCTGTCCTCTACCCTACTTTCCTTAAACAGGATCTTAAACGAAATCCTTAGAAAGATAGTTTGGGTTTTTTTCTTTCCCTGTCTTCTGATCACTGCAGTAGATCATCTGCCATGTTTTTGAAGTCTCTTCTTGAAATTCAGTTGTAAACTAGTGATGTCAAAGTATGTTTTATGTTTACAAGGGATCAGTCCCTGCATTAATTAAAAACAACCTGTGTTTATCCTCTTAGATCCCAACAATAATAGCTGATAATGCTGGCTATGACAGTGCTGATTTGGTTGCTCAGCTCAGAGCTGCTCACAGTGAAGGGAAGACTACTTATGGACTGGGTAAGGGGCTCAGTATTACTTCTGTGGTTGAATTGCTGTTTGGCAGGCTGATCAGGCTCACTAAAGTTGATCACACCTGTCTGTCACATATATTCAGACGGAACTGAGTAGGTTGATTTCCGTTTGCTTTTCATAGACCTTAGGCGTACAGTGCCACATTCCTTTACCATTCTACAAGGCTTTTGACAGTAGACTGAAAACCTTTGGTTTTGAAGTGGATGGTTTCCACCTCTGAAAAACATTTTCCTTACTTACATTGAGTCTAGTTACATGAAGCTTAAAAAGAAAAGCATTGTTTTAAAACCAACCAACCGAAAACCCAGCACAACCAAACACATCCTCCTCCCTGCCTCCTCCCCCCACTCCAAAAGGAAAACAACCACCACAAAGTTGTGGAGAACTCTGAAGCTAATATGTGTCCTGTTGGGATCTCATCTCCTCTTTGCAGTGTATACAGTTTTCATTGTTCATTTTCTGTGTGGCTTAAATCCGGAGCGTTGAGGTGAAAGACTTTATTTAATACTTCCCTTACTATCTGTATGATTGGTTCGAGCAGGTAAGTTACTATGCTCTCACCTTCTCGTAATTTCCTTAAAAGAATGCCAAGTTAAGAAAAAAACCCCATCCTCTTAATGGGTTCCTTCCAGATATGAAACAGGGTATCATTGGAGACATGGCAGTTTTGGGTGTAACAGAAAGTTTCCAAGTCAAGAGACAAGTTTTGCTGAGCGCAGCTGAAGCGGCAGAAATGATTCTTCGTGTGGATGACATCATTAAAGCAGCACCAAGGTATGATCTGAGCGTCTGAACGGTCAGTTACAGTGGCATGGAGTAACCTCCTTCTGTGGAAGACTACCAATGCAGAAAAACCTTGTTGTAAAAGTGCTTTATTTGAAAAGAAACCTGGCATCTGACATGCTAATGTTCATATTTGATGATTTTATTGCTTTAGCAGTATGACCAGACCTTTAGAGCCATTAGCTTATATTGGTGGGCCTGAGTAATGCCTAGTTAATCTTAGGTCACCAGCTACTCCTGTCATATATAGCACTGAAACATCTGCAGAACTGGCTGACCAAAATGTAATGTATCATGCTGCTTTCTTTTTTTCCTTTTGGCGAGAATTGTAATGAAATGCCCAGCTGCTTCTGAGCTGGAATCTGCAGCTAAAGCAAAAACATGTTTGTTAAAAAGTCTGGGAAGAGTTGCTGCGGTTGGGTGGGTTATTCCATGTGTGCCTGCTACCAGGTGGTTTGCACTGCTTATTGAATTGCAGGTTTTTTTTGCCATGGTCACAGGTGGTGTGTTAGCTTTGAGGTGATGCTCCCTTTTGTGTTGAGAGATAAAGCTGGCACTGAACACAAAATACCAGCTGAAGATTAAAAATAGGGCTGGTGTACATCAACGTGGGTGGGAATTTTCTGATATTTCTTTTTCTCCCCAGAAAACGTGTACCAGACCATCGCCCATGTTAAATTTTCTTCGGTACCTGAGGATGTGTGGACCAGATCTCACCTAGTAATTTTTTTTTTTTTAATGATGTAGTTTTTGTGAGGTTATGGAACAGAAGCTTGAGACAAGCAGATCTCCTTCAATGGCACTGTCTTCAGTTGGTTTGAACTTACTGAAAACTTACAAGTGTTGTGGGGAAGAATTCACTTTCAAGTAAAACGGGGGTTTTATACAACCCTATTCCTTCTGTTCCTTTCCAGGTTCCACTTAAAATACACAGAAATAAAGAAAAATTTAAAAATTCTGAATCAGTGAAGTTGTGTTTCTTTGTGTAGAACCAGGAAGGGCAGCTCTCTTGGGACAGCTGCAGTGCACGTCTTCAGTCCTCAGACACTTCAGGCAGTGACCAGGCCCTTGTGGCTTGCTGGTTTGGGTTGACCTGGTGCATTTAGTTAAGTGGTGTATTCCAGTTCTGCCTGCATAGGTTTTGAGCTGGGATCCTTGAAACAGGCTCTGAAGTTATATGGTATCTTCTTCTAGTGATCCTGGAATATTACTCTTTTTTTATATAATGAAGAGAAAAAGCTGAAGAGGAACCTTAGTCAATGCTCAGAAGTACAACTAAGGGCTTTTACAGCTTTTTACACCACAAATTTTATGTAGATAGGAGTTCTGCTGAGGGGAGTTGAGAGGAAGATGCGATTTGTGAGAGAGAGCAACACTGCATGAACATTCTGAGTGTTCAACTGTGAAGTACTGGACTCTGGACAACTTTACAAACATGTATAATAGAGGGCAGTTAACGGAAAATGTTCCAGGCTGCATCGCATTCATTTCACACACACCCCGCCCTTTCATGTCTGCTGTAGCCTGTCTTTGTATTTTCTTTTCTGTTCTGGTAGTTGCTGCAAGGGCAGTGTGTTTCTTAATTGGGCTGGTTTCTTAATCTCAGGTTGTAAGGAAGTGTGTGATGCCTGAAGCGGTCTGTACATGGATTTGTGATGACTGTAAGCACAGGCAAGTGGAGGCCTTGTCTCTGGATGTCCAGAGGTGCTCACCAGGAGTTGACTCCTCTGGCCCTTGCACATGTAATGCAGCACCTGGCAAACACCAGGGCAAGTCTGCCACAGCAGAAATACTAATTTGAAATAAGGAAGTATGTGTGCAAACATTTTTCTCCTTTAGGTTTCCTAAAATGAAGGGAATCTACTAACAGAATGCTCCCCTGAACTCTCAACACAGACTCTCTTCAGCTCTCCAGAAGTGACAATACTGTCTGGAGAGAGCTGTCTGAAACACAGACCATTGACAAGCCACTGAAAGCACTTTCTTCCACTCCCCTCAGATAAATACAGTACTGGGTCAGTTCTGTAGGAAATAAAACACTGACCTTGGATGTTAAAAAAGCCCCAAACTCATCTGCTTTCCTTTTGTAGGAAGGAATTGTTGGAAAGAGAATTCTGTTAATTCCAAAGAAGGATGGTTTAACTTGGTAAGCTGCTAGTATACTTTATTTAATTTGATTGGTAGTACACTACATGGGTGCCAGCCAAATCCACATTTGGACTTCATTTAACAAGACGAGTGCTCACAGAGCCTGTGTATCTCCAAATAATTTTTCAGGCATGCAGATGACATTAAGCAGTTAGAAACGGGCATGGAATCAAACCTTTTCTTGAAAGTCAACTGCCCCTTCTGCAGGCTGCACTGGTGAGGCAGTTCAACTTGAAGAGAGCACCACCAAGGGATCTCCACCCTTGTTACAAAAGCTATCTTTTACTAAATTCAATGGTATCAAAAGTTTAAAATGTCATTTTGAGCCAGATTTCTGTGTTACTAGATTAAAGCAAAGTTTCCTTTAAAGAAAAATTAGTTCAGTGCAGTTTGAAGGGGATCTAAACTGGTCGGAGTTGCAACCTGGAGAAATACCTGGCTGAAATCAGCTGAGTAAAGTTTGCCTCAGCTACAGGTCTGTAGTGGCAGGCTCCCAGTCTGGGGTTTTATTCATGCACGTTTACCTTTGCTGCTCTTGTGTTGTTGCTGCTTCAGTCGGGCTTTGATTTCCTTCTTGCTGCTGCACGAAAACTCGTCCTGTACAGCTGCCCTTACAGACAGTGTTGTCAGTAACAAAAATTATCAGCAAAGCCTCTAGGCTTTCCTCACCATCATCTGAAATGCTGCTTGGCAGTAACAAAGTTGTAAATTTTGCAGGAAGAAGGCAGCAGTGGTAATAGGAGAGCTCCCTGTTACGTACCTGCTGTTTCCTCGATACCGCAGCCACGGCTCCACTAGCACTTCCCATGATGCAGGCATGGGAACCTTCAAGCTGTTGCTGCGTTTCAGGTAAGTCATTTGAGACAAATGCTGTGGGTTGCTTTAGAGCTGTGACTCTCAGCAGTGATCACCTTGAGCAGTGGCTTCCAGCTGAGCTCAGACACCTCAGCAAGGCGAAAGTGAGAAGAGTGAGCCCATGGGTGAAGAGCAGCAAGTCCATACCTGTGCCACGCAATCCACCCATGGAAAACATCTAAACTAAGTCTTCATCTCTACTGTGAACTCGGTGGTCCCATCATGGGAAGAGGGGAAAGGGAGGAAGAAGTCTGCTCTAGGGGTACTGTGCGAAAGCGTGTGTCTGTACAAGAGTTTTGCTGTCGCACAGCTCCAAGCTGCTGCACCTACCCCTGAAGACAAACCAGGCAGTGTGGTGGTGCCTGGACACCAGCACACAAGGAAGAGGTAGAGGTGAGGCAGTGATGTGGGTGTGCTGCCACATTCGCCAGAACGGGAAGTTGAGCATCAGCAGGGCTCAGCTTCTGGCTTGGTCTTCGCGGCAGGAGGTAGCAAGGGTTTCTCGTCAGGTGTGATATCTATCACTGCCCCGGACCGCTTGCGGGGCTCAGGAGTCTCCTCTGACCACCTCCCCACCCTGCGCACTCCTTTGGCCACTTTGGGGGCATTCCTGCAGGGGTTGTGGTCATAGATCACCAGCTTCAAGCCGGGAAGGTGAGCTAGGCTGGGGAAGAACCGGATGGAATTGCGATCCACGTCGATCACTTCCAGAAATGGCATGTTCAGGAGCACAGGAGGAAACTCAGAAAGCAGGTTGCCTGACAGCCAAATGGTGCGCAGCTCCTGCAGGCACTGCAGCTGGGGAGGGAGTGTGCGCAGCGCGTTGGAGCCAGCGTGCAGGGTCTTCAGCAGGCTGAGCTCACACACCACCTCAGGCAGGTACTGCAGGCAGTTGGACTCGATCCAGAGGGTCTTGAGGTTCTGCAGGAGCCGGAGCTCGAGGGGCAGGCTGCAGAGCTTGTTGTTGCCCAGGTAGAGAATGCACAGCTGCTTCAGTGTGCACACAACTAGGGGCAACGCTTTGAAGTTGTTGAAGTCCAGTGCCAAGATCTGCAGGTTTTGCAGCTGCTCCAGCTCGGGGGGCAGATGGTTCAGGTTGTTGTCGCTCAGGTACAGCTTGACCAGGTCCCGAAAAGAGCAAATATGCAAAGGCAGCCGTCTCAGCTGCCTGCCACTCAGATCCACCATTTTATCCACTGGCATCTCTTCTAGGTCTTCTAGGAGGTACTTCTGGCACTTGTTGGAGGGCACAAAAGTAACTATGGCTTTCAGACTGTTGCCCATCCTGGGATTTTGTTTTGGGATGGCTGGGACTGCGAGGGACAGGGCCCCACCTTGGTCTTCTCCTGCTGTGCACTGGCCTGCCAGTAACTCTGTCTTCCCAATATAAGGCTCTGTTTACAGGGCACCAGCCGTTAATCTCAAGGGCTCTGAAATGTTTCTGATAAGAGAATGAGTGTTTGGTGATGGGGATTATAGACAGGGAGACTTAGAGCACGGGTCTCCCTCTCTCACCCACACTCCCACTCGCTGCCCCCAGAAACATTCCTTCTTGCCTCTTCTTGCACACTGTAAATGTTCTCTGATTTTGCCCCAAACATCACCCCAATGCCCCAGCTCCTACCTCTTGCTCTGACTGTGTGGCCAGTAATAGCAGTGGAGGTTGGCTTGGCAAAGTAAATTCCACAGAAGGCCAAATTTTTAAACTCAAATGTTTAACTTTTATGAAACTTTCAGCAGAAATGTCAGATATAATCAAATTGTTTAAAATACCAGTCAATATCTGACTGACTTTCCAGACAAGTGGCACTTTCAGGGATGTATTTTGCAAGGTGCCAAACACATAATTTCAGAGTGTAACTTGCCACCCAGTAGTTATCTTAAAGCTTTAACACGGACACTTGGCAAACTGCTATCTTGAGCTGTTCTACTATTTATGTTCCTAATTTAATGGTATTTACTATAGGCTCTGGCCTTGACTGCGTAGGGCCTTCTTCATTACATTATGTTTTACTTTTTGTCTCAATCCCCATTTAATGTGCTAACACAAACTGCCAAGGCTGTTTCTCATCCACCTTCCAACTGTGCTATTGCAGTTCCCATGTCTGTACCTAAACCTGTCAAGAAACTCCCATGGATTTAATTCCATCAAGATTCTCACTTACTATGAGTGAGATAAATACAATGTTAAAAAGTTATGTGTCAGTGTAAAGTGTTCTCCTCCTTCTCTCATCAAGACCCATTTTGCTATTCAGATCAGGAGTACCTCTGATTTCTAAGAGGAGCATTTCCATGTGTAGGAACCTCTGCACTGTTTGATTTCTTGAGCTGCTACTATTTTAAGCTTTCTTGGGAATTCATGTGTGTCCCTGCCCAAGGCAGGGACATTGGAACTACATGATCCCTAAGATTCCTTCCAACCCAAACCGTTCTATGGTTGTCCTACCTGTCTGTTGGCCGTGGCTGTCCCATGAACTTCGGACAGAAGAAAATTTTCTTCAAACAGTCTGCAGTTGTTTTCTGGGCATTAGTGCTACACTACCAAAATCTGTGACTGCTGAAAAGCCACGCATTCTTGGAAAAACAAAAGGCAGAGCAAACAGAAGACTGAGAAAAAGGCAATATCAAACAGTTAAGGTGGCCTCTGGATCTCTGGTCAAATCTAATAGAGAGCTCTCTATTATCCCTTGTTTTCAAATGTAAATCAGGTCTTAGCTATCAATTGGACATAGGCTATAGGATGTTTACTGCCTTTTCCCTGCAAGATGAGTGGCTGTGCCATGCAGCAGTGATGCTATGAAATGTATGGAGGGCTTCTCTCAGGGAGGAAAAAAACAGCAAGGGCATCTGGGAACCGGTATTGCAGCAGGATGGAGAACAATGAGTGCTGAGACCCGAGTGCCATAAAATAGGCACGGATGGAAAAGCTGCGTGGAGTATCAAGCCTGGAGAACAAAGATAATGTCACATTCATGTGTAGTGGTGCTGTGGAAGAGAGGTGCTGAAAACTCCCTCTCTGGTGACAGAAGGCAGGACGTGCTGTGCATGGCATCCCAGCAGCAACAGGCCAGTTCACATTGAACAAACATCTCCAATCAGCTACTTCTTTATTGCTTTAACACCACGTGCCCTGTTGGAGGACCACTGTGGGGAATGTGTCATTTCTGGATTTTGCATTTACGAAAATATTCTCATTCAGTGGGTTGTTATATTTGTTTTAACTTCTAAGCAGCTGTGGCACCTTCTGAGGGCAAGGGTCCCTCCTCCTAAGGCACTGTAGGCTACAGGTGTGGAAAACCAAATGCATTTGGCATAAATAATAATAAATTTATATCCATGGTGAAGACATGTCGCTTAGACAAATCTTTTCAGATAACCTGCTAATCAGAACAACATGAAAGCATAGGTACAAATATATGAATAATATAGTGTAGGCATATTTTTCTCAATAATCCATACGTAGACAAATAACTTCACAGCGTACTTCAAGTCTATGGACAGAGATGGGAATATATTTTTTCTGCTTGAATTATTTCTACTTAATGGAACTTTTAAGCTGCAGATAACTGTTTCTTAGGGATCCTCTGGATTGTAGTTTAATCATTATTCCAGCTTATCAAGAAAAAGTCATGATGACCTTTTGTTGCTGTATTTTGTACCTCTGTTAGCTAAATGAATGTCTGCTTGGAACATACTGTGAAATCAGAGACTTTGGGAAAGAATAACCTTTGTGTGTGGATTAATAGAGGGCTACATTTGCAGTAAACTGAACAATCACGTTCTTTCTGAGAATCAAGGACTCAGTGGAGTCTCTAAGGCAAAGGCAGACCCCTCAGTAGACCCAGGTGGTGTTTTGAAAGCCACTTCATGTCTTCAAAGTTATCGTGATGCCCTCCAACATGAACATTAATGACTTCCTAGAAGCATTTCTGGCATTTGAGGAAAAGTTCAAGTGATAAAGGCATTCAGCACAGACATTGTCTTACTCTTGTCAAAGTGTCACTGTCCTACCCAGGGGCTTGCTGTGCATCAGGTGGCAGTGGAGGCTCCTTGAGAAATGCCTGTGCTTTCTGGAAGTTCACAAATGGCCACATTATTGCTCACCAGTCCCATTTCCAGCACCCAGCTCAGTGGCTGGGATGACTGTGGGACAAAAAATGTGATTGTTCACTGATAACTTGTGTAAAACCCCCAAGTCCAGAAGAAATGAGGAACATTACTCAGAGATAGATAATTGAACAAAAAATCACAATAAAATAGAAATCAATATGCGTTTTTGAGATTCTGTTATTTTTTGAAACAGAATATGATCATAGAGATGCTGGTGCTTTTTCAGATCCAAAGCTCTGCACACAGCTGTGTGATGACACCAGGCTCAGCCTTTGCTGAGTTTGTTTAGACCTCACAATTTTGGAGGTGCATTAGAAAAAGCAAACTGTATATTTCAGAATCCAGGGGACTAATGAATAGAGCTCTAAACTTACTAATTTTAGGGTTCTCACACCTGTTCCCAATCAGTCTGACATAACAAGGGAAGAGATTAAAAGGAACAATTTTTAATAATTTCTTTAGTATATTCTGATAATGATTAGCTTTGCATTTCTTTAAAGTCTGTGACAGGCATTTAGATCCTGTCTTTTCTCACAAACACCATGTGTTTGGGTTTTTCTGCTGTTTTTTCTTGACTGGAGCATTGTTACTAGAGCAGATGACGACTTCTGCCTCCTCCATATCCTTGATGTTCACTCTTCGCTCCATGCTGTCGCACATCTGCTCTCTTTTGGGAGGGGATTAGCTAGTTCCAGTTCACTTTCACATGGTGAGCAGTTTTTAAAATAAATTTTTTAAATAAATGGTATGTTGCAGGGGAAAGAATGTTGTAGGTCTTTTCCCGGCCTCCTACCGTAGTACTTTGAACAAAAATGGCTGATTATTCAAATTTGGCTTTAATATATGCTAGACTGCAGTATGCGATTCCTTACCGCACTTTCTTGTGCAGAGGAAAGATTCAGAAAGTCTCGAAAGTAAATTGCAGATTCAGTGCTGAGCTTCCTCCCAGGCAGCTAAAGGTTTGAGGTTGCACTCTGCCAGATCAGAGCCTCTTTTTGACACCATTATTTTTTTGAAGGCTTGACTTGAACCCAAGTCTCAGGCAGGGGTGGGAGCCACTAACCTCAAGAAACTCTCAGGAAAATGAATCCAAGTGAGCCCTTCCAAATATCTTGCTGAAAGGTGTGCAAAACTTCTGGCTGTTTATTATTGTAGTTGCAGATTGTCATATTTTTTACTTTGAAGGCCCGTTTTCTGGGGTGGCAGTCACATTTGTGTTTAGACTGGAGTTCTCCCATAAATAGAGAATTAAACATCAACTGTTAGGGGTTGACTTGTCACAAGCCCATCAAATGTCCGTCTGCTCAGCCCTGCTGAAATGTCTCCATGCAAAAGGGAAATGGTTATATGTTATGTCCTCTTTCTCTGTGTTGAACACTTCTGAGGTATTTCTCACTAAAGCAAGCTCGAAAAGCATGAAGTCTTTGGACAGCTTCCTCTTTCCCATGCTAACAGAAGCCAAGCTCATCTCATGTATCATATTTATGTAAAAGACATTAAGGATTGTTATGAAAATGTGTGTTTGGTTTAGACTGTGCCCTGGTTATCTGTGCCTCAGTAGTTCCACTGGACATCACTATTTGCACAATCCAACGGTTAGTCTGAGGGTAAATTAATCGGTTTTCTGCCAAAGCACTGACCTCCTGTGATTGATTGACCTGGCGAATGGCCCTCTGCTGACAACAGGCCATAAAAAAGGGACTTCTGAGCAAAGGAATGTCATTAGACTCTGAGCCACTTGGAACCATGAGAGGGATACTGTTGGCTGTGGTTTACATCCCATTCATCCTGGCCATGGAACGGTAAGAAAACACATCTGGCATCATGTCTCAGCTGGCTTCCCAGGGTGACCTGTGCTTGTTGCTACTCGCCTCAAAAAATAAACATTTTTTTAAAAAAAGAGTATATTAGAGTTCTAGAAGGAAGAACCAGTTATTTTTTGTGTGTTTATTTTATTTGCATAGAATCCCCCTGATTCGATTCAAATCTATCAAGAAACAGCTGAAAGAAAAGGGAGAATTAGAGGACTTTTGGAGGAATCACCACCCTGATGTTTTTGCCCGGAGATATCTGCATTGCTTCCCTGCAGATATTGTTTTATCAGTAGGAACTGCTTCAGAAAGGCTGTATGATTACATGAATGTAAGTACAGTTTTGGTAATGCAATCATTAGAACACTGTTCTATTGAAGGCAGATTTTTTTCCCAGCACATTTCAAATCTAGTCTCTCAATGAAATTATAGGGCTTGAGGTGTCTCGTAGCTTTATGCTATTATTATTATTATTAGATCATATATTATTATTATTAGATTATAAAAAATCAGTTTGCCAGTCTGCAAAATAAAGCACGTCTAGATCTAGATTAGCTTGGGACCTGGGTAGAGAGCTGATGTAGTCTAGCAGTGATAGTCCTGTGATAAGTTTTATTTTTGTATAGATCTATATTCAGCTTGGTTGGGTCCCCAAAGAAATAATGGGTTTGCCTGTATCAGTCTTGGTGAACTATTAGGTTTTTGGTAGCAAAATCTGATTCCTTCATTTAGTGGTATTTTGTTTATCAGAAACTAGGATGTTTGTGTGTTATAAAAAAAATATCCCCCAAATCTCATTTATTTGATCACGTGGAGTCAGTGATAACAAACCTAAGTAGAGTTTTTTATTTTTCTGCTTTTATCTCTGGCTGAATTGACCATCTAAACTTAAAAAGAAAATACCTGAGGTTCATTGGATCTCAGGCAGGCGAGTCAGCAGGTCAACCATTTTGTAAGGTGTCTTTCCTGGGTTTAGCATTTTGTCCATTTGAATAGTCTCTGTTTTCTGTTTTACTTGGTCCTTATGTTGTGCTTATCTAAAGGAAAACTAAGTTGCAGAAATGTTGTGAAGGCTGCATCTGAATAGGGAACAGAATGGAAGGGAAGGCCAAACTCATTTAGCAAGAGCTTCTGACACTTGAGGGCCATAAAGAAATACCTATGTGAAGAAGAACCAACATTTCAGTCTGCTTTAAGGCTTATTTCAAAGAGGGATAAATCTCAAAATGATGAAGCAGAACCACCTTCCCTGGCATATCCACATAGCACCAGGAACAGTTTTGTGGAGGTTTTATTGCAGAGTGTTTGTGGGTTTTCTTGTTGGTTTTTTTTTGTTTGGTTTGGTTTTCTGTTATTGTTTGTTGTTGTTATTTGTTTTTTAATGAGCATCCCTTAGAGTTGCCTCAATTTACATATTCATTGATAAAGGTTTGTTTAATACAAGAGGGAATAAAATTCTGCTGTATAACTGGATATTTTCTTAAACGGCATGCTTGCTTGCCTATTCAAGATTATCTCCTTCAGATCATAAACTGCAGGGTCAGAAACTTCAGTGTAGTAATTAAGAAGTATGCACTTGAAGGTACATATTCAAATATTTGTATTGCTGCCCAAAGCTTGGCACTAGCTATTGCTTTTCTATCTGTGGTTGAATTCCAGAAATGCCTCTTCCTAAAAATAGGTCTCTTAATGCTGAAGTGCTCTTCCAGGGCCAGATAGGAGCACTTAAACACTTGTATACGGGATGTGGATAAGCACTGCACTCCAGCATTCACGTGTTCACAGATTATCTCAGTCTCAATTGGTATTCAGGGATGGTCAGTGGTTTCTTCATCTGCTGGATGAACTTTGTTCAGTACATTAGGAACAGTTTGTGCAACACAATACTTTTTTGACTTGCTAATAGCTGCTAATTACAAGGTAAAAAGGCTAATGTCCTATGACAGTGTTTGTGCCACGGAGCCCTCTGAAGCCAGCAGAGGCAGGTTGTGCTGACTTTCCAACACTAATTTCTTACTGACATCAGTAAGGAACAGCCTGAAAGACTGTATGGTCATGCAAGAGCTTCGTCTTTGGGGTGACTTTGCCACCTCTGAAACCAGTGCAAGAGAGTTTGTTGACTCCACAGGGAACCCAACTGCATATTTTCTTAAAAGTCTTTAAAAATGCCTCACCATTTTGCGTTCAGCGGGAGTGAAATCTGCTGCCTGAAGCCGTTCATGGAACGAGACACACTTCCCTGTGGTGTGCATTTACATTTAAATGAAATTGCACAGACCCCCCTGAGAAAGCATTGTGGGATGCTCCCAAGTATGCTTCTTCCCCACGAATAGCTCAGTGGAGGCAGCTGGGAGCTAATGGGGCTGTTCCTCCCCCAGGCGCAGTACTACGGAGTGGTGAATGTCGGCTCGCCCCCACAGAGGTTCACCGTCGTGTTTGACACCGGCTCCTCCAATTTTTGGGTCCCTTCCGCTTATTGCATCAGCGAGGCTTGCAGTAAGAAACATTCTTCTCCCTTATGCTCCTCATGTCTTGGATACTTTGACCACTTCTCCTTTCCCAAGGAGCTTGCCTGCAGCAGGGATTTGGAAGGGAAGGGAATTTGGAGCATCGCTTAGGGCTGCTCTCCTCTCCCCAGCTTTCCCCTCTGCCTCTGCCCCTCATGTCATCCTGCAGCCAGGACAGGTGCCGGCTGCAGCTGCCAGCTGTCCTTCCAGACCACAAGGTGCCTGATGTAAAAGGCATGAAAATAGGCCTGGGAGAGCTGCCAGAATTGGTGGAAATGCCTATTTCTGTTTTAATTTGTCTTTAACTTGCAAAATCACCTCTCAGGTACAGAAAAACTGGTGTGCCCTGCAGGGGAACTGAGGTGTCTGCAGTATTTCTATAGACATTTTTCTTGTAAGAGAAAATGGTTCTGCACTGGGGAGCAGGTGCATTGCTGGGCCCTCCCCTCAGTGCAAAGATGTAATTTGTTTTGTGTAGGGGTGCACCAGAAATTTAAGTCCTTCAAGTCGGATTCATATGAGCATGGAGGGGAAGCCTTCTCCTTGCACTACGGCTCGGGACAGCTTCTGGGCATTGCTGGCAAAGACACACTGCAGGTGAGCATCCACCTAAAATGGGTGTAAGCCTCCAAGTCAACTGTTTTCAGGCAATTCAGATACTGGCTTTGCCCTGGAAAACCTTGCCTGGTTTAGGCAAGGGCAGGGTGAGGTCCCACCTAGCCACGTACTGAGAGGTGCGGGTGTTGCTCCAGCTTTGGGCTACCAAGACAAATCCATAAGCTTTTATTTTCATTTCTGCTTGTCTTCTTGGGTCTTTGTCTGTTCCGGGTTTATGAACAAGCAGCCTCATAAGTAAGGCATTCTAAGGAACTGATGCAGCCTACCTGCCAAATGGGCACCTGTTATAATGATGCAAGTCACACAAGGATATCCAGGTTTTATAAACTGAATGAATCCATTGATATGGATCTGAAATGTGGCTAATTTCTTCTAATTGATAGTGTCATTACTTTCAAAATTTTTATATTTATTTATTTATTTATTTTCTTTTTAACTGAACAGATAAGTAACATCTCCATCAAGGGACAGGACTTTGGCGAGTCAGTGTTTGAGCCAGGAACAACTTTTGTCCTTGCCCACTTTGATGGCGTGCTGGGCTTAGGCTACCCCTCCTTAGCAGTGGGCAATGCTCTGCCTGTGTTTGACAGCATCATGAACCAGCACTTGGTAGAGGAGCCAGTCTTCTCCTTCTACCTGAAAAGGTCAGTCTTTAAAATGGCACTGCAAAAAAAAAAGTAAATTTATTTTAATTGTTGAAAGAAACAACTGTGCCTCTGTATAATGCTTCAACTCTAGAAAGTAATTGCCCCCATTTTTTTGGTTCTTGGTATTGGTTTTTTTCCCAGTTTGACACTGAAAAATATAGCATAAAAAGAAAAAGTGTTATGGGGTGGACCATGCCTTTTTGGACAGAGATTTATTCTTGTTGAGCTGGTCATAAAGAAAAGAAAAGCTCCCATCTCAGGCTCACCATGTCTGTTGCCAGAGGTCTTCTTCTGGCCCATGGAGATGAGCAGAAATGCTGTTCTACACCCAAGTAGCCACATTCCAGAAAAATGTTGTTCCCTACTCTGGACCTAGCCACAGCTGCACCGATTTCTCTATATCTGAGGTGAGAGCAGGAACTGTCTCAACCTGCTCCTGATGCCTACCTTTGCAGCCTTCAGTAAGTTTTCTCAGATGTTGTTTGGGACATATGTAGTGAGAATTTAGGAATAATTCCTTTCAGCCATCCATATCTGAATTAATAAAGGGATGTGATTTGTCTTTTGTGTTATAAGTGTAATCTCATCCATGCTGGCACACTCCCATGTCTGTGTTATCTTGTCTTCTGCTTTCAGAGGAGATGACACTGAGAATGGTGGTGAGTTGATTCTGGGGGGGATAGACCATTCTCTCTACAAGGGTTCAATCCACTGGGTCCCAGTCACCGAGAAAAGCTACTGGCAAATACATGTGAACAAGTATGTATGTATGTATGTATGTATGTATGTATGTATGTATGAAAAACCTGGTGAAATCTGCCTCCCCAGGTGAAACCTGCAGAGATAGAAACACCTAGTGATGCAGATGCAGAGGACTCAGCTGCAGTGTTTTACCCTTGTGCCTCTCAAAGAGAGGGTACCCCAGGATGAGATTGGGGTTTGTTAGATCTCTAAATCTGCTGTGACATGGGTGGCTGGTTTCTGGGAGAACATGTTAGTATGTTTTAACTGTTAAGAGGTTAAGGGACCCACAAACTGACTCCAGCACTGGGTCCTGCTCTCACCTTTCCTGCTAACTTTGGTCAAAGCAGTCAGCGTTCCTTTGTTCTTCCCCTAGCGTGCTGCCTAAATTGATGAGAACACATACCTGTGGGTGAGGACAAATTCATCAGCAGGCAGCAAATGATTAGCGATTAGGAGTCCCAAGAGAGAAAAGTGGAACTGCAGACATTCTTATCTTTAGCAAAGCTTGGCAGCTAGTTTTAATCATTAAGGTTGGAAAAGACCTCAGAGATTATCAAGTCCAACTGTCAACCTAGCACCACCACCATGTGCAACCCTAAACCATGTCCTCAAGTGCCATATCCACATGTCTTTTGAACACTTTCAGGGATGGTGACTCTACCACTTGCCTGAGCAGCCTGTTCCAATGATTTACAACCCTTTCTGTGAAGAAGTTTTTCCTAATTTCCAATCTAAACCTACCTTAGTGCAACTTGAGGCCATTTCTTCTTGTCCTGTCACTTGTTACCTTGGAGTAACTTCAGTCTGTACTCTGATACTTTAGCTAACAATAATATGATGTTTCAGTCACAGTGCATATGCCATTTGCTTAAAGATGCATTGTTTTTCACTTGCAGTATAAAGATCCAGGGCCGGGTGGCATTTTGCTCCCATGGCTGTGAAGCCATCGTTGACTCAGGCACTTCTCTTATCACCGGACCCTCTTCACAAATCAGACGATTACAGGAGTATATCGGGGCAAGTCCATCAAATACTGGAGAGGTAAAAACTTTATGGACAGAAAACAGCCAGACGGGAAGGGAAACTGGTATTTGGTGCAAAGAGCTTATAGGGTGAGAAAATAACCAAAATAACTGGTTAGAAAGGTCTCAGCAAAAGCCTTGTTTCCAGAATAGCACTGAACTCAGAGCCAATCTGTTTTTGACCTATCTGCGTTGCTGCCCCAGGCCTCCTCCCAAACAGTCACCTCTTCTCCCATACTCAGAACTGGTATGTAAGGAAATAGGGAGTACATTTGTTTGAGGAATCGATCTGTACTCTGCATGAGAGATTATTTTCTTTTGGAAGATCAGAGAGTTTTCAATGTCTGCAGTTATAGCTGTTGGCTCTCCCAAGCCAGGAGGGGGTTGGTGCTGATGGCCAGCCACATCAGCATCAAATGGAAAGGGAATGGTATTTTAATGACAGCCCAACAGTGGCTTCACTGACAGGACCTCTCATTGTCAGCCTGCTATGGAGCAGGTGGTGTTGTGCAGGGCTCCTGGCAGGGATGCACATCAGTGTCACTCACAACAGTGGCCCCTGGCAGGTGAGTCAGAGGGTGCAGGACAAGACTTGCTGTCTCTTATTCTTCCTACTGAACCTTATTCCTCTTACCCCTTGCTGTTTTCCTCTTTGCCTGATGCTCTCTTCTGCACCCCCCTTGCTGACGCTCCCCACCACTCCTTCCTGTCCCTACCTTCAGGGAAAGAGCAGCTTACTTCTACTATGCATTATTGCTGGCCCTTGGCTGACTCCCACGGATCACTAGCACATTGCCACAGCTCCAGTGCCCCAAGTAAAGCTGCCCCCTATGGGTTCTGTTAACATTGCATCTGTCTTTATCCTGACCCAAAAATGCTCTTGGAAGAAAATTAAGGGTATTACAGTTGCCCAGTGCACTGGGCAAAGAGCAAAGATGAAAGTGGACTTTTAATCACCTCACTTGGTAACAGGAGGACTCCAGTGACATATGTGTAATTCCTGAAGCTCCTGATTCTTTCTCAATTAAACCTTTAATTTTGATTTTGTTCAATTTTTCAGACACATGCCAAAGAGTACGCTTTGATAGCAAGTTGTTTTTATATTGGTACACACTAATGAATCTAGATAAAATATGTATTTCCAATGTGCTTATTCTAGCATAGTATAAACAAGGAACAGGTCACTGTGGTATAAGTTTATATGCTCCAGTGCTGACATAAAAACACTCAGGTGGCACCTCAGATTCTGCAAAAAAGTATCCTGAAAATAAGGCTTTCTATGACTGGTCTTTTAACAATCACAGACAGGCAGAGTAAATTGGCTCAAATTTATCCCAGTAAAAGTGAGTGTATCCATCAGTGATTTGACGAGAACTTTTATCTCTTTCCAGCAAAGATTAATTTTTTCTGGGTGTACTAGCTAGGTAAAAATATGATGTCTTGCTTCTTGTATCCTGCAAACCATTATACTGGCATTTTCTACCCTTGTCCTCTGTAACCCCTGGTTTAGTTTGCTTTAAAGGTACGACACCTGGTAAGTGTACACAAGATTTAGTGTTGTGGTTTCATAAAGCAGATTGAAAAACAGCAAAAAGCAGATTCTTCCTTCTAGAAAGCCTCTAAAGCAATGACTTTAAACACTACAGTTTATAGCAAAGATCCCTCTGAGACTTGGAGCAGAACCATTTAACACACCAGATATTTCATGAAATAAGTAGAAAGGCCAGGAAATTATCTTCTGTGTTACTGTAAATGAATGTATTATTTATGGAAATTAATGACCATGCCAGAATTTAGTCCTTCTGCTCTTTAAATCCCACTCTATGGCAGAGTATAAATATAAAGTGCTGTATTCCTCACTAGCTTGTTTTTTCCCTAAAGTGATGGTGCTTTGGGAGGACGTGTGGTGAGCTACAGCCATAGGGTGCTTCCTGGATGGCTGGAGACAGCTCCCTCCGGCTGGTCAAGGCCAGAGGGTTGGTGGACTTTTGCTCGGCAGACCTTGCTAATGTAGATTTGCTGGGGATCACACACTCAGTTTTCCTTCTGAGTTGTACAAGGAGGACACCTCCCCTTCACCTCCTTCCCTTTGGGATTTGCAAGGATTTTCAACAGCCCTGGGCTCCTAGGGACCTTGGTGCAGTGGTCTGGGCTACTAGGCTGGTTTAACCAAGTACAGGAGCTGGAAAGCCGGAGGGCAGTGTTGGGCTATAAGTCAGCCTGATGCTGTTTCTTCATAGTAAATTCACCATTATGTGCTGCAAAAGTCTTGAATTCAAAGGGCAATACCTTAAAAAAGACAAACTGACCCTGTCTCAATCCATGCATTGCATACAGTTTCTTGTAGACTGCAGAAGATTGTCAAGCCTGCCTCACATAAGCTTCACAATCGGACACCATGAATACAAGCTGACAGCAGAGCAATACATCCTAAAGGTGTGTATCTGCAGCCTCCCTGCTCCCTATTCCTTGCTTCCCGAGTTGAGGCTGGAGCAGGCTGCTGCAAGGACACGTGCTTTCCCTTCCAGGAGTCTATTGATGACCAAAACTTCTGCATAAGCGGCTTTCAGTCTCTCGACATCCCCACTCGCACTGGCCCACTCTGGATTTTAGGAGATGTCTTCATGTCTGCATTTTACTGCATTTTTGACCGTGGGAATGACAGAGTGGGATTTGCAAAAGCTGTTCACAGGAATGATTACTACTGAGTTGTAATATCATCTATTCTGTCTTAACTCAAATGTTAATGTAATGATCTTCAATACAGCGTGAAGAAGGGATTTTACTGAAACTTTGGACCTAAATGCATGCTGTGTTGCCCCCCTCCAGGTTTTAGGGACTTTGCATTGATCTTTGTCCCAAATAATATAGTTTGGCTCAATATCTATATGTTTACAATCAAGAAACAATATCTCCTGAGTAAATGATGGACACTGCAGGTCTCAGGATAAAGCAGAAACAGCTCAGCACTCAGATTTGCAAAAGATCAGGAAGAATAAAAATGCTGAACAGTGCCAGTCTGACAAGATAGCAGTGGGGGAAACTAAGACCAGTCCTGCCTGGTCTGGCTATGCTTTTTTTCTTCTTGTTTGCTAGTTTCCACCTCATTTCCTACAGCTTCCTTTTTTCCTCACTGTTTTCCATGGTTTGGATTCTGCTTAACTTTGTTTCCTTAGTGCCAAGGAAATTGTCTTTAAATTAGCTTGCTCCAACCAGCTTATATAAAGGGGTATTTGACTGTTGCCTGTGTGACCACTAATTTTCACCACTGTTCCTTGCACACAATTTCCTGCTCCTTACACCTCACTCAAACCTGCTTTTTCCTTTAGGTTCATTATCGCTGGATATTTTTCTATTCCTCTTTTGTGTCTCAGCATTTAACATCCATGTCTTAGGTCAGATGCTGCTTTTAGCATCTGACACCTCTGCCCCATGGCGGCAGGAGCAGCTGGAGCTGCATCTGTTCACATTACAAAACCCAGCCCGCAGCCCACGCAAAGACATAGCACAGTTCCCTCCACCTCAGATGTGCACCAGCACTAGACATCTACTGCCTCTTGCTCAGCAACTTCTTGTTAGCCTTGGCAGCCGTTTCAGGTGAAACAGCCACAGGCAGCTGCACTGATTCGGCAAAAGAAGATTCACCAAAATGATACCCATTGGAGTGTTTGTTTGGATTGCTAAAACTGATACTGCACCAGTACACACGAATAAAACTTAAACAAGCAAAATCTGCTTTGGTCCTAGTGCTGTTTCAGCTACATTTTGTATTTTCTTTAGTGGTTCCAGTGATGGAGAGGAAGGGGAGGAGAGGGTGTAACAGCAATTGAAAATTCAGGTTGCTCTATGTCCCGGAGGGGAAAGATGGGACGTGTTGGCATGTGTCTTCTTAAAGCCAAAAAATGTCCTCAGCCCCAGCCCTGTGCACTTGGCACCTCCCCAGCAGGGCAGAGCCATGGGGAGCTGGAGACTGGCCCCATGGTGGCATTGCTGGGACAGGGGTTGGTGGCCCCCAGGGACTTGCTGCTGCCATCTACCTGGATGTGCTTAGCACAGACCAAAATCAACACCCATTGCTGGCCTTGGCAGCATTACAATCACAGCCCCTTAGATTTTGAGGCTTCAGTTGTAACACTAAATAAGTATTACTAAAGCAAGACAGTTTGCCTGTAGGTATCTCTGACATACTGATCTTGCCTTCCAGTATGAAATATCCCCTCCCTCCGGTGCCTGTTTTCATGACTCTCTATTTGCAGCTACATTGTGTTACACGTTTGGCATCCAGGCTGTCAACCTCCAGCAAAGAAGACTCTGCTGCCAGCTGTATCTTTCTGCAGACAAGACTGAGCTGTGTGAAGTTATCACATAGTTCAGGCCAATCTTGCCTTGATTCTCATTTGTCCTTATCACTATTTAAGAATGGATAACTTATATGAGCTAACAAATTTATGTCATTTGTGCGGTCGTAAACCAAGACAAACATGTCTTTTTATATGTCTCTTTTATATGTCTTTTATATATCTTTTTATATGTCTCTTTATAGACAAAATGTCTATAAAGCTCTATCTTTAACAGTAGCAGGGTATTTTTGTTTTCTCTATTATGCAGCAGACTTTACATTCTGGTACATTTCCATTATTCATAAAATACTTCTATATTCCTCAAGCATGAGCTTGCAGTCAGAGATCTGTTATTTATGGCAAAGGTCTTAAGGTTGCTGGGACATGTCCCTGCAAACAATCAGTCCCAGCGCTGATATCTTGGCTCTATGAATTTCAGTGCAGAGTGTGAACACAACCTAGAAATAGGGGTAAAATCAGGCCTCATGTAGAGGGACTGTCCCTCTCTTTGTTCTGATATATCTGATCCTGCTCAAGATTAACACCATTTGATAGGAGCAAGCTGCTGCTCTGACCTATTTGGCTAACCTGGCCCTGTTCTCTCCTCTTCCAGCTTTGCCAGCTTTTGTAAGTCTGCGTCATTGTTCCTGGTAGACATCAAGTTGACGTGCATGGTAGATCAAACCTTTGTCAGAAATGCTTCTTGAGACTTCAATACGATCAAAATGATGGTGTTTCTCAAAGTGCCTTTAATCATGCAGTGATTCAACATTGCTTGTACCTGTGAACATGAATTGTAGATTGTTGGGTCTGCTAAAATAATCCGTTTACCATGCTAAGGCAAATAGTTTACCAAGAAAAGAGATCACATAATCCCAAAAGATAATGTAATACAAATCAGAGTCCGCAGATGTTTGCAAAAGTGAGATAACAGACTAAATGAGGAGAGGAAATTTTTCTGGTAACTCATCCCAGCACTAGCTTCTTTACAAGCAATGAGCAGAATATTATAACTAACTTGGAGCTGGCCCACTGTGTGAAATGCTAGTTGTTTATTGCAGATCGCGATTGCAGATTGTGTGACTTCAGAGCTGTCTTTCCTAATTCAGCATATGTCTACGTGTCTAGTAGACACATCTGTAGGACTGAAGCTTTTATCTATCTAATGGCTGCTGTGTGGCCACCCTGAGCCTCCATCAAAGAATGAACACAGAGGGTGCGGACAGAGTGAGGTAGTAAAATCATTGCTGATGTATAATCAAATGTATAATGTCCTGGTGGAAAGCAGCAGTGTGCATCCTAGGCAGTGACCAGGCTGAGAAGATGATGGAAGATGAGCAGAGCTGGATGATGAGAAGCTGGGAAGGCTCTTTCATGCTTAGCAGTGCTGGGATGAAACATGCAGATGTCTGGGTTGAGGAGGAAGAGCACTTTCCTCCGACACCTTAAACCCTGATGGAAGCTGTGTGAAGGATTAGTGAGGAGGTGTGATGTGACTGGACTCTCTGTGCAGATTCGTTGTGGACGCTTGACAGTCATCTCTAATTTCTGGCTTATACATGCACAGCCAAACTATGTATGGCCAAACTCCCCAGAAACTTGTATTGCTTTCCTGACCTTAGCAAAGTGCTACAGAGGAAAGCAGCAGTTACTTTTACCTTGTTTCTAGCTGTGCTGCCGGAGCTGTCTGGGTGTCCTTAAAATGTATTGTTTATACTTAAAATTTACCATTTGTTGAAGTTAACTTCATTGGTAAATTAAGCTCC
The DNA here is from genome assembly GCA_013396775.1 of Cephalopterus ornatus. NCBI lineage: Eukaryota > Metazoa > Chordata > Aves > Passeriformes > Cotingidae > Cephalopterus > Cephalopterus ornatus. Next base: position 36,669 of record VZRE01006371.1, on the reverse strand, counting down.
TTGACAGTTGCAGATGTAATTAAATTGAGAAAATATTGGATAGAAAAGTATGGCTTCAGCTACAAGAAGAAACAGAGAATCAGGAGGAAAGAGGCAATGCTTCCAGAGGCAATACCCAGGTATTGCCTAGGAAGGGCCATTCAGAAAATCGGACTGCTAGGCTAAGGTGCTGTTTATTTCAATATAATTTCACTTCACAGAGTTTCTCATTTTATTGGTCAAACCTGAACATAATAACTTGATTTGCCTGAGGACTTGTTGTAGACTGGCAAGGGTGAGGTTGCACCAGAATGCCTCGCTCCAGAGTGTGATCAAACTGCACTAAGCTGCTGTCAGACACCAGTGTCACCTCATCTCATGGTGTGAAGAAGTGCCTCTGAAGGTGCCTGGGAAATCTGTGCTTGGCTTTTCTGCATACCTAGAATTCACATAATATGAGTTTAAACGGCTCTTCCTTGGGCCAAATGTCCTCTGCTTCCTAAACTGATGGGGATATATGTGCTTTGAAGGTGTCTTTGAAGGATTTGAAAGGGTGGCTCTGCTCATACCCTGCCTAATATACACTAGCAGGATCCAATTCCGAGACTGAAATAATGCTGAAAGAAGTAGAAGTGGGGAGGGTAGTTGATTGTTGTTCAGAAACTACCCAGATGAGATAGCAGAGCCCTGCTGTATGTGATAGTCAACCTAAGTAGCTGGCCAGAGAAGCAGGAGCTCCTTCTCAGCTTCAGAGAGTCCTAAAAACTCCCAGAAGCCACTGGAGCTACAGTTATCCTGTCAGAAATACTGGTTTATTGTCTGATGTGCAACCTTCTGGGCAAGAGAGCTGGGTGGACTTGCTGTCCATACAGTCCATACTGCTTTTGCTGGCTGTTGCAGACCCATAATTTTCTGTGTCTCCCCTTCTCTCTGTTCTTTCCCTTGAGCTATCTGTTCTCCCCCTTTTCCAGGGAGACCACCTACTTGGATACTTACTCATGGGAGAATGCTGGTGACATGCTCTGGACTGTGTTTTTGTAAATGTGGGTAAAGAGCTAAAAACTAGGAGCTGCTGCTGCTTTCCTAGCCTGCTTTGAGACATCTTGCAGGAAGTGACAGCTGAAAGGCCAGATCACTACCAGGAGGTTTAGCGAGGTGGTTTGGCCACCCCTGGAGCAGCAGGAGCCACCTAATGCTGGCGCAGGTTTGAGTTTATGGAGAATGTGTGCGGTGTATCTGGAAGCGTGGGAATGGGGGCAGGGCAAGGAAGTGGAGAGTAATTTTGCTAGTGGTCCTGGGCCATTTTGTTGTCTGCCTGGGATGACTGTAACCTGTGCACTTCCAGCTGAAGATCTCCACAAGACTGGAGCTCTAAGCTCAGTTGTCCCTGCAGCTCCACCACCTCTTGAGGGAGTGCCACAGCCCTGTCATCACTAGAGAGGCCGCCTGGGAGCCTCATTTTACAATAACCAGCCACTGGGTATGCCACATACATGTTCCAGGGAGCAAAGACCAAACTAAGACTTCTCATGCCCTGCTCATCAGCAATTTTGCCTCTTCCATTTTTCTTAATGAACTTAAACATTTAATCCTTTTATTTTTCCAGTGGCATAGCTTCAGCAAGAGTGGGGTAGGCTATTGTCTTACACAAATGAGGAGCCTGATTTTCCAAGTGTTTCTCCAGGCAGTAAGAGATGGTGGGCTGAATCTCTCCAAGCTGAGGAGGGAATTGAGCCCACACCTTGCCTTTGAGCCACTTGAATAGAAAACAAGTCTTCATAGGTCTTATAAGGATGTCATGGACCTTAACCTGATGGAGTGGACAAAGGCAGCAGTGTTCAGTGTGGATCCAAAGTGGATAGAACCATCTCTGCTCTTCTGATAACCTTAGTGTTTTCTCTAGTTGAGCCTACACAGCTTGCTGTCCTGTGCACTGATGGTCCACTCCCGAGGCTCTCACTTCTCCCTGTAAATGTTTTCCCCACAAAGTCATGGGTTTCACCCACCAAGTGGCTTAAAGCATGTCACCACAATGCCTCTTATTTAGGTCCCAAATCCTCTGTTGGATCTTGCTCAGGACTTGTCTGAGCATCAAGTCTGCCCTTCTGCACTTTCAGCAAATCTGTATGAGAACCAAGTTCAAAAGAAAACAGGAAGTTCAGACAAACCCAGAGGAAGCATGGTCAAAGTTTTCTTTCACTTTCCTCATTAGAAAATTCTACTATGGCTGTTTCTTTACTGTCCATGTTTTCCCATAAGTGCTGCATCTCAAATGTCTCTGGAGCAGCAGCAGAAGTAACATTGTTTCCATCACTGAAGGTCTTTTGTTTTGGAGTTGTCCTGGAACCTGCTAAAGGTGGTGCACTGTCAGCTGTACTAGGTGCTGTACTAGGACTATGGAAGCTTGGTAAACTCCATCGCTGAAGGTTACTGTCATGATCTGTTATGAGACCAGCTATGTTACTACCATGGGGCTCATGCTTGGGTTCTCCTATCACAGTAGGAAGTGACTGATGCACCTCCGAGCTTGAGATACATGTAGTCATTTCTGGGGGTAAAAAAGGTTGGTTCAGAAGAGCCACATTGGCCTCGGCTAGGATCCTTTGGAGCTTCTCTTCTGGCATGCTTGCGGAGCGCTCTGTTGGCAGATCTGGTTTGTCCAGCAGGCCAGGTGTGTTTTCCTTGACTTCAGAGATGATGACCTCAGGAACTGGCTTGTTTGTCTCAGATGAGGTGTCACTGTCACCAAACTGTGCCTCATTCCTTGAGGTTTCAGTTATGGGTCCTAGATCTCGGCTACTATGAAGTCTGTTACTTCTGTCTACTCCTTCATGCTTCTTCCTGAAGCTCGAGGCAGAGTGCCTCCCTCTTGTGTGCATTTCCTGTAGCTGTCTGATGTGCCCCTTTTCATCTGCTGGGAAAAACACTGAATTCTCACTTGTCTGCCGACTGTAGCGTCGGTGAGAAGGGTATGAAGGACCCTCATGGACACTGAGAAATCTCTTGACTCTTCTCAACACTGAATACTGTCTTCGGTGTTTCTCCTCTTCCCAGGGCCATTCTTCCCCATAGAGGAATTCGGTATCAGCCAGCCTGCCAAATAAAGCCAGGTAGTAGGTGTCACTTATGTATAGGAAGTATTAGGTCTCTGTGCACATATATCCTGCTGTCTCAGCAGGAGGACATAGGAACCAAGGCCCTAGTCTGTCCCTAAGGAAGAGCATGAAATGGATGAGAGTGCCCGGAAATAGTGCCTGTGCCTTTGAACCAGCCAGATCACACAGAGAGCTCTCAACATCCAGGTGCCTCTTCTCCTGAGGACCAGGCGGGGAGGGCATCCAGCCGGGCATCTGGCACTATTTCATATTTGGGCTGCAGCCCTTTGAGGCAGCTCCACATGGTTACGCTTGTGCTTAGAGTGAGAGAAAGGGGAGAAAGAAATCCTGCTTGATGCTGTAGTTATTTTCAGGAGAATCCTTCAGGCAAAAATAAAACAGTGAAAAAGCTACTGCTGGAAGCAGAGTGCAACAGTTTCAAAAAATGTTGGAATTACTCAGATGGCCAAATCTCGCTTCTGGGGCACAATATCGTGTCTCAAAGTCTCACCTGTACCTGGTACTCTTCTCCTGTACAGCCTTAGTTGTTCATGAGAACAACTGTTGCTGCAGCTGCCAGTCAATTCAGTACACATTACTGACTCAGTGCACCCCAGAAGACAAGCCAAATTGGCTTAGTTATCTGTCCTAAGGGCAAGAATGGCAAAGGGGCTCAGGTGTAATCTAAGGTAAGGAGAACAGGGAGGCAACACTACCCTGGAGGGACAGAGGAATTTCATCCAGCATTTGTGAAGATCATAGAATAGTCTGTGTTGGAAGGGACTTTTAGAGGCCATCTACTCCAACCTCTCTGCAATGAACAGGGACAGCTTCAGCTAGATCAGCTTGCTCAGTGCCCCATCCAACCTGACCTTGAATGTTTCCAGGAATGGGACATCTACCACCTCTTTGGGCAACCTGTTCTACATGTCTACTTGAGGTGACTGAAGAAGGCTTTGGAACTGGGCTCAAGTTTTGTATATTTGCTTTGGACTTTGGATGCTTTGGATGAATCTTTAGAATTTGTTTTTGAAGTCTGCATAAGAAGTACCCATTATTTTTAGAGATATAAACAGAGAAACAGTTCAGATGAGAAAATAATAAAAAGTTAACATATCAGAGCTGTTAGCACAGGGCTAACAGGAATAACTATTTATTCACTCCTTCCTTCATATTTTGTGAGAAGTCCTTCTTATTAAAAAATTGTTTGCAGACATAATAATGTTTCTTCTTTGCCACCTTTTACCCCTAGCAATTGCAGTAAAATAAATTATATTCTATGAGTTTTTCTTCTTTACTTTTTTAACTTTCTTCTTTACTTTTCTCTTTGTCATTTTATAGTTTTTCCAGAAAGAAATAATTCTGAAGAGGCTGATTATAATAAGAGGAACTCATATAAACTCATTGTCCTTTGTAGTAGAATGCATGCAAAAATGAAAAAATAAGAGAAATAAAAATGAGAAACCAGCAATTTTGAGGCCAAATGAAACAAAAAAATTAATCACCTTTTATTTTGATAAAGGCGGGAACTGATGGGAAAATTTTAAACATCTTGAGATAATTTTTAAAGTTAACAAAATGGCTACTGTAAAGTTTTAGAAAAGATTTTCATATAAGAACATCTACTTGCCTGATATTTGTTCAGTCATGATAGGATTTACACTTACTGACCTGTTTAAATTCAGTGTGTCACAAGCATTTAAAGTAACAGCTTCTAAACCAACTGGCCTATCACTGATTTCTCAGATAGATCCCAACAACAGGGGGCAATCCTATATCCTCTGTATGTTTCTTTGTAACAATGGTTCTTGTGTTGATCTCTGCAAATAAATCATCTTGATCCCTTCACAAAATATGACCGTTCCAACTTCCATGCCCAGACTATTAGTTAATGAAAAGTCATACAACATTTAAAATTATTTTTGTTGATCTTCACAAAAATCTCAACTGATTTTAGCTGTCATTTGCTAATTAAGCAAAGGAATAGCTATTTTGCTAATTGGGGGTGTATGAAGCAGCTGTAGTGAAGAAAGTATTATTAAGAAAAGTCAGTCTCTGTCTTCGGGTGCCATCCAGTGCCCAGAGACTGTCAATAAAGTCTCCCTGCAAACACGCTCTATTTACTAATTATACAGTTTAGCTATATGTGCATGGTTTGTATGCACACATGGACCACTGGAGACATCCCACCAACACCAGCCTGTCCACTCCCTTCTAACATCATTCCCGATTTCCATCCCCCCCTCTTGCAGTATCGTCACAGCCTGCATCCCTGCGCTGGCTATCTGTCAATCAGTGTGGGCTGTAGAGGTGGTGATCTTTCTGATGGCATTAAGGACCTTAGTACCACTCACCCCATTTCAATAGTCGATCCAAGAAATGAAGGAATACAGTAATCAGCAGCTGCTTTAGTGTAGGGAGGCCGGGCAGAGGAATCATTCCAGTAAATATCTTTCTCAATCCTTGGCAAGTTCATGTGCATCTCATCCACCGCCAGAAGTGAGACCTTGGATTTTTTTTTTGGTATAAATCATGTCACTTTCAGCATAGTACAGTATATGAAATAATCTGCTTTATATTCCCTGCGTCAACATTTCTGTCAGAAACCCTTTAACATAATCTGTGTGTGATGGCCTGGGCATTAGGAAGAGACTCACTATTATAAAATAAACCTCCTATATCCATCTATATTCATGAAAGTGTAAATTTTATTGTAACTTCAGTCTTCTGTACTTCAAAGATATTTATGTCAAATTGCAGTCCTTTCCACAAGCGTGATGTAGTTAAATGTGATCCTCCATGTGCTATGAAAAGTTTGTGTAAAATATTAGCTGTGCTCCTTAAAATGTCTGGAGGTCACGAATCTTTCTGATAAGCTTCATCTGCATTTTAAGACATTCAGAACCAAGTATGTGACCATCCTGTTCTAGGGCCTTCTGATATATTTTATACAAGAGGCTGTAAGGCACTGTAGCATGAGTACCCTGAGGTAGTGCTAAGCCAGAGAGCATCTTTGGTAGTGCAAAGTCCCACTCCTATGCACACCTGCATTGTTTACTTTGCTTAATACAGTGGTTTGCTTGGCCTGCCCTTGCTCCCTCTAACTCCTGGGCTCTGCTTTGCTGTCTCAGTGGTCCCCAGCCAAAGTGGAGTCTGACAGCAGCTCAGCCAGCCCCATGCTTGGCTCTATGCAAGGGGCACGGCAGGTGCCTTCTCGTGTCTTTGAGCTCCTTCATGGCACAACAGACGGGCTGTTTGGGAATTGGGGGTATCTGCAATAAGTGTGTACCCTGGTCATCTCCCAGCTCCTGACGCTAAATGCACTGGCTCCTGTGCCAACCACAGATGCTGCTGTGGGTGGCAGCGTCATAAGATGAATGATACTGGCCCTGCTTATTAGTTCAGGGCCCTGCTTGGTCTTTTTAACATTTTCACCACCTTTTTTATTTTAAAGGAAGGTTCATATGCAATATTTTAATCTCAAAACATTCAGATTAGCAAAATGTGTTCTTACCTATGTGGGAATGGCTTTTGGATTTTGCAGGACTGACCTACATTACATGTTTTTCCAGGCATAAAGTGACCTTACAGTTTGAGGTCAGCTGTTTGCATGTTTCCTCAGGCATCATAAACACCAAATACCAAAATCAAGATGAATTAGCTTGTAGAAACAAACTCTGGGGATCACAGCCTTCAGGGAAAGAATTTGTTTTGCTGACACTTGTTGCCCTAATTTGTACCTCAATTTAAGAAATAGGATTAAATGTAATGATAACCTATCGTACAGTAAAGCTGGAAGTAGAAATAACAACAGCAACCTGTAAATTTCTGTCGATGCACCAATTAGTTTCAAAATCGTCATCATCCTCTCCAAATGGATTAATAAGCTGTTCAGCAACCTGAAAAGAAAATGAGACAGTGAAGAGAGGTTGGCATGCCATGTCAGGACTACTGCTGCAGAGAAAGTAAGATTGGATTTTTCTCTCTCTCCCTGCCTGTCACTTGCAATCATAGCCTGATCTCCTGTTCGATGGTTTTGCCAGCCTAGTGAAGGAACAGCTTGCTTTCCCTATAGATTCATAACTCTGTGCCTTGCTGGTGCTGTCAACCATGATTGTTGGTGCTGGCCTACTGGGAATTGAGGCATGTCTGGCCCAGGGTAATTGTCACATAAGATAGTCATTACCTTTGCTTACTGTTGTCTTTGGCTCGCTTAAATGAATGATTTAGCAGCTAGGGGCTCTGTTACTGCACTATTGTCTATGATAGTCTACCAGCCCATTGAGTAAGTATCCCCAGGCCTTGCAGCTGGAGTTTGATGGATGGAGAAGAGCTTGTCTCTTCAGCTCAGCCCTCAGACTCTGCTTCTTTATCGGAGTTATGGCAACCTTCCACAGCTTTTCAGGAAAGGCAGCCCACAAAAACCTTGACTCAAGCAGACTCCATGCATCATGCTAGCCAAATCCAAGAGACAGAATCAGAGTCTGTTCTTTAATTTAGCCTGCTGGCTTGAGTTTCTGTACCTGAAGTGATTGAAACTGCAGGGCAGAAGCCCATCCTGTGGAGGAGATAAGCAGTGAGTTCAGGCACCTTGGTGGTGAGGCACTTTAGTCTGGGAACGAGTATGGGAAGGGAACCCTCTCTGACTGCCCACATTCAGTAGAAAAACAACCAGAGACTGCCCCTTCATTCCCATGTTCACCAAAGTACATTGTGGGGAGAAAGCACATAGCCACTGAGGGAGGAAAAAAAAAAAGATGAAATAGAAAAATGCAAAAAAAAAAAAATTTTAGGAAATGCAGTCTGCTTCTCTATTTCTTACTTCCTTGGTACACTGAGGTTAAATATGCTCTCCCCTCCATGCTTTTCTCCTTCTGTTTATCTTTTTAAGCCCTGCTTTTGAAGCCAATCACATTCTTGATGACCCTTCCGAGCCTTCCTAGTGGTCACCGGGGCCACGCACAGAAGCAGCAATCAGGTCCTTGATTTAATGTGCATGTGGGTAAAGAAGCTGTATGATTAAACAGTCCTGCTCATTAACCTCACTATGAACAGCTATGATCTAAGTAAGTTATTACAGTAAGGCTCTCTGGGTATTTTTCCTATGTACCTCTAGGTTGTGCCCATGGGTAAGCTGACTCTCCCAGGCCACCACTTCCCAGGCCAGCGCAGGCAGATAACAAAGGAACTGCTGAGTAGACTAACCCTATGAAAACACATTTAAGGAGGAATGAAGGAAGACGGGGCGCCTCCGCTCACACTCATTGAGCGGGTCTATGTTATTAAGTTCTGGGATATAGCTATGAAAGTACTGCAATAGGAAGGAACCAGAACACAGTCCATACTGTGGCTCTGGATCAGCTTCATGTGAAGCAGAGATCACCAGCCAAAAAAACTATCACATGAGCTTAAAAAAGTGAGCAGCACTGGGACAGAAGGAACAGCAGGGGTGGCCTTTTGCTTGGCTGACCTGATCCTGGAATGTGAGACGTGGCTTTATTCTCCAGAAAGGAATGTAATGCTGGACAACTAAACTCTGTATTTGGACAGTCCATCTATCCTGTAATGAAAATGGGGATTTAGAAGTGTCTCACGTGATGGGAAACTTTGGCCCTGTACTGTAGGTATAACAGACCAGGCTTGAGGCCAAGGAATGAGCTCAGTTTAGCCATTATTTCCGAGGAATTGCCAAATGACTGGAAGTCAATATCTCAGGGCCCTTTTTGCTTCCTGGCAGCCAAAGCCCAACACACTCAGCAGGAAACTGCCTGTAACCTTCAAGACAGAAATATCCTGACTCAGGGCACTGAAGGTTTGGATGAACCTCCGGTCTGAGGGAACACTGCTGATGTTACATTAGCTTTTTCAAACTTCTCCTCCCTTTCATTTCCTTATGCAGAAGATTTTTCAGTTACAATGGCATGTCATACCTGCTGTAGCCAGGAGCTGGCTGGAAGCCCTGAGCCTAACTGGAAGAGATGCTACTAACATCCTTCAGTGCTGATGAAGGGGAAACCATTTTGCCTCAGAAGCAACAGAAGGGCAGTCAAGAGGAACAGCTTACAGTTTTATAACCCACTAGTAAAACCCTGGAAGACACTGCCTAGAGATAAAGCCTCACTTTTCTCCAGGAGAAATTGCTAGCCTCTGTGCACCAGCCTCTCCTCCTCTCTCTCCTGCTCCCATCAGGGATGGTCCCTATGCAGCAAACTCCTTTTTCCCCCCTGGTTTCCTAGGACAAAGGACTATAGGAGCTTGCCCTGCAGGCACTTTACTTTCCCTCACAACCTGCCAGCTCGGTGTGGTGTCTTCTCTACTCTACCCTTTGGAGCTGGCTGGGGGAAGGGGGGTCTAAAACTGGCAAATTTTGTGCAATTTATATTCTAACAGAGAAGTCAGAAGTTTCCAGTCATGATAAATAAACACAAAAGGAAATATTAATGTGCACAGACTTTAATGTACCAATTTGATTTTCATTTGAAACTTTTAGTTTTGAAACCAGTTAGTCTACTGCAGAGGAGAGAACCACCTTGAGATATGTGGCTTAATTATTCAACTGTCAGACTGATGGTGATATGTTAACCTATCAGTCATCAATGGGCTGATGGGCAGCATCCAATTCCTTCTATAACTCTTTTTAATGAATGTTTTTATGTAGTGCAGTTTTAGCCAATATTGGCGGTCACTCTTGCATAGTCCCCTGGAACTGGAGACCTTTAATTGCCTGCATCTCATGAGGTTAACAGCAGATACTAGAGGCTGGCTTTGATTACAAGAAGAAAGTATGATTCAGTCCCTTTCAGCCAATGCCAGGTCTGCAGCAGTATTTCCCCAGTGGAGTGGGAGAAAGGGTTTTTTTTTATCTTTCATCTGTCATTTTATAGGCCAAGTCCTGAGACCTGATTTTTTGGGAGTAATATTCCCTTGGGGAGTTGTGGCTGCATTGGTGCTACTCAAATGGGCTCTTTCAGGTTCATGACCATTTCTTACTGTATAATCAGGTGGAATTAAAAATGTTTTGCATGATGTTTCTATATGACCACAGAACACTTGGGGCTGAATTCAGCTTTGGTGTAATTCCAGTAATCTGTGGTGATTTTACAGTATGTCACAGATCTGACACTTTGACCAGCCCCATAGAGAGAGTTCCCCCATCACCTTTCCAGAAAGCTAGTTTACCTTGAGCCATCCTGCGTAGAAGAAGAACTGTAACAGTGTGAAGATTGGAATGTAAATATCTAAGTCATGGCCCTGATACCCTTGGTCAGTATCCAAAAATTGGCGCCCTATCAGGCAGGCAAAGAAAAAAGTATAGACTGCGAGAGTAACAACCTGTGAAGAACAAAACTTCATTTAAATAATGGAATAATACAATCTTATGCACAAAGCAACACATACCGAAAGACCTGTGACTGACTTTTGCCATATAATTTATGAATCTGTAGGGAGGTATTGCAAATAGAAAGGCCACAGGTATAATTATGGCCAGGAAGAACACCCAGGAAACATAAAAACATTTCAGGGCTTCCCTCCCCTCTTCCAAACTATGCAAGATCTTCAAAACATCTCTGGATTAAATATGACTTAAATAGTTAGCAAGGCCTCCATGGTCCTGTGGGAGTGAACCAGTTCTCCATAGCTCAGAGACTATGATTGAGACTATGAATGTTTGATACCAACATCCCCTTTTATGGAAACTGTGTTTCAAATTTACTAAAGGAAAAGAGTTCAGTACCTGGGTATAGACCAGTGGAATTCCAACCCAATCATAACCAAACAAAAGACTGCACCAAGACCGGTATTTATTCATCTCCTAAAGGGGAAAAAACAAACAAACAAAAACCAACAAACCTCAATAAAATAAAATTGCATGGGGTACCATTATGAATTATAAATATTTTGTGACAGTTCACTTTTGCACATATAAAAGGACAGGGAGATATGGAAGTATAGTGTATATAAATTGATACCACAACTATATCCGGCACCCCTTTTGAATATTCACTTGGTTTATGGAGTTGGAATGCTTAGTATATTATGTATTTCTTCACAAACTATCTTCTGTTTCTATTTTATCCCCAGTCTAGTGATACATGAAAGAGAATATATTATATCATAAAAAGGATGTTTTACCACTTAATGAAATATTCAGGGAGATCATCTTCCCTGCAACTAATATTAAAATCTTCAAAATGCTAGATTATTCTCATTTCTCATATTCTCAGCAATGGAACAAGTATGAATTTACAGTGATGTTACAATAATATTTTACTCTTCAATTTGTTGCTTCTTTTAATACCTTCTTAGTCATATAAAAAGAATCCCAGAGGACTGCTGCTGTGTGTGTTTGAGTGTACAATGGTACACGATGAAAACTGGGATAAATCCTGAGTAAGATAATTTACATGACACAGGAGATCTGTGCACATTAAACAAAATAATTATGTAAGTGAAAAGCTACCACATAGCAATATCAGATTAGTTTTCTGTAGATTTACTTCTTCTACTTACATTCATCAGTGTCTGCAGATCTACACTATCTCGAATTCTTCCTTCTTTTCGTGCTTTTGATGCCAAATTTCCAAACCAGACAAATGGGACCCAGTATTTCAGGTGGGGAGACCTAAGTTCATCAAAAAGTTTTCTTTCATATCTGGTCATAAAACCTGTTTACCAAAAAAAAAAAAGACTTAATTTATTTCACTGCTACTGATACTATAAATTTTGAATATGTTTGAATCTGTTTATGTGATATTTGCATAGAACTCTGCTAAACACAATTTATAATTCTAACTAGTAGCCTACTCCTTTTTTTTTAAAGCTTTAGATCTTGCTTGAAACAACTTATCTTTGCAATAACTTCCTATGCAAAATTCCTCTTTACCAATATAGGCAATAATTTGCTATTACTGTGTTCTCATATCTGACTGCTGACATATTGTAGATACATATAATACTAAGAATTGTACAAATTACTGTCTAGTTTCATATTCTGCTTTCAGAAAAATAAGGAACAGGATATATCAGTCAAGAAACTATCACTTTTCAGCAATGACAGCTTTCAGCAGTATCTCAACATATGTGGTAAAGGCTGTTACATGATCTTCTGATTCTGATAATTTTTTGGTAAATTTGCAAAGCAGTGAGCAAGCAACAGAGGATACAAGTGCATTCATGAAACAGAGCTCAACAGAGAGTGTGCCTTCTGCCAGTGAAATACTTCTCTGCCAGACTGTTTCATGTTTTCTTTGGGGTTATGAAGGCATGCAAAGAGACGGAGGGGGAATCATGAACAGAAACCCCGCTGCTAATGGGACACTGGGCTAGGTGACTTGCTGTGGGGCTGCAGGCTGGAGCTGCTCTCTGCCTGACAATTTGCCTCGCTGGGGTGCTGGGAAGGTATTATGTTTGCTGAAGAGTTCCCCTGCCTTGTGAAATCCTTCTTCTCCCTACTGTAAGCAAGTCCATGGTCAGATATCAGGGGAGCCAAGGCTGTGTGTGACAAAACCTGCATCAGAGCCAATTACTGCCTGGGACTTGGCAAAGGAGCAGCTGCATTTTGCAGCAATACCTCTACCCCACTGGAGCAGAAAGCTCTGCTCTGCTGTCCTCCTTCCACTCAGCCTTGGATAAAAACAACTTCAGAAAATTCCCATTTTACTTTGTCCAAATCCTGGATTTTCTGGGATTGGAGCAATCTTTAGGTTTGGAGGATCTTAATTTTTGCTCAGGTGTGTGTCATCTAACAGTGTGGGTGTAAAGCTTCTTTTGCTGTGTTGACATTAGCTCTGAAACAGGACAACATTAGTAGCGTGACAGCCCCAAAATAAGTGGCTCAGCCAATCAATTACAAGTTTGAATGCTGAAAATTCAATAAGGGAATTGAGACTAGACTCCAACTAGTAACTGAGAATATGTCTGCAGTTGCTAACATTGCTAAAGATACACAAGGCAGCAAAAAAAAAAATTAAGTATACAGAAACTTGGTTGTGTCATATAAAAATGTGAATAAGGATAAAGAAGATTTGCTAAACGCAGTGACCTTCTTAAATATTCTGTTGTTGAGGAAGATGTCACTGTTGTGCAGTTACAACAAGTCAACACAAGAGATTTGAAATACTTCAACTACTGAGAAGGAAGGCAAGGACAGGACAGAATATTCTATGATAGAGGAAATGTTAAGCAGCAAGACACAGTACTCCTGCAGTATCCTGGAATTTGAGAACAGAATAAGATAAAGCTTTTAAAAGGTCTCTGGGCAGTTTGCAGCCAGCTCTCATAATCAACTGTACAGAAATAATCAGGCAACCAGACAAATTGACCTGCTAGTCATGACTCGTGACTCCTAAAATTCAGTCTTTCAGGCTGCCTTCCATTTCCATCTGGCCAGCCTGATCATTACAAGACAGGAAAAGATGTTTCTGTCAGGCTGAAACAGACAGACAGGATAACAGTCTGGAGTAAACACTGGATGCAAGCCTCTTGGAGACTCTGGGAAGTCATTATCTGTAAGGACACAGCCTGAGGGGTATCACAAAGAACAGCAAAGCTCCAAGGATCAGTTCAGCTTTCCACTGAAACTGGGTACCTTTTGTTCAGGAAAGCTCAATAAAGTCTTGTTCTTTTAACAATAATGTTCAATTTGACATTAGACCTAATATTCTTATTGCAGAAAATACTAATTCTGGATTGCTCTTACTGCTGGTGAAGGTGATGGCAATACAGACAACATGTGGCTCAGAATCACTTGCTGTTATTGCAGTGGTAAAGAAACATTTTATATTCCAGCAAATACAGGAGAGGATATCAAACCTCAGTTATTAAAATTACATGGTTTCTAAATGTGGTCATACTATTTGTTTGTAGGAGTATTTAAAGAATTAACTGAGAAACTCTCTAAAGAACACTGGTTTTGACAAACACTGGAAGACTGGAGCAGCTCCAGAAAACCAGAAATATTTGTCAAATATTGTGCCAAGATCTTGAAAAGGATGATCTAAGGAATGACACGGCACTGAATCCTTGTGAAATATAAAAAGATTGTCATGGGGTGCAATCAATAAAGAATCAAAGGGCACTAATGTGAACAGTGCCAACCGAAGAGATCTTATGGGATAATTATTGATAAGAACACAAGCCTAGCTGGAAAAAAAAAATCACTTGTGCTCTTCCTCAAGCGATTAGAAGAGTATTCAGTTCTCCTGACAAAACTGAATGGTTTGAGATGAGACTGGTTCAGGGTACCCATATCAAATATTCTGAATACCAGTGGTTACAGAAGAAGGAACAATGAGCAAGTAGATGGAAGTTACACTTTCTGCTTCTGTGTTATGTGGGAAAGGGTTGATCTAGATGCTTCCTTCCAGGGGAGGATTTGAGACTGAAGGCTTCAGCCATCCTTAGGTATTTGTGTCATTGAGTTCACACCTCGTGTTTCTCATCAGCATTTCCTATCAGTTCTTTTGGGTGGCTCTCTGCCCAGTGGCTCACTCTTTACTCTGTTTTTTAAGACTTGTGATCTTGAGCATCCAGATTCCCCCTTGCACCTTGCAGCCAACAGAAGTGTTATCTCAGGACTGCTGCTAGGCATTTGATACTTATGGTATATGTGCTGCAGCACTCAGCATCATAATGTCATGAATATACCTGTATCTACTGCCTACAGTTCCACAGAGAATGTTAGAATATTAAAAAGAGTCAGGAGGAAGGTCCAGCACTGAAGACCGTATCCTATAGGGAGAGACTACATTTGGTGAAGCTGCTAAGTTTTCTTCAAGCCTTTATGCACTCTGCTACCAGGTAACTATTGAGAGAAAAACGGTGTTTTCATCTAATTAAAAAAAAGAAGAACCCAAACCCATTACAAAATCCAGTGAATAGAAGACGACTCTGTGCAAGTTCAGACTGAGAATAAAACTGCCCTCTTCAACAGCAAGTTCACTGAATGTCTGGATGCAGTGTAGACTCCAGTATATCTAGCTGAATTTTAAATCTGGGCTGGTTGTATTCCTCGAAGATATTACAACTTAGTCAGAAATTGCAGCATGATAAAGGATGCTGTTAGTAAGCTTTTGTGTCTTGTGTAATGGATGAGTCAGACTAGATTATCAGGATCCTGTTCTCAGATTTAAAATCTATGAATTTAAGCAATTCACTTGCTGAAAAGAGAAATGTGTAGCAATAGTTATGCTGTGGCAGTTCGCAGTTTGACAGCAAAATGCAAAATTGTCACAAGTTGCTTCAATGATGACTGTGCTGTAAGTATCACATTCTGCTGCTCACATTCATATTAAATGCCTCCCTTCCATGCAGTCTGATATGGAATGCCATAGGGAGCTAGGGAGGGGATGATTGCAGAGTACTGTCTAAATCACTGGATGTTAATAGGAGCAAAATATACCCTGAAGTGCTCAGCACTGCATCAATAAAAATTCTGCATCACAGTATGCATTAAAACCTACAGAAGAAGGACTGAAATCCAGAGCTGACTACACTATCAATACTTAGATATACAGTTTATAGTGGAATATTTCAACTGTTGAAAAAACCCCAACAACCAAAACTTGTTTTCCAGTCTACAATTTTTGTACAACACTGTGACATTCTGTCTCTTTTGGAACAGACTGTCTTTAGCAATAGGGAGGCAGAGCTGGATTAGCTGCCTGGAAATGCTGTAATTTTCCAGTGCGTAGTAGGAGCAGGTTGCTGGGGAGAGCGACAGAAGCTTCCTTGACCTCTCACAGGCTCAGGTAAACACTCTTGTTGCACAAGGAAAAGAGCTTCAAAATCCAATGAATCCAAAATAAATGATTTTTTTCCCAATAAGATTGGTGCATTCTGCCTGGGCTTTTTTTTAATATCCAAAGGTTCTCACACATATTTGAAATGTGCATGTGTATATATACACTGCATATTTTAACGTGCTGCAACTTTGCTTATTAATCTCTGCCAGAGGAAGAAATTTAAGAAATGAAAGACATTCGGTAAAAACCATATGACTTCTCCTATTTGGAACAGATTCCCCCATCTTTGCACTGGTGTTCTATCTCTGACTCTGACCATGCCATTCAGAAGGCACAGTGTCACACCTTGCCTTTAAATACTCAATGGTCAGTCCTTCATAGACAAGCAGTGTTACATGACTGAACTCCCTTCACCATCATCACACTCACTGTGTTATCAAAACAAACAGAAAATGAAGACATGCTTAATACTTACGACATTTATCATTGAAAACCTAAGTTTAAGGTAAGGTTTTAAATTTAAAGAAAAAACTCTTGGGGTTGAGGGTTTTTTTAAAGTAAATCACAACACTTAAAATGTGCAATCTACTTAAAATGCAGTCTACTTAAAATAAATTGAGATAAAGCTGCACTTGTGAAGTGCTTGCAGAGTTCAGTTTCCGATGCACGAGACAAAGTTATATCCTAGACATTGAGGCAATGTCATATAACAAGTTACCATTCCTACTGCATCATACTATATTGCAGCCTTGTTATTTTTCATGCTTTGGAGAATGTTATACCTGCTCCATATGTCTGAGTGTTTGGAGCAGGCTTATTGCCTCCATGATGTCCGAAAGAAGATTCACATAAGAGTCAGACTCATTTGATTTCTATAGTGTTGCTAAATGGAGACTTTAGGAGTATTAAAAATGCATGCTTAAGGTCACGTCATTTAAGTCACTAACAAAAAGGTGACTGCTTTGACATGGGTTAGTATAGGACACATGTGGGGCCACAGAGGAAAGAAAAAATGAGTCTGGCTCCTTCCCTCCCTGTGCCCCCACCTCTGATGGTCAGGAAAGCAATTTTGGGAGCAGGACTCCGATACCTGCTCCTACCACGTGGTCCATGGTGGGGAACCTTTTGTACACGGCTGTGCTCACAGAGCGAAAGATCAGCAGAGACGTTAAATTCACATAACGCATGAGAGTCCTCCTTAACAAGCGCCCGTACTCATCTCTGCCCTGGACACAGCTAGAGATGAGGAACATCAGACGATCTGGCCATGGCAAGTTCACAAACTGGTTCCACCAGCGATTCACCACCAAAGTAACGTAGAAACCTGGGGGTTAGAAGAAAAAAAAAGGTTCGGTGCCTATCAGGATTTCTGCTTGGGTTACTTTGATTTAGTTTGCAGAGTATTATTCGTGACACTAAGTTGCTATGTTTCCCAGAATAAATGCAATAAGTTATGCCAAAGCCCAGAATGCAATCGGTGCTAATTATTTAATAGACACTGCAACTTAATGGCACATTCCAGCTGAGTATCTGAGACCCATGAACTTCCAAATTTCCTCTTTTGTAGTGAAACTTAAGTGGATTCAGTGCCTTGAAAGATCAGGCATAATGTATCAGTGTTAATTGGCAGTATATATATATATATATATTTATATATATACACACACACACATATATGGAAACCTTTTTTGTTGGTATATTAAGAACTTAAGCATAAATGTTGATGTGACAAAAGCAACTTGAATTTAAGGAGACCTGTTGGAAGCTGATGATTTATTGTGAGCCTCTGACATCCCACGTCCCCTCAGCTCTGAAATGCTTCCATGCATGGACGTTCACAAAATGCATGAACAGAGACAGTGTTGGAGAATAATTTCACATGTAACCGGTACTTACCAAGCACAAAAGTTACTGGGATTTGTTCAGCATATTTGTCACAGTAAATTGATAATTTTTCAAAGAACCGTTTTTGGCTACCTGTAAGAAAAAATCTGCAGCAAAAATTAAATGTATTTGTCCTTTCATAATATTCTGGCACTAGCTACAAAGTGCAAATATGTATAAATAATCAGGTATGTGCAATGGGGAGCAACCTTGGCTAATGTCTTCAAGCGAATTCTTAAAGGTAATGTGCTGGGCACTTTTGGCATGTATTAAAGAAGCTGGAGAAGGCAGTATTATTCCCTAGTCTTTGCAGTTTTCTTATTACTAATGTGACTGGCACTACTAATTAGGATCAATATGCCTGGAGAGAATCAGTTTGCTGTTTCATACTGACCAAAAATCATAGTAAGCTCTAAGTCTGCAAGTAGAGTTTGCTCTCCTTTTTCAGAGGGATACTTAATGAAAATACTCAGGTCTGCTTGAATTGCAAAAGGTTACCAATCTGCAATTGCTCTTATTTGAAAATGTTATCTTGTTGCAGCAGTTTTTACTCTTACTCCTATGAAATTTTCTTCTCCATAAGATTAAAAACACAACTGTATTTATTTTGCAGTGAGGAAAATATTCACCAACTTATAGCAAATGAGTGGACCATGGCAACTTCTGCCCATGGGAAAAGATATGTACAAAATACAACAAGCTGAAATATAAGCTTTTTTTTTTAATTGTATAGATGAGTAATATTACAGTTATTCTTTGATTTAATAGAAAAGAAACATATAAAAAGTATTTGGTGGGATTTGTTTACAATTGTGCAATAAAAGCTGGAAAACATACAGAAAGCTTTCCATGGTGTATTTACCATGGTCTTCAATTGCCTGACATTTCAGTAAAACTAGATTAATTTAAATGAATGTGAGACTCTGTTGTTTCCTTACATATTAATAACTGTAATTTTCTTTCTGAGTTTACATATCTAGATTACTGAACATTTTGGAAAATTACTGATTAATCACAAACTGATCTTCTTACTTCACATAAAAAGCAGACACAGGTGTAATTACAGATCATGGCAAGAGCTGAATCATGATTTTTTTACTTCTATGTAATGTACTTCATCAATTAAAAGTTTCACTGTACTAATTGCATCTGTCATACAGCTGTTTAATTCACACCTTGGTGGAAGAAGCAACTCTTCTAACTGATCCTCCCAGGTGCTGGATGACACACAGATAATAACCATGTCTGGCTTCCATGCAGTTTTTCTTGGTTCTCTGCAACCCTAAAAATAAGGTTTGCATGCCTTCCTAGCTTTAAGCAAAACTTTGCTTTTCCTGGCTTTATAACCTGACTCTCAACTTATTACCTCTTGTGGTTGTTAAAGAAATTACTACTGACTAACTGAAGAGTTCTGCAAGGAGAATAAAAGGTCTATACTGATCATCTAAAGCAGGGAGGCACACTCACCTCCTCCAGCTCAATGTCAGAACAACAAAGAATGTATAACCTAGGCTAGCTATGAGTGTTTATTTAGTGTAACTTCAGTAGGATAGCTGCTCAATGCTGGGCTGAAAATACAATCAGCTGAATACGACAAAATTTACACTCTACATACTTTCTCTGGAACAGTTAACTAAACACGGAAAGAAAAGCACATTAGAAAAAGTCCAAGGAAAAGATAATAATTATGTAGTAACCTCCCCCCATCATTCATCAGCCTAACACTAGGAAGTGTGAAACTTCAGTATAACATTCAATGAGATGTGAATTGGAAAGAGTGTACCTGTATAATACACTTATCGCTGTGTAAAGAGTAGCAAAAACAATAAATTCTCTGTACAGCAATTTGTAGATGCTGCCTTTCCACTTTAGGAGTAATCTGTGAAATCCAAAGAAAGTGGCATTTGCTACTTTGCTGGAATAAGTGACTGTCATCGTCTTGGCAGGCTGTGCCTAGAAACAGTAGAAGAGAAGCAGGAAACCAACAACATTTTAGACAGCATATCCTAACCTGAATGCACCCTTGTATAGATAGATACATAGATATATATACATGCACATATAAATATATAAAAGTATGTGTATATAAATACATGGGGTGTATATTTATAAATATATAGAAAGAGAGATCTCGCCATTACAAGCGCTATTGAGACTGCCCCTGCAGATTGACTGATGCAAGGCTGTATTTGGGCTTTACCTCAAAGATCACCCAAACTCAGCACTTAGCACTGAATGTGGCCACTTTCCTGGGTGGCAGCGGCAGAGACATGTTACACCTCTGAAGTCTCTGGTTACTCTCAGTTTGCTCCAGTCTGCTGCGAGTGAAGTATAGGAAGTAAATTTGCTTGAAATTTTTTTCAGAACTTCTCAGCTTCTTAGTAAGAGAAGTAAAGCTAAAGTACACAAATGCACCTTCCTCCCCAGCCAGTATTTTTACCTGGCTTGGTAATTGTAATAATTTAAAAACCAAGTGAGATTTGGAGACTGCCTCTTTCATTAGCAGTTACGACAGCAGCTGAGATCAGCCGGGGAACTCTGTTATTTCTCACCTTGACTTACCAGACTTACTCATCAATACTTCAGCATTGCATGGCCATGCCAAACAAGCCGTAGGGTTGCTCAGGTAGGCTGGGTGCAACACAGTATAATTAAAGTACTACTGAAAGTACACAGGTAAATACTGTGTGCTGGGTTTGTTACTTGCTTACCCAGTATAGGGAGACACTACAGAAATTTTGATGTGCTTACAAAAAAATCCCAACTCCAGATATGGCTGAAAGAAGTTTTATACAGCATGCAAGAAAGGAATAACTAAGACGAGCACCTCCAGATAGTTACTGTGTTTCACAAACATGATTCTTACATGTATTTTCTTGATGCCACTGTAGGACATTTATACTTGGGGAAAAAAAATCTGAACCTCTAGTTAATAGATGACTTGGTAGTATTTTATGCAGCTTGGCTCTGTCGCTGATGCAGAGCATAAAGTACACCATTAAAATTCAGCTGCAAAAGCGCCACTTTTTCTTTTAGCTGCCAAGGGAAATCAGCAGGGAAAGGACACCATAAGCCTTGTACTACTGACGGGCTGTCTCTTTTCCTCTGCAGAATGGCTGCTTGAGGTTCGCCAGTATGGGATTGGAGATTATTTTTTGTTGGTTTTTTTAAGACACATGGGTTTTACTCGTTAGCATCCAAATGATAGCTTTCCTTTCTCTGAGCTTTAGCACAGACCTTTAAATTTTCTGTTGTCATTGCTGTACTCCATGAAATTCAATTCAGGAGCCAAACTGACTGACTGGAATGCAGAAATGCAGTCCTGTTTGCTAAAAATCCTGTGGTCAGGATTCAATGCTTAAGAAAATAGAAAAAATGTCCATTTTCCATCAGAAATAGGGCTTTATAAACAATGAAAGAAATCTGTAGCTGGGCTATAGGGGAGGAATAGGGTAAAAAATACTCTTAAAAATACACTGAGTTTCCTGGTATCACTCTAGGAGTCTCTAGGCCTTGGCCATTGATGCTGTGGAGTATGTGTGTTCAAGCCATACAATTAATGAGTGTGTCTCTATATCCCCACTAATATGCAATTTATAATGGAAATCTCCAGTGAGACTGACTGCATTTAGAGACTTAGATTTTGAAAATATGTCTGATAATGTGAGGGCTTACAGCCCAGCAGGAACCCAGACCCTCAGTGTAACACAGTGCCATGATGAGAAGATGAAGTTAGACAAATACAGGATGAAGCAAAACATAAATTGCTAACTGTGGGGGCAACCAAATATCAGAACTAGACAGACACTCTGTTGTTTAGGGTCTTTAAGCTGAGAGCAGATAGTTGGACAGAAGATGACCTTCAGGAAGAATTCACAGAGCTGAGACAGGGTTGGATCTGAGGGCTCTGCTTGTCTCCCCTGGTATCTGGGCATCTGTTAAACTTTTTGTGTGGCCTCTTCTATTGTGCATCACAGAGGGAACAAGATTGCTTGCAGCACTCTCACAGCGTCTGCAGCTCTGCAGGAAGGCAGTGACTAGTGTCAAAAACACAATTCTCAGTTTCTGCATATAGATTCATTCCAAGGATTCATTCCTCCCAGGCATCCCAGCGACTGCAGGTGCCAGAAACTGGTCCGTAGCTAAGCTGGACAAAATGAGTCTACCTCCTCTACTGAAGCAAATCCTGTTTTGCAAGGCCCAGTGGATGGGTTTTGGCCAAAAATGCAGAGCTGTAATAATAATAGGATTCAGGATCAAGAATATTCCTTCCTGCACTGGACTGGGAGGTGAGAGTTTTATCCATGAAGTGCAATTTGTCTGCTTGATCCAAGCAACTATATTTTACTTAAGCACATCCCAGCCACCTCCCTTAGCACTTAACTCAATGCTGTTGGCTCTGAATAGAAACTCTTCTCAATAACTTGGGAGGCACTGGATGCCCCTGCTTTTTCTTTCTGCCTCTGAAATGGAGCAAATAAAAGTGGGACTGTAAGAACAATTTCAGGCTTTGGTGCCTTGGCCTCCTTGCCCTGCCTTGCCTTAGTCCACTGTGTTTTAGTTTCCTGCTAAGCAAATGCTTTATTTAACATTTATCATTAAGTTCATATAAAGACTTCAGGATAATATAATTCAGTGTCCTAAAATACACATTAGGTCAGATAAGGTGATTATAGAATGCTTTGGACTGTACAAAAAGATAAGGACTATGAAAGATAAAATTCTGGAGAATTCTGTTGTCTGGAAATAACTACAACCACTTGGGTATGGCCTCCCCATGCAATGGGAAGTTTTGGTGTAAAGCCTTGTGCTGAGCCTGGCCCTTGCACAGTGGTCCCAAGCCCTTAGTTCATGGACAGCGTGTCAACTGAGAGTCCTTCCAACATTACATTAATTATGGCCACAGGAAATTAAAAAGCTAAAACTGAGATGAACCGGAAAAGCGAAGCATAATGATGCCCCCCAGCACATTCCTTCCTGAGC
The DNA here is from genome assembly GCA_013396775.1 of Cephalopterus ornatus. NCBI lineage: Eukaryota > Metazoa > Chordata > Aves > Passeriformes > Cotingidae > Cephalopterus > Cephalopterus ornatus. The sequence continues at coordinate 13,985 of VZRE01006371.1, read as the reverse complement.
ACTGTTTTGGCCAGGGCCGAAGAAGGACAGAGCACATTAGATTAGATACCACAGACACCGGTATTATGAAAAACATTCCCATTAATTGTGTTGCCCTTAACTTCATTAGCAGATGTAGGGCTAGGCTGGAATGGATTTGTGAGTTTTGGGGACGCAGTAAAAGGTATGCCCATTTGCTGTCTGTAGAGACCTTGACTCATATCTATGATGTTGCTTTTTCTTTTGCTCAGTGTTTATTCCCTCTCTGAACCTTTCTCAACCACAGGCTGAAATGTGAGTTATATATTACTCCTCCACTTTTCCTAAGATCATCGGAAGACTTTAGGCATAAACACCTAAAAATATGTGTGTCCCCCCCGTTAATATTGAGCCCAACTGTAAATGAGATTTTTGTCTAGCTGAGAATTTCAGGATGCATTAGGATTCAGAGAGAAACCACAGTAAAAAATAACAGCCATCAGTGCTCCCTAACTGACCACGAAAGGCACATTACAGAATGTATAAATAAATAGTGCCCCTACACAGACCTACTCCTTGCCATTGTATCACCTTATTTCTTGTTTCATGGCATAGAAGAGAAAGTGAGTGAGAGAGATTTGAGTTAAGCCAACTGTAAAAACATATTAAGCTCACACTATGTCCACTGACCTGCTATCTTGATTCAGCAATCCAAGCCCGAAAGTAAATCCTGGACCCTTTCTCTTTCTCAGGCGTCCCAAACAAAGTCCCCTTCAGATCTGCAATAGTCACCTTGCTCTTCCCTTAACCTGAAGCAAGGGGTTGCTGCTGCCGAGCCCCAGGAGAAGTGGACTGACAAGAACAGGGGTTAAAATGTCTTTCCACTTCTGGAAGTCTGTTTTTGCCAAGTGCTCTGTCCTGTCAGTTACAGAGGGAACAAACGCAAGCAGCAGCAGCAGCAGCTGCTGATCTTGCTTTTTTCTAGTCTATAATTATAACGCCACTTGCCATCAGAAGGACCTCTTTCATTTGAATAAAGAATCTTGCAATGGTTTGGCTGGCATATACAGTTTTTTGCATTTTATTTTCCTCAAAATGGGGTGGACAAGAAGGGAGCATTTTGTTATGAGACTTCTCTTGAAAAGTATGATCTCTCTAAACCAGCTCTGTGAAGACACACCAGTGAATAGCACTGACTAACTACATCTAAATAGGAAGACTGAAGACAACCCCACCAAACCTGAGTTTTTGCAGTCCCAGCTACACCTTGATCCCACCTTGGAGCGCACCTTTTGCTACATAGCTGCCTTGCTGATTTGAATTGGGAAATCAGGTCTCTGGAGTATGCTGTAGAAATCACCCATCCCTTGAAACAGATGGAGCTGCTGATACCAAAAGCCTCAGTGAACCTAATCAAAATGGTATATTTCAGCATGTGAAAACCTTTCTGCAACTGGAGGATCTGCATATGACTTCTTTCCTCCTTCTCCTTTGTAAAATGAGATGAACTCTGTCTTTTACGGCCCATGGCATTAAGAGTGAGCTGTAAAAGATGATAGGCTGTGAAAGCCCAGGAGATGTCATATAATGTTATCATAAATCTCTACAGAGAATGAAATAATGTGACTGTGAAGTAAATAAAAAAAATTGCAGGAGGAGAGAGTAAGCAAGATTTATAGATTTAATACATTTTATGATGAAAGCTTTTTTCCCCCTGCCTTAGTCCCACTAAGCTATTCGAGACCATTTATTTAATTAAAACTCTCTCAGAAAGAATAGAAGTTGCTGCCATTGTTTGCCTTTCTTCTTGTTGGTAATGGCTGAAGGAAGACACTTTGATGCCAAAGCAGGCGAGACATTAGACTGTGGCATGTGTGTGTCAGGCAGTGGCCTGTGGCAAAAGATGACAAATCATTTTAGCATTCAGTGACTTGGCATGAAGAAACTTACTGCCTGATCCTATTACAGAGACTGCCCTCTGCAAGGAAAACTAACAACAGGGATATTTTAAGGTCATTGGTAAAATAATTACTTAGACCTAAAACATTTTTCTTCACTGAGTATAATCATTTGCTGGTCTCACTGAACAGTAAATAATAGCACCTCTGTGTGTCATTGGGGATCAGGTGGTTTTCCTGGCGGCTCTTCAGTTTTCCTGCAGATTGGAGTGGCTGAAATTGCTCTACTGGCTCTGAGTTGTTTTACAGAAGACATGAGATTTAGAGCTCCTATGTTTTCAGAGGCAGAAATAAATACAGCTTTCCAGCTGTGTCGCTCCATTGTGACTGGCTCTATAGGAAGTACTCCTTTTTCTATAACTAAGGTGTCTCTAATTCTTTGCTGGATATTTTCTGAAGATAGATGATGTTTTTATTTCTCTTCTTCTGTTTCCACCCTCCCACAGACAAGCATACTTGAATGGTGTAAAGCCATTTCTAACCGTGGCTGCTGTGGGATTTACTTCACCCTCTGACTTGGCTGGGCACATCCTTTCCCGGAAAATGATGTTCCCATTTTAGGGGACATTTGTCCAGTCCCCATAGATTACCTGGGTCCACCTGAATGTGGAAGGAGAGAGAGTAACAGCTTATAACTGCTAAAGCAAAGCTCCCAGTTAATGACCTTACTACCTTTTCTAGCTGATTCTTGTATCTGTGTCAGCATGAGTGAGTGGAGACTTTTACAGTAAAATTTTAAGGTAGTCTTAACTTTTGATGCAGCTTTTCAGTTTAGCTCTATATTGATATTTTGAATCCACAGCATTAACAACACATTGGTGGTAGCCTCCAAAAGCTCATTTATTACAGAACGGGTGTGAAAGTTTTCTTGGTCCATAAAGGACTAGCTACAGAGTTCTGTAAAATTCCATTTTTTTTAAACATTAAGCTTCTATTCTGCTTTAGAGAGAAAGGATAAAGACAGGGACTTCTGAGGAAGGAAATAGCAGTGAAAGCTTTTCCCAGTCTCTGTCAAAAATCTCAGCTAAAGCTAAGGATTGAGAAACTGTTGGTTAGTGATAGTCACAGTCCTTTGGTTCTGGGTGATGCTGACGTGCAGTTGGAGTGATCCCCTAGTACTTTAATACACTACTTAGGGAAGATGCATATTCAAATAAAGGGTGCCAGCTGATTAACTGTCTAATAGGCAGCTGAGGCATACTACCAAATAGAGGAAATGAAATATATTTTTGACAGGAAAATAAAGAAAAATTGCTGTAAGAATCTGTCTTTTTATTGCCTATCCTCTGTGTGACTATTTCTACCATAAGGAATAAGCATAACTATGACAATTTATTTGATTTTTAAACATAAGTGAGTCCACTGCAATAAATGAAGTTTTATAGCAAATTCTTACAATCTCATAGTAATAAGCAAAGACCTGCAAACTGTTGCTGGAAGTCCAGTGCTCTTTCTATTATAAACCGCTAATTATTTTTGCCTTTATATACAAGAAATTATTTTGCAGATATTTGAGACCATTTAAAAGCTATATGCAAACTTACCATGGACAACAAATTCAAATGAAGATCTTTTCAAGCCATGATAAGTTAGTCATATTTTGTTAAAGTATTCACACCTTTGCTATCACATGTAGTTATCCTTAGCATGTGTCATATTGCAGATAGCACACAGAAATTTTGTTTGTATACACTCTGTTCCCAAAAGGTTACCAAAAGAGGATGGATTTGCAAAATATGTAAAATAGTATTTGCCATTTGCAATGAATACCTTAATTTTATTACTTCTTGTCCTTTTTCTGACCTTGTTCTGATGGACATCTTTAGCAAATGTTGCATCATCATGAAACAGTAGAAAAAGACGTTCTTTTGTTCTACAAGTGAATAAGGTAGACAAGAATTTGAGAGGTTTCATCTACAAAAGTAGTTTTCAGAAGTTCTTTTCTATATGCAGTTCTACTAATGTTCATTGATAATCCTGTATTTTGCATTCATTTTCTCTTGGTATACTTTGAACACATACAAATCACACAGAGACAAAACCATTTTAGCGCTCTGTAACTAGACAGGTTTCCACTACCATCATCCATGGGTGTTTAACAAGACAGCTCAGTGCAATGGATAGTAGAAATCCATAAAATAAAAGTTATTTAGTTTGTTTATGCTTCCTGCTTCTCTTTCCTCTTGATTTTTGAATCCGTTTATACTGGAAGATTTCTGGAAGAGACACTAATTCATATTGTGTGTCAGTGAAGCTTCAAGCAAACACTTCAGTATCTGTAATAACAACACATAATGCCAATATCCAAAGAAATGCCATAATAACTAGGCTAAAATATGGTCTGAACAACATGAAAGAATTTTCTTATTGAAATGAAGTGAATAATTAAAGTGCTGGGAAGAGAACTGTATTAAAGGAGCTCCTGTCAGATTTTCTCAGATGAGAATATATTGATTTTTGCTATATTTTTCTACTTACTGTCACTTGCTGCTGTAATTCTTGTCTTAAATAAATCAGTAAATTAACATAAAATGTCCTCTGCCCATAGAATGAATGTGTAGAGAGCTGCTGCGCTATCTTATGGTCTTTTTTATGAGAGAAATTGCAATAATTAGAATTTAATCTAGTGGGAGAGATACCACTGTACTTAGCATCACTCAATGTGGGTTATGGAAATACACTTTAAAGGAGGCTCTTTTATCTCCTGAAGTCACGTGGTAGAATACTTGAGAGGATTACAAATTAATGCATCTGCGGGATAAAGCCTGCTGTCCCGACAGATCAATTCTCTGAGTAGTGTAAAACTGTGATCAGAAACACTTTGCTTTGTAACTTTCCTGTCATGAAATAAACATCATTTGTTATGCAGTAGTGCTGAGTTTGGTATTAGAAATATTATTATTGTGACTGTTATCAGCCTCAATGCTCCTTTTATTGCCAGAAGGCACAGACACATAAAAGCAAACTAATGTCATGGCATGGGACTTATCAGACAGAAGATCAAATCAACAAAGCATCCAGGAATGAGGTGTCCAGGAACTGGGCTCAAAAGTCAGTGCCTGGACTGACTTTCGCTTAAGACCTACATCTCCAAAGTGCTCCTTATGATGTTCATATGAAATGGTCTGGGTGGGTTATTTAATATATGCTAACAGCTTAAGTGAAAGCTAAATGGTAAAAAGGCAATCACAGAAGGAGAAGTGCTTGATTTTGCTCTATGGACTGGGTTTTTTGAAGTCAGTGTCATTCTGCTTTGCAAGATGATCAGGGTTTCAAAACTTCTTGCACAATGTCAAGCATTGGATATTAGATAATTTATCCGCCTAAAAATGCAGTTGATTGCACAGGCATTTGTATAATCATCCTTTTGTACATTCAGGATGCTGCAAAACTGTTTATGTTTACAAAATTGTTGTGGACATTGAAGAATATTGATGGTTTATGGTCTGTGCATTATAGTATATACTAATGTGTCCTGCACTACTTAAGCAGTTAAATTCGAGAAAGAAGGATCTTTTCTCCCATTTGAATGTTTATTTTATAAGAACACTAAAAGTGTTTATTTGTACTAGAGTTAATAATGCATCTTTGTTTGTACAAGCACGTTTGTGCTCTCAGTCAAGGTTTTTGAGGTACCTCCGGAAGCCTCATAGATTCATACTCTTTATGGCTTAACGGGCCAGGTTTTCAGTGAGTGATGTTACATGTCTGAGAATAGCAAATGATAACTCTTATTCTTTGCATGGAAATACAACAATAACAAAAACAACAACAACAATTAAAATAATAAATAACAATGGACAATACACAAAACAGTTCAATGAAACCACTCTGTTTCTCACATTTAATAATTAATAAGGACTGCTTCTGCTTATTTTTTGAAGAAATTCTCTATACGAATATACTTTTACTTGTGTATATGAAAATCCACCTGCAAGAACGACGATTCAGGTTGTGCACTACTTTAAGCTAAGAACACCAGGAAGTAATGACTGATACAAAACTGTGGTACTTTGTATATTTTACCATATACAACACTGTTAGAGGTCTGATTAAACCATGCTGCAACTCACAGGAGAAAGTACACCCTCCACTGTCTGTATTCAAATTAAAGGGGGCCTCAACCCAAAATTTAGTCATGTTACCGGCAAATGCAACTGGGACTGTATGGATGGAGAATTTTCTTGAGGTGTCTCTTAGGCAGAGAGATTTATGAGAGTATCTGCTTGTATGAGAGAGAAAGGGAAAGATGAGACAGAAGAGATTCCAAGAACGAGATTGTGGCTAAGAACAGACAGAAAAGCATTTGCAGGGAAAAGTGTTTAGAAAAGGCAAGTTCTTTTGAATCAGTTATTGTCCGGAAATAACTTGGAATGGTTGTTGTTGCTGCATTTGTGAAAATAGGATTATTGGTATTTGTGCATAAAAGAGGATTACATCAAGATGACCTACCACCATGAATTGCGTTTTGTAAAGGGAACTACTCATGTGAGGTCTTTTCCTTATTTAGCTGGTTTTACTTCAGAAAATCATAATAATACTTCCTGCTACTAAAAATAGCAGTAATATACACGTGGAAAGATAAAACCGAGGACTTTACTCCATGAGCCAGGTAGTCCTGCCAGTCCTGTATTAAAGCTAACTCTGGCTTTCCTCCCTTGCACACTTCAATGCTAAACATTTCCCTTAAACCTTCGTTTGTTCACTTCTCAGATGTTGATTAAGAGGGGAAAAAAAGAGATTGTAAAAAGAGAAAGTAGCATCCCAAAAAAGAATAGTGAGTTTAGTGAACCAACTGTAAACAACTGATTTTTTTTTATGGACAAGCCTGAGCATTTCTACCTGAATTGCAACAAACCCTCTCATTCTCTGCTTCCTGCAACTTTTCACTTAAAAAAATGCCTAAACTGCATGTAAAATCTCATTGCTCCCGCAGACACAAGGTTCAATCTGTGAGCCAAGAGCAGATGAAGAAAACCCTGTGCTTGCTGTGTTGCTGCTTGTACATGGCCCAGTATGTGGCCCAGAACACACACAGTCATCGTAGCTGGGAAATTTATCCTTCACGCTCCTCTGGGCAAATCCATGCTTTGACTATTTTAGTGAGGTGATGGAAAATGTTTCCTGACATGGTGAGTGTGCGAGAACATTTCCAGTCAAGGTAACACAGATGTATATGATACTGGAGACTAGACTTCTGGGAGGCCTAGCACTTTTAAGGTCACTTTGGAACATGTAACAGTAATCTCTCTCTTTTGTGCCACTGGAACTGCTCTGGTTTCAATACTACTTCAGCATGTTTTACCATCTACACAATGGAGTAAAGGATTCATATTACTTTCCAGAAATGACTCTCTGCTGTGCTGACGTTGCAGAGCCTTGCCATCATGAGTGTGCCAAACTGGAGAAAACAGAAGGAGACAAGGAGAAGAAAAAGCCATTCTAAACTGGAAGGCATTCCTATGCCCAGTGGAATGATGTCCATATCAACTAGGTAATGCTGGACAGAAGGTGAATAAAACAGTATTTCTATCACACAGGGTTATGTGTGGTAGGGAAATGGTTGATACCTGTAAAAACTTTACCATAAGATCAGCTTCCCTTCACAGAGCAGAACGCAGCAATAACTGGCAGCCTTGTCTGTTTTGAATCTCTGTGTCACTGAGCAAAAATAAAGAAAAATCAGCCCACTAAAGCCTCTTCTTCCATTTTCATAGCCACTTCAGTCTGAAAGAATGAAGACCTTTCAAAATTTCTTTATTTAAACTTGGTCATGTGACCACATGTTACAGAGAAGGAGGAAGAAGTCTTATGAATTTTGTTTACAGACAGATAAATTAAGGTACAGGGAGGGTACCCAGGTCCAAAGCAAACTCGTGAATAAAACACAGGATTCCTGAATTCTCACCCTATGCTTGTCATTGCTTTTACTTGCAGTATTTGGTGAAGGTGTTTTTGGAGTCTCATCAACTAAAAGAATTCTTGAGTTTTAACTGCAGGTATGTCAGAGCTACAGAGTTTGTTAGGAGAGTTAATTTTTAGGTGAAAATGTATTTTGTAATTTTATTTTCTGATTTCTGAGTTCAGGTTTGGCAACTCTGCTGTCTTACAACTAGGGATGAACATGTTGTACTATTTTTAACCACACTCTGGATCTTGCTTCTAAAGATAAATGGAACCACGTGTCAGTCTTTATATAAGTTGGTAAGGCCATTTCAGTTTTTATGTTTCTTCTACTTAGTATTGTTACATTTATAAGCATCTTCAAAAAACTAAGAGGCATTATTTATTTCATATTCAACAGCAGAATCTACCTAGTTGGGCAGCTTGTTTGCAGAATCAGTCTCATGGTCAAAGAGGACAATTGTAAACTAATGTGCTTGAAAAGGAAATTTCTTATTAATCCTTGCCATTTAATAGTTAATGATACTTTATTAATTTGTATCTTCCCTGATAAGGCTGTGCTCTATGTATTCATACAAGTGTTGTTGGTTTTGGGTTTTTTTTTAACCAGTAAAGAATGTGCCATTCTTTTTATATTGTGTCAACGAGTTCTGCAGGCTGTTTATAGATATATGCTGTGTATAAATAGAATTTATTTCCCAAGTTTGTGTTTTTTGATATTCAAGCCTTGACTTTCAGTTAATGAATACAGGGCTTCAATTTTAGACATCACTTTAAGCTCTTATTTCTGACACAGATTTGGTGCATTGACAACAGAGGTGGTAACAGAGGTGAAGACTATGAAGCGGTTTGAGGATTTGATGCTGTAACAGATTTGTCGCACATCATTTGAGCACATCATTTGAAGACAAATAGGAAAAAATCAATATATCTACAGATAGAGTTTGGTAAGGCTTTTGAAATTCCCTCCTATGACATCTCATAAGAAAGGGACAGATATGCTGTCTGGCATAAACTACTGCAAAGACATGGTTTTAGATGGCCAATTGTTAAAGAAGAGCACCTCAGCTCAGAGGTTCCTTCTGGTTCTGATAACATGCAGTATTTTGACTAATGACTTGGCTTATGGAATAGAGAGTGCACTTTTCAAATCTGCAAGATATGAAGGGCCATAACCATTTTTTTTCAGAACAAGATTAGAATTCAGTAAGAATCAATGGATGTAGAAGAAAGCTCACAAGTGAAGTCCCAAGTTGGAGAAGGACTGGTTAAGTAGCATTCTGCTGCCATAAGAGAAAAAGCAAGGGATCTTTGCTGTGATATATAAAAGGTGTATGATATCCTAAAGCCAGTGCTGCTCAGACCTCAGCTGGAGTGTTGTGCCCAGAATTGTGCACTGTTCTGATGCAGACCCACAGGGAGAAACACAGAGAGAATAATAAAAACAACTGGAGGTCTAAAGAACATCATCTCTGAGGAAAGATTAAAATAACTGTGTTTATTTTTTGAGAAATGGAGGGGATGCTATCAAACACCCTGAAGATGGTTGCTTCCTGTATCCACTGAGATAAGCTCATTATCTCTTTTCCTGCACTGCAGCAAAGGAGATTAGGTTAGACTTTGAAAAATATTTCTAACTCCAAGGCTAGTTCAGCACTGGAATGCACTGCTTAGAGACACCGTGTTGTCTTCCACCATTGGAAGTTTTGAGAAGGAGCTTCAGGAACAGTTAATATCCATCCTGCGTGTTTTCTTTTATTTTGGGGCTTTTTTAGAGGGTAGCTTTGAAGAAAAACACAGAGCTCACTGGTTTTAACATTCAACATCAGTTGAACAAGGAAAGCAGCATAAAGATAAGTTTTTAGGACTTCCATAAGCTGGATGTTTATTTATTTCAATGTACTGATTAGATTTACTTTCCAAATGCTTTGCTAAACATTGAACAAATATGCCTGACTGAGGGACTATGGTTCCCAAAACTGCTAGCACTAGTTCAGCTGATCTAGTAGCAGTGGGGAAAAATTTCTAAAACAGATAAGACTTTTAGTCTCTGTATCTTTTTTGTATGTAGTGGATCACTCTTTATTTCTTTTCACTGTACTATGGAGTTGCAATGCATGTGTGATTACTATTAATAGATTCAACCTTTAGTTTTCTTGAGTTTATTGTTTTATAACATCTTCATGGAAAGTGAGGTAATAATAAAAATTTATTCAATATTAAAAAAAGTAATAAAATAAACAAATAGCACCATAAGCAAATAGAAAATGAGATTTCAAAGTTTATTTGCTTTATTTATCCATGAAATTGTTGGGACATCCTCCCCTACTATATGTTCCAACATTTTCTACAAAGACAACACTTTTTTCTTCTATTTTTCCCAACCTCTAGAAGGAAAAAATTCATTCGCATTTGTGCTTCTGTGTACAGATGAGAAATTAAATTTAACTAAATTCAGATCAAAGAGAAATGATACACTTGGTTTCTTTAAAGACCTGCAGCCTTCCTTGCCTTCAACAGAGAAACCTGCCATAGTCTGGGACTACCTTCTGTTAAACACTTTTGCCTTTTGCGTTTTTTCCTCCCTGAAGTGGGTTTCTTAGGTCCAGTGGACTGTAACTATTAGGAAAAGAAATTGCCACATTTGAAGATACAGTCCCTCAGACAGATGGTTCAAATGCAACAGAAGACACGGACAGACAGAGATGCAGTTCAGGGGAACTCTGTGTGGTGCAAGAACTGTTTCCAATGATGTTTGTCATGTCTCGCACCAGTATGACTTGAGAGAAGCTACATAAGTGAGACTGTCAGTTATAAGTATATAGATTGCTGTGGCCAAGTCTGTGCCAAGATATCTATTCAGCATTTTAGCTAGCTGGAGAATTTCTGATTTGGGGCAGTTAACCACACTAAGGATTTCAAAATGAACAGACTAACTGATTTAACAAACTGAGTGAATGGATTTAATGGGAGCAGCAAATACTAGCATTCACTAGAAACAACTCAGTTTCAGCCAAGTCCATCCTCCAGATTTTGTATATTGGGCAGTTTTGTTGAATGGTCTGTCACATTACATCTATTTAATCAGAGCCAGCACCCACGGCATACGTTATTCCACCAAAGCTGCAAACTGTATATCACTTTCCACTAACAACAGTGACTTTGCTCATTTAGAACAATAGCGATGAACGGTTTTATTTCTGCAAAGGACTTCCAGTTTTCCTGATTGCCAGGGACCCAAGGGCACTAAAAGGTCACAATTGCTAGGATCATCCTCATCTGGGGGCAGATCAAACTCTCTTAGTGGGCAGGGACTCCAGGGCTACATTTAAAGCTCATACGCAGGCCACCAGGATTTGCCTGTACTTTGTCTTGTGTGAGTCTGTCTTGGTTGATCCCTCCTTGGGTGAGCCTCAGACCTACATTACAGGTATAGGTCTACACATCTACAAATCTGACTTGATTTGACATCTTACTTTCTGTGATTGTCACTAGGTATATGCCAAAACTTGTTGCTATCGCCACCCTAGCCCTTCTCTTGACTGTGCCCTCACTAGTGGGGTTACCCTTGCCTCAGGTAACTTCAGGCATCTCAGTTCATGATGCCTGAAGGAGTAACCCTGCCCTGACAGTGTTGTGCAGCTCATCCAAGGACTGGATAAAAATAGAGGATTAAAATATCTTTTTCTCCCCCCCGCAATGCTACTTCTCTTATTTATGACTCCAAATTTAATTCAATTTCTTTAAATTTTTAATTTTAACCATGTAAAGTATGCTTTCTTGGTTTGTTGCTGCCTGACTCTGGAGTGTTACACAGAGCAAAATACAGGAGTACTTGACAAAATAAATCTGTTGGTGATTAATTTTAGCACAGTCAAATGTCTTTGGCACTGTATTGCTTTTATTTCTTGAAATGCAAGATGTCTAATCTGGTTAAGACAGCAGATTGTCATGGCAAGCACAGTCATTGTACAGGATTAAGAACTATAGGATTACAGATTCTAATTATAGACTCTTGTTGGTTTACTATGTCTTAATAGGTTGTTTTCAACTTCTGATTCCACTTGTCTCTTTTGCAATCATGTTTTTAATGAATTTTGATGCACCTAATTTGTCAAACCTGTATTCTGATAGCATTGCCTGGCTTCTATTGCATGTCAATATTAGCAAATGAAATAATTTAAAGGTTCAAGCTCCTGAAACTGAACATCTCTTCTGTATGAGGCTTTTCATGACAAACTTCCAATTATAATTTCTATTTGAATATTCCGCTTCTTGCACTGCTTGGTTTCTCGGTTTTCAGATTGCTTCCAGAAAAGCTATAAATGATTATTTTCTGTAGCCAGTTTTTCTGCCTGAGCCCCCTTGTAGTCAGTGTAGATTTACATACTGAAAAGTAGTTTAGAAGATAATACTATTTATAGGTATTGTGCTTACTTTATGAGGAATGGCATTGGTACATTTGCCTTTTGCAATCTTGTTTGTCATATTATTTTGCTTTCAGTGATCTTCTTGCTTGATGGGGAATGTGCTACAGAGAGCATTATTCATCTGCAGCTATGTCCTGCAGGACTGGCCAAACAGGATTCTTTCATGTTCAGTGGAAAGCTGTCAAGATAATTAAAGTTTCAATCATTGACTGGAATGCGGCCTTGATTCCTCAACTGATGAATGAGATAAGATCTTGTTTACATTAGTTTTTTGCTAAAGTTCCTCACCATGTAGCACACGGTTCAGATCAGCTGCACTAACAGCAAGGGAAGTATGTTGTCCAGCCAGTACTGCTGTCACTTGAAACATATTTTTTGGCACTGGAATCAGACCTGTGGTAAAATGGAGTCTTATCTATGGCAGCTTTATAACATTTTGCCTATTGTCTTTAAAGACATAGGACACACAAAACAGTACAGACCAGGACTTCAAAAGGGAAAATGTGAAGGCTGAACATTAACCTCTGAAAAGCTGGAAAATTGCACTATGTACCGTGCTTGTGTCACGGTGGCAGTAATGATGGCTTAAGGCAAGCCAAGATGAGAGGTTGTAGTAAAAGTGCTTTATCAGACAAACTACCAGAGCTCGAAAAAACCCCCTCTTTTTAGCAGCTGAGTCCTTTTTTTAGCTCCATATGGCCTGATTCCAGAAATTCTGTGTGTAGAGTTCAGTCTCAGAACCTGATCTGGAGCAACACATGTCCTATGAATGAAAATTGCTGGATACTCATCCGGCGTATCTTTCATTTTCTCATTTTTAATTGTGCAATCCCGTGCCTCTGTTACTGCATGCCATTAAACACAGAATTATTAACTTCTTTGTGTTGCCTTCACGGCAACAAAACACTCAGACTTTGAACAGCCCTGTCCTCGCCTGCCCTTGCGCAGAAGACACGTTCTAACGCTCCCTTCCAGGCGACGAGCGGTAGGCCGCCGGAGCCCGGCTCATTCTCCTGCGCGGCGCCGCTCCCCTCACGGAGGTCACCCCCCGACGCTCCCCTCCCGGCCGCCAGGGGGCGGTGGCGGGGCCGCGCACACCTGCCCCCCTCCCCGCCCCG
>VZRE01006367.1:0-34873 GCA_013396775.1 Cephalopterus ornatus | reverse complement strand
GTTCGCGAAGCCTAGCCATGATCTGCAAAGTCTGCTAGAGTGCATGAAAGAGTTGACAACCTATTGTCAAACTCTGAGAAGGCTGGCACCAACACATGCATTTCTGAACAGGCATTACCATCAAATATATAAAAGAGAAACATATTTCTAAAACTTTCCTAGTAATCAGTTAACCATTCATATCATGTCACAGTAACAATGAGATGAACTTCACCATGCTCATAAAGCTTAAGATGGCTTACTGTGTCATGTTCAACTCACATTTCCAAAATAGTTCTCACTGAAGATTACCATCTCCACATGGACCAAAAACTTGCTCTCTAAAAATATGGTCTGTTGCCTTATAAAAATTTTATGCATGTTTTTTCTTGTTAAGAGGGTGTTGTGTTTTAAAAACATCTAAAACTCAAGTTCCAAGCAGCCACTTCCTTTCCCTTCACCCACTCAAGTGAGAAAAGGGGCAAAATCCATAATCCATTATGGGCCAAAAACCCATAATCTCTGGATTATGGGTTGAGATTACAATTTACTAGAAAAACAGTAATGAAATAAGGAAAAAAACCAGTAACAGCAACACTACTAATAACAACAGTGTATAAAAGAGTGTGCTTACATGCAAAAAATGCTTACAGAAGTCTGACCGACCCAATGTTATCGTGGCCAGTGCCACATGGCTTCCCAAGACAAAGGAGAAAAAGGTGGACATTACCGCCGGCATTTTTTCCCCGAGTCTGAGACAACACAAACCAAAGATGGACAAACCCCTCAAGTTGGACTGTCCACACCACACTGCCCCCACCACTCTGCTCACTCCTCTGCTACCGTGGGAAACAAGGAACAAAATGGCAGTGGTACCACATCATGTTACCCTTTTCTTCCACCCAAAGCCACATCCCACCAGCAATTATGTGGGTGGTATAGAACCTAGACACAGCCACATGATATCAGGCTCCCCCCCCCCTCAGCAACCGCAAGAAGATTAACTCTGTCCTGGTTGAAAAAGGGGTAAAGCCATTCCTTTCTATTTTCATATTCTTCTGTAAAGTAACGAAAGTTCTGTAAAAGACAGGCACTATCATATTCAAACCTTACAGAAGCAGCACCAGGTGGAATAAAATAATCAAGACAGAAATTAAATTTTTGTTTATTTAAAATGAAACTGTCATACAGACCCCACTTCTAATAGAGCTGTTAGACAGCCAAAAGTCACATTTTGTAATGACATTACCAGTGAGGTAAATAAATGTTGCCATATTTGGATAATTTTTTTGCATCTTCCTGTTACTTGATAGGTTCATTTTAATGCTAAATCAATAACATCCTCTATCATCTTAACTATAGAAAAAAGGACAGAAGAGACTTCAAGTTCTAGTATAATTGAAATAAACTCCTAAATATAGTAACATCAGTAATTTCTGAGAAATGGTACATCCCCCAGTTACAAATGTGAAGAAGAAATATTTCAAGTATCCCATACGTTAGATGCAGTAAATATTAAAACTGTATTAAGCCAAAGAATGCCAAAGAACCTTCATTGTCAAGGCGGTAGTTCCTAAATTTTGTTAAACAATAAATTATTCAACCTATAGTCAAAAGCATTTCTCTAGGTCAAGAACAAACTAAATTATGGCTCAGATGTAAAACAGTTGCTTTAGCTTTCAAAGAAATTTGCTTTACATTAAGCATAAGTGGGAGCGAATCAAAGCTTTTGAAGGGAGATGTAACCTGAACTGCAATTATGCTCTGCATCCATACTGGTTCTAATGTAGCCTAGGTAATAGCAGATGACACAGGCACTGACACCTGAGTGTCTAACAGAGTCATTCAACGTCTGACCCAGTAGTGCTGAGCTGAACCTAAAAGCCTGTTGGAGCCACTCAGATGTCTGTGTCACCAGGCTCCAATGGCTGAACAAGCACTTCTTCCCTCACCCCAGTGCCACTGGCAGCAGCAGATTGACTCTTCTCTTAAACATTTTAAATTTAGAACATTAATGAGAAAGTAATCCTGGTGGAATTATAACTTTAATTAAAAAAATTCCTATCTTGCCACAGTATACAAACCTAATGGCACTCATAAGAATTTCCTTTTACAGAAGTAGTGAAATACCAGGCTTCAAAATGGGCACTGCTAATCCTTTTCAGACACTGCAAGATTTTCCTAATTTCACTGATTTGAGAGATACCACAGGCATTTCCCTCTAAACTCATTATGACTTAAATTGGTTGCTCTCTCTATATATTCCCATTCTATTTGCTTTTTTCAAATCAGGTCCACTCCTTCTACCTAAAAAAAGTGTTTGAGATATTACACATATTACATATATACTATATATATACACATATATATAGTATGTGTGTATAAATATGTGTATCTTGAGGTATCATTTATAATATTCTGTAGAGAAAAGTAAAATCACTCACAACGTTTTCTGATAAATTATATACAATAATTATTTTTTTGTGTTTAGCTCAGTTTTCCCCAGATAAACTACTTTCATGTCAAGAAAGCAATTTCAATGGTGCAATTCTTCAAACATAATGTAAGGACCAATTGTTGCAACAATGAAAGAAATTCCCTCAGCTAAACTTATTCCTGCCAACAATAATGTTGATTTGCATAGACAAAAGTAAACCAAAAACAGACACAAAGCTTGGTACTACACCACTATAAATAGCATTCAGTTTTGCTAAACACAGGAGAAAATAAGGAAACGATGGTATTGGAGCTAAATTCCCCAATGCTAATAAAAGTCTTTTTTGAAAGGTAAGACCTGGTTAAAGTGGAATTACTAGAGTTAAATGGTCATTGTAATTGCCATAACAAGGAAATGCAATATTTCTGTAAGACTCAGGAGTGTAAAACTGCTTATGTGGGGTTCAGAAACAGGATCTGTTTCTGGGTGCTTAAGAAGTCATCAGTAGCCATTAAGACATCACAACTGTCCATAAACACCTGGTTTGCCTACTCCAAGTGTGAAGTAGAACGTATTACTTAAATGGCTTTCAGTGTGGTTCAATCTAAGGTGCAGTAGTTTACAAGTGAAACGGGATAAATGACCTTCAAAGTATAATAACTTATTAAGCTGCTCCAGATTAGCTGTGTATTTCAAATGAGCCCCCTCAGCCTCTTTTTTTCAAAATAAAAATATCAGCTAACACGATCACTTGCCAAAAATTCTTGGTTCCAGATCTACAATTTAGTAAAATTTCTGTACTAACACAAGTCTATCCCCAGTCTTGATGTTGTTATTTATTAGGTACATTCCAGTGTAGAGAGAAGAAATACTGGGCAACATGCTTGGTCTAAGAATGAAAGGTTCGGTGCATCTGAGCATAAGTTGAAAATTTTGTTTGCTATAGACCTTGGAGTTCTGGAAAAGCTAAGCTAATTTTTTAATAAAACAACCTAGAAAAAATATTGTAAGAAAATAAAAATAAGAAGGTATGCAATTACTATTGAAGAGACTGTCCAATGTGCAATGTGAATCCCTTTAAGGCCTTATTTCTGTTTTCCAAATTCGTACTTTCAATTTTGCTACTTAAGGTCAATTTATGAGAGATGTGTAAGATCATTTGGAAGAGACATCATATTAGATAACTCCTCCATAAAAATGAAGGTTCTTTAGCCTAGACACATGCAGTCGATGTCTGGGATCAGGCATAATCAATTACAGTCTTTAAATACATAAAAGACTGGTTTCAATACGAAGTGAATAATCTGTTTCTCCTCTGCACGGAACATTACGGATTAGCAAATCCAAAAAACAGGAAGGGATACAATACATGGAATTAGACTGGAGACAAGGAAAGCTTTGTAAGGGTAAGAATAAGAGAATCTCTATTAGTGAAGAGGTTTTAAAAGAATATATTATATAAATGACAGGAACGTAACAGCTGATCTTTCTGTGCTAGGGTAGAAAAAACAAGTAGATAAATTCATATGACCTAATGATCATGATGCTGAAAAATGTACTATGGAGAATTTTGATCAGATGTATGGCTAACTTTTATCTTATTTATTTACTTATTTATTACATATGAGTCTCTCTGTTCACAAGCAATGTTAAATCTTGCATTGCCTATCCACAGTGATACTAGGTAAAAAAAATGTGCTAAACTTGGCATGATTGTACTCAATAAAACTGTTATTATCATACAGAGGACACTCCGTATTATACATTCACAAGTTTTGTTCATTAATTTACAAAACCAAAGGTAATTTATACAAATTTTTTTAATTAAAACATAAACCTATCCTAAGAAGATGAACAAGTATTATATCTTCTATAAGAGCAATTAATGTTGTCCAGCCTTGCTGTGTAGATGCCATTCAATATTATNCGTTCGCGAAGCCTAGCCATGATGATGATGATAGTGGAAGTTATAGTGGAAGCTCAGAATTGTTCCTTCATTGTATATTACTGGCAAGCAGCCTGTAATGTACCATATTAGAGGAGGACACTGTCAGAAATCTGTTGCAAAGGTAATACCACACATAAACAACTACTACTCTCCAAGTAAACTATTGTCTAATCTTCCATTTCCTTTGCAGAAATGGAAATATAATTATAATACGCTGGTTTTCATCATATTGACAATTACATTATTAAAAAATTAATTGCTCCCATGAAGAAACAAAATTCTGGCAATAAGTAAATTGACTATTTACCAGGCTTAAAACTTCAAGGAAGATCTGTGTCCTGGAAAGTTGCACTGGATTAAGATTTGACTGGTACTGATCAGTGTGACTATAAAGCAGACACATGTAAGCTTGCAGGCTAAAGTTTCAGTCTATCGTGTAAAATAGCATTCATATAGACAAGTACTTATGTCACAGTGGAGTTAAATTGAATTCAGACAGCTTAATGAATATTACAAATGAATTACACTTTGTATTGTAGCAGCTTTTATGGTAAAAACAGGAAACATTACTACCATTTGAAGTCACCTATAATAAGCACACACTGAAGCTGTGTGCTTCTTTCATTTTCTAAAAATATTACATCACCATAAGATTTAAAAAAAATTTTTTCAAAAATCAGTTTTTCAGATGAGAAAGACTGCTGATCAGGATCTCAAGTAATAACTTGTTATTGCCCAGCTCGTGAGCACTATGGCAGCAGACTGTCCATAAAACACAGGCAAAAGGAGCCTCAGCACTAACCTTTTCTCAGCAGATAGCAAAACAGAAGCAATCATTGCAGTGTTTTTACCCTTAGCAACTGTGAACAAGAAAATCCACTGAAATATTTCACCAATAACTATATAGAAACCAGATGATTATGCAAATTCTGGATTTTCATTTAAAAAGCCTTCAAGTGATACTACAAAAAAACTGCAGACTCAAACTTCAGTAACTAGAACCTCTAATTATAAGTATTCAGTAATTCATTTAATCCATTGCACCAGTCAATCATTTCAATGGCATGTGTCCCTCCACATGCAAACACAAGCTGAACTATGTACATCCATAATCATGCAGTTGTTCTCAGAACAAGGATCAAAGACAAACTGACAAAAGGCAAGATTAGTTACATGTAAAACTCTATCCACTTACTGTGACAATCAAATGGTTTTATTACTACAGAACTTTAGAATACCTGATATAACTAAATGCTAACATATTTCCCAACTGAACTGTGAAGCTTTCAAAAATTAATAATAACAAACCATATACACAGTTATCTGAATGGAGAACGTATTCACCCTTCTTCTTTGCTGTGCTAAAACAAAATTTCAAACAGAAATTAACTTAAAGAAAGGTGAGACTGTCTACAGTGAGACAACTCTCTCATCAGTTTAGTTTAATAATTATGTATTTGGAAGATTAGCGTAGTATCTCAAATGAAAAATAGGTGAGAAATAAATTTCTTCCACATGAAGAACTTTATCAGGAAGAACCAGAAAGTACATACTCTAAACACTGATGATGGTTTCAGTACAATTACTAATGTAATCCAATAGTGAAAAAAGTCTGTTGCTGTGATAATTTTGCAAACATATTTCTTTCAACATAATAAAATTGCAATGCTTCTGTAACATACAGGTAGATAGATTCTCAGTGCTAAGGATGAAAAAGAAAAAAAAAAATAGTCCTCTTCCTGTTTCTGTCTTTTTGTATGTCACTACAATTCTGCACATCTCCTGTAAGGGTTAGTTTCTCTTGCTTTATTCTAAGAAGTAATGAGAGTTGTCTTTTTGATTATTTCAGTCCCTGATGACCTTTTCCTCAACATTAAATTGAACTATGTCTTCTTTAGTGATGACTGTTTTTTTCTTCTAAATTAGTCAGCTTTTTACAAGCCATCCACTTAGAGAAGTCCTTAGTGATTATCGTAACAGCAACTGCAAGAGAACCTTGATAAAACCTGGAAGTCTTTCACAGCACAAAGATAATGATCCAGCACACTAAAGACTGCAGGATAAACAATGTCTTCACACAGCATATGGAGAAGCTGAGTCACACTGAATGCTTGTTGACTTAACTTGCTAAAACCCAAGTAACCTTGACCTAACCTAAACAAGATTGTTAAACTGACCCTAATACATGCATAAATAAATTAATGGTCTTACACTGATACAATTGGTTTAATATAAAGATATAAGTGTACAAAATTTTTGAAACAATCATATTAACCAAACGGAAACATTCTACTTTTATATTCTTAACAAAGTATTTTATTTTTAGAAGTCAGAATTTCCCTTCTCTGCAGAGGTCAGAATACAGAAAAATCAAGACACTGAAAAGCCAATTTGTGGCCAAGGGTCTAAATTTTCACCTTGCTGTGGCAGTCACTAATAACTCATTTGCAAAACTCAAGAGATTTTTTTAAAAGGCCGTATTTACCAAGCACAAAGATATCATGCAAATATTAGTCTTTCTTTTATGCATAAACAAAATACCACAAGACTCCATGGTTTTGTTGTAAGAAACACCAACTATTATTCAAAGCTTTTCTTCAGATACGCACCACTACAGTTACTACAAACTAACACAAACACTGGAGTTTAAATAAAAGTTTACACTATGGCTGTCCAGAATATACGTAGCAACATCGCAGTAAGAACAGGAGGTGCAGCTTGCTCCAGTAGCCGTGGTATCTCCACCTCAATCCAGAATGTTTCATGCTGTGCTTAAGACATCTCAGAAATGGTGACTAGCTCTAGACCTTTCCAGTAACTGCATTTGCACTTGCCAGGCAGACAAAAAGCAAGGATAGGCAGTACACTGCTATTTCTTTCCCTTTCTTCCCTTATGTTATTTTCCCCAGGAAATCAGTTTTCAGTTATACAGTTAAGGGTCAGAAAATATAAGGAGTAGTCCTGATCAACTTGATCCTGCCTATGTTGAAGTACTACTCAAAACAGGCTCAGGTCAAGCCCATTTGTCACACATACAGAAAGACAGATTATGAACAAATATCTTGCACTGGAAAGGTAAAGGAGCAACTGAAGAAATCTTGATGGGCTAGGAAGAGAGATGACCAGAGTAAGGAAAATACACCTAGAACAGGGGCATAGGAAAGACAATGAAGATCCACAGAGGAAAAATTCAGGGGAGCTCCGTCACAGAAGTATCCGTGACGGCCACAGTGAGACATAGGAACATGGCTATTTTGGAGAGAGCCTGAACTCTGAACAACCTTTTCATCAGCCTTTTTCAATACAGATTTTTCCCTGTAACGATTCAGGGCAGGAGTTGCTTCCTTTGCATAGTATCTTCAAACAAACAGGTTCTCTTGCTACCTATGCTTCCTGCCACTGTATGTCAGCTTGCCTTCCCTCACTCAAATTGCTTGCTGCCAAAAATACTGAGTATACAGCATATTACTCGCACTTCTTCAACGCCGACTTTAAAAACTCCCAGTTCAGGGCAAGCAGTCCTGAGTCTTCTCTCACTGCTCTTGAATCAAGTCTGGCAAGTGGCTGCTGGCTGGGGTAAACCCACCACAGCTCAATGCAATTAACCAAAAGAAATCTTAAATAATAATACTTCTCTCTCAAACAAAGAGAACTTTAGCATAATTAGTGTAACTTTATTTGTGCTACCACAGGACACCAATATAACTATCTTCCATTAAAAAGATTGGATTTATTTTTCATTGAAACTTCTACGAAAGCACTTTATTCTCAATTACCAAAAATATGGCAATTATGTATTGGAAGTTGATTTTCATTAATACCATGCAAAAACTACCTTAATTTAAAACAGCCTTTGTCTCTTAAATATAATCCATCTTCTCCAAGAGTTATATCTTTTTCACTATTACTTTTTCGGCATTTTGTGAATATTCTATTACAGCTTCCAATGCAATCAAGATGATGCAGCATCAAGAAGATGTAAAGAAAGAAAAAATTCACTATCTCAGAAATTGAGAAAACACTCAAATAATTTTGTGACATAAAAATTCTAAAAGTTAAGGTGCCGTGCAAATCAAAGCACGCTTGCGTGCTGAATGCTCTATCATGCAGATTATAAGGTTAATTCAGTAGAAACATTTAGAAAAGTAATAATACTTAAAACACAACAGTAAGACTCAAAAGATAAACTGATCTCTCAACAATCTTGTCGTTGTTGGCAAAAACATTACATCTACCATATCTGCATATGCTGCATAACTTCCCTGAGAATTTCCATGAGCAGAAGCACTGAGGGAGAGCACTAACAGTTTCTGCTTCTCAGTTGTTTCACACTGAGAGTTTGGAAGCACCGTTTTAATAAAGCCAATCCATTAATGCCACATTTCTCTAAGACAACAGGAGAACCTCAGCAGAAAGGTTCACACAGTTCCTGTACACATTCTCTGTGCAGCCCAGCACTGTCCACCCCTGTGCAGAATTATGGAGCTTCTTGTAAAATGTTTGGGAGAAGAACGTGACAAGTGTCAGATTGTTGACAGGCATCCATTCATGTAGCTACTTCACAAACAGATTGCATTTCTCACCAAGGAGGTTGAGAAATGGAGCAGGAACTTTCATGCCCTTCAGCAAACGGGCAGAAAAAAGATGATGAATCACTATGAAAATCAAGTCTTTCTCCTAGTTCCTTTAATCCGAAAAAAGTCTAAAGACTGTGACTAAAAAGTCCCTTGCTCACAAGCATTGACTGTTTCTGAAGCTGTAGTCTTACCGGTTCTTCAATATATTGCCATATATTACATCTGGGAAAACATATTCCTAATTTAAGAAAGATGAAAAGAAACCAATTCTAGAGCCAATTCCATACATTATTTTATAAAAAGAAAAATAAAACCCAAACAAAGCCCAAGCCCCCATTTCTGCAAGAGTCTACCACCAGACACATTTCGGCTATCTCTGACCAAGCACTACATCAATTCAGGACGCTCAGTCACCAGTCACATACATCACTCAACAGACTACACAGACTGCACAACACAAAAACTACTTACATACAGTCAAAGCTTCTGTCTATGAGGTAAGAGATTTTGACAGATCTAGTAAAGGTAACAGATCTACAGATCAGTCTCACTTCTTTATACCTCTACTCTACTTTCAAAATTTTACCTAATTTCCTTCAAGATAGATGTCAGTTTACATAACTGCTTCAAGATAGATTAATTTTTTTTATTTTTTTTTTTTGCACAGAAACAGAAAACAAAATAGCTCTGATCAAGAGAAGTGTTTTAAATAAAGCATTCCCAAGTATGTGGTTTCCTCCTGAAAAGGCAGAATTCCCTCAAATTTTAAGTAAAGTATTAAGAGATATTTTGAAAATTAATTAGTCTTTCATCCACTCCTAACATCAGTTCTATATTCCAGGAAATACACTAAGAGCCATTTGAAAAATACTTGGTAAGGGCTCTCATCTACTGAATTTGACAGAAATGTGAATGTATAAGAAGCACGTTGGTTCAGCTTTTAATACTAATAACTAGTTTGTTCCTTGATCAGTGGTCAATTTTACTTCCATTTATTAATAACTAGGATCCTTATTAACAAAGGACAAAGAGACAACACAAAGTAACAGGATTACTGGCAACCTAATTCTATAAGGAATATAATCTGGAGGGAATTACAGCAGAAGTAAAGGCTGAGGGTGCTCACGTGGGACATCATCAGTTTAGCATGAGCAGAATAGAACCAGGTCTGTATTGGGTGTCAGATGACTAACTTTTAATAAGAACTCATAATATTATGTTATACACATTAATTCCGAATTCCAGGTGTGGCTTAGAAAGCCAAAATACTAAGAGGAAGCTGTCCAGAACAAAAGTAAAGAATATTAGGACAAAAATGTCTGTAAGGCATAAAACTATTGTTTTATGCAAATTTAGCACTACTTTGTAGCTCTGAGTAAGCCATGTCATAGGAAGTTTGGGATTCATTGTCCACAACACCTAAAAGGATTTTCCTTGCCAAACACCTGTTTAGGGATAGGAAAACAGCATGATATATTCTTTTTTAAACATGACAAAAACAATAGCTTTTATATAATAATATTAGAGATATATAGACCTCTAGGCAGTGACTCACTCAAGAAGAGGCCTTTTGGGGTCCAGGCCTTTCTACTCGAAAGTTTCAAAGATGGACTGTACAACTCTTCAAATACAGTCCTAATCACGAGACTAGGATCAGTAAAGACACGGAAACCACTGAAAGGCAAATGAGATCACAAGCAGATCACAATGAAGTTTCTGTCTCTGTTATAGGCACTCGACAGAAATTGGAGAGTTAAAGAGATAAAAATCCCCTCCCGAAACACTTTCTCAGCAATACTGCTTCTTAACAGAAGTGCTTGTAGCTGCTGTGGTTCCATCTGCAACCAGTATTTCCTTTAATTACATGTATTCACTGCAGGAAAACCTGTCAGAACACAGAGGCATAAAGATTCAACATATGTCTAAGCCTTCTGTGAACCTAGAAACACTTTGACAAAACAAGAAAAATAATTTAAAGAGAAGCATGCAAATAAGCCTTAAGGAGAATAATTTTTTTAATTGTTTTCAAAAAAATAAATGCATTAAACATAGACATTTCCAGGTTGCAAAAGGAACTTTAAAGTGTGTGTCTCATACATACAATGTTCAAAATAGAAATTTGATAGCAACAGATATAAATAGAGTTGTAGAAAACCACTCAGGAAAGCCCAAAGATACATGGAAATGTCACTGGCAGCATACTTAAGGCACATTAACTAATACTTTAGGAACAAAAAGAATTTTAACAATTCTACCACCTATAAATATTTATCAATCACTTTCCCCTTTTGGGAAAAGGTATTATTGGGTATTACTGATTAAACACTTTGCATTCTAAACTCAGTTGAAATGGATGTTGGTGAGGCCTCACTGAAGCTGCACAGTCATATTGTGAAGTCCAAAAAACTTTAAAGCAAATTGAAATAGCTGAAAAGTCAATGGTTGGGTTCTGGAGTAATCAAGATGAGGAAAACTAATACGCTGCTCTTTATAAAGGGACACAGAAATGTAGACTTCTCATAGTAACAGAACAAATGAAAACATGAAGGACAGTACTACTATTTTACCTTGGCTTATGGAAAAACTAGATAACCTGGTAATGTAGCAAGGAGACTGCACTAGTATAGCTTAACAGCAACACAGATTCAGACTTTGCAAAATATTATGTCAGGTGGCAACATGGAATACAAACTGCTCTGATGTAACAGCAACCCTATTTTGAAAAGCAACAATGAAATGTAGTGGGTAATTAGATGACCATGTATTCTTAATGAATTGGTTTTGCCATAAACTGGACAGTATCAAAGAATACGGATTTACTACCTCCGCCTTTGGCAGTGATGCAACCACAACTGGAAGTCTTCCCACACCTAGCATTTAAAATTCAAAAATTTTAAATTCAAAAATTTCTCCAGGCCATTGGAGAAAAATAAGGGAAGAATAATGGAATAATTAAGGAACTGAAAAACATGGTCTCCTGTACATGGCAGCAGGGAATTAAACTGTTTAATTTCTAAAGGCGGGTCAGGATGTGATTTGATCATTTTTGATAAGCATCAGTACTAGGAAGTGAAATCTTATTATCTATTGATTTATCTGCCTTGCAGACAAAGAAATTGCAAGTTCCAATTTCTGACAGCTGAGGCTATGTAGAATTAGATTACACAACAATTATTTTGCTGGCCCAACTTCTTTTTTTGCTTAATTTAAGTATCTAAAAATCTATGCATCTTACTAAAAAATCAATATGGTCATGCTATTTCAATATTATTGGATTTCTGTTTCTAAAAGAGGCACTCTATTTGAAAAGGAGTTAATTCAGATGACTCCTATGGCTTTCTTATACAAAAAACATTAGAACAAATTACCATAATGTCGTATCTGCAACAACACTCACTGTCAGGCTAAATTGGAGAAAGCTAACAGCTTTCTTGGGACTTTTCTCAGAGCATCTTTTTCTTTCAAACTCAGAACATCAAAAGAGGTATTTAATACATCAGGTATCTGACTTTATCGTGACACTCATTTTGGCATTGACAAGACCTCTAATGTAACACAGTCTAGTTCTGTGTGTCCAAAGACAGTCCAATGACAGAACCAGAAAAAAATTTGCAGAATGCATTATAAAACATAAGATTTAAAGACCTAACCAATGATTCAGGGAAAGAAGACAGATTGAAGGAAACTTTGACAGTCTTTAGTTCTGCCTTTAGAAAGGCAGTAAAGAGTGTATATGAAGGAAATTAATGTTCAGTATTAAGAATAAAGGATAGTTTAACACTGGCAATGACTTTTTAGGGAGCTTGTGGCATCTCCATCACTAGACATTCTAAGAACAGGTTAGACAGAGAAGAGTGCAGATACAGCTGGTCCCGACTTGAAACATGAAGAAAGCCTTTTCAGTCTTTCTATGTCTGTATCTACAACTCTTCTAGAAGATGTGAAGAAAAAAAATTACTTTCAGTTCAGAGTAGGAAAACTATATAAGGTACATTCCTACAGTTTAATGTTCCTTTCTGTAAATCACATTCCTGTGACTTTCCTTTCTGATTATCTAAAATTCCAAGTGTAACTTCAGCTGAATAAATACTTCCCCATTTTAAATCCTGAACTGTTGTGTAGAGCTCCTCTGCAACATTACATAGCTGTCACATTTCACAAGGGAAGTATTTGCATCTCAGTGTGGGTGAATACATGTCCACCCCCATCTAACTAGTACTGACAGATTATTTGACAGTTTAATTTCAGTCAGACCTATCTGCCTCAAGAATATTTTTAAACATCAAGACAAAAGTTGCCTTAGAGTTTAATGTGTCTGGGATGTGCATCTTAGAAATCTTACATCTAACACATGAAATGAACACAACCCCAAATTCCTGCATGGGTTTGATTGTTCAAATATCCACTCCCATACTGTCCTACTTAAGTATTTAAATTTCCCAGTAGAGAATTTCATACTCACTAAATTTCAATTCTCCTCCTACAGTGGAAATTATATTTGACAGTATTGTTCTCAGAGACAACAACGGCCTGGAACTTCTCTCATGGCTCCGCTCCTCTGATCTTGGATCTTAAATAGGTTCTTCCCTATTGTTTTTTATTGAGATTGAAGCTCTTCTGCTGATAAAAAATTGTAAATGCTTATGTGAAAACACAGTCACTTAATCACATCTCTGAATATTTAATTTCAAGTGTTGGTTCCTGCCTTCTTGCAAACTCTATTTTAAAAAAATGCACTTTTTTAATGCACTTTTCATTTATTGTGCAGTGTTACAATTTTCAGATGCAGAAATGTGTTCCACAATTGATGCTGGAACTTTTAAGAACTTTTTTTTCTTTTTTTAGAGTCATCATCCTAACAATCGCTTGAACAAGGCCACAAAATAAAGAAGTAAGATTATTTTTTTCTTAAAGTCAGAACTGTTAACTTACAAAGATGCAGAAAAGAAATTTACACGGAACAAAAAGATGAATCAGCTCCTTGAAGCTACTGGTTCACAGGGTATTGTCATACAGAATACCATATTAAAAATATATTGCTTACAGCAAGGAAATGATGGCTTCCTGCCTTTTACTGAGAAATTGAAGTCCCTGGCATTAACCACAATATTTGAAGAGCACTACGAGCAAAGTAAAAATTCTCTTCCTGCCAGGGGATAAGCAGCTGTCTCAAACTAAGACAACTTTTCAGACCTTCATTTAACATATAAAGAAACCCTTCCAAGTTCTAATAACAAACGAGTCATTGTAAAATAATCTCATTTGCTTGAAGTCTCAGCCATTTGGCACCCAGCCAGCTGGGGGTGAAAAGACAGACACTTAATACACAAAGATCCTAGCAACTGCAAGTCTGCAGGGAGCAGGAGATTGCATTTCCAGCAGCTAAGTGAACAAAACCTCAGATATTAAAAGGGAATATATAAAATTAGGTTTTCATGGGCTGCCTTAGTCTTTTGGAATAGATCAGAAGCAGGAAGATGGGCAGTAATGTTCACAGTCAAAGAAACCTGTATGTCATGTAAGCTCCGTGACCATACAAATGTGGAGGAAAAATGTCAAGAGACTAACTTCTGATGAAAGGAAAATAGAGGGACCTACACAGCCAGCCTTATTCATCACCATTTTAAAACCTAGTTCTTCAGTTAAGCTGCTTGAATTTTCTTCTCCTAATTGAGACAGTCACCTTTCCTAGCAAGACAAGAAAAACTACACTGAGTTTTTTTGTCTGAACTTGCAAATTCTCCCCGCATCCCCACCTCTTCTTACACAGCAGAAGAAAAGGGCAGCAAGCAAAGTGACAAAAAGAAAAAAAAAAGAAAAAAGGAGTAATTTCTTTTTTTACTCAAAAATAGTGGTGGTTAATCCATTTAGTTCAGACCACATGTATTTTTCTCGAGTATGGCAGCAAGCCATAAATTCTCAGTGCCCCCTACAAGGAACAGACTCCTGGCCTGCGGATTCTGACAATACACCAGAGTCCAAACCAAGCCAGAGCAGCTGCAGCTGGGCACTTCTGGTCTACATTTTTTATGTGTGATACCCACCCAGCATTTTCCATGCCCAATATTGAACATTCAAGGTACACAAACATCTATCACCACATGCTCACTACCCACATGCCAGCTAACAGCCTTCATGCCACCCCGCTCCCAATATTTTTACCCTCTCCTCCAGCACTGCAGGGGGCACTGTTACCATAAAAACGTTTATCACTTAGAAGCATAAATCTAAGTATTTTCCCACAGCATGTTCAACTGTTTTGATTCTCTACAAGTGGCCATGTTCTCATCATGCATCACCAAGCCATGAAATAATGGATGGATATGTTATTAAGATTATGACAAACACATCCTTTCATTATATCAGATCCTCTGTAACTGCATAGAGAAAATTTGGAGGTTTTGTCCCTGCAATGTTTACAAAAGTACTTTAGAGATAATATTTGTCCTTCTTGAATGGCTTCACTTCTTTTCCTCAGAGCAACAAATACTTTTACTCAACTAATTACATATTATCAGCAGGTAATTTCACTTCAATTACTTTTTGCCTCTAAAGCCAGCAAGTGCGCAACTGTGCAAGAACAAAGCTATAAGCATTTCAAATAAGCCCTGATCTGACTGCAGTGATCCAGCATGCCATCTTGAACCGCCAACATATATGGCTTCAATAATAACAAATGACATTTCAAAATCCTAAAGCAGCCACTGCAGAATGGGTTATATCACCTTTGATTCACTTTATGCAATGTACCATTAGAAGCATACGTTGGTCATCAATTGCTATGCTCCAAAAAGGTAAATAAGCACTTGTAACTGGATATGAAGCACTGACAGACCAGTTTGACTTTCTGGAATTTTCAGCAGGGTAAAATAACAACCAAGGCCATGATTTTTAAAAGCATCTGGTAATTGTTCTTTTGCATGCCAAGTTAAAATTGATTATTAGGAACTAGATTAATCTGGTTAACATTCATTTCTTTTTGCTGTGCTGACCATTTGCAACCCATACCACACTGAACCTACAATGTAATAAGAAGGCTAAAAAAAGTCCAGTGAAAAGAATCATATATATGTCTGTCCATTAAGTGGGTGCATACAAGCAAAGTTTCTGTTCTCTGTCACATTTTCCACACCAAATGATTCACCAGCATCATCATTTCTACCACTGTTAACTATGCACAGAGGAAAAAGTTGCTTTATTATTTACAAATAAACTCAAACTAGTAAAATGAACAAAAATTAACAAGTAGCCAAAAGAAACCTTATCAAGTAAAAATAAAATGCCTGTATTATTATGTAGAGTCAAATCTGAATATAGACCAAATTACTACAGCCAGAAACAATTTTGCATGCACAGATGTGGAACCATGGGCAGGTGCATTTTCAAATTACATGCACACTTACACTGTGCTTCTTGGTTTCTAACCATTCTCCTCCTCCCCACCCACTGGTCCCTCTTTTGGATCAACCTGATTAGAGACTGGAGATCATCTCAGCCCACAGCCACAAACCTGGTTGTTGCAAGTTCTGTTTACAGCCTACAAAAGTCTGTGCAGATAATCTCCTACAAAAAGCAAAAAAAAATCACCACTCAGATAAGTTACATTACAGAGAAAACCATAATAACTGATTATTTCCCATAATACAGTACAAAATACAGATATGCACGGTTTCAAAGATAACTAAATAAGGAGTAGTCTAGAAATTCTCTTTGCAACCATCTATTTTTATTTTCTTGTTAAGGGAAGAAGACAAAATGCTTAATGTTCTTTAGTGCAATGATAATATGTCTGTCATTCCTCACCATTACTCAAAATCATTCCAATTTGCAAACTTGCCTATACTTCACTAAATCTGTTGTCTTAAATAAAGTCCAATTCTTTTTTTGTTCTAAAGATTTTGCAACCACATAAGTGGAGGAAAGTGACCACTTTGCAGTGGTTGCCTCATAAAAAAAGGCTGGGCAAGGACAAATCACTCGCAGCTTTGTCTGCCTACTGAGTATAACAACCAAAGAGTCCATGCCAACTTCCCCACATCACATCAGCCTCCTCCTCCCTCTCCCCTGAACTACAGCTGGCTTCAAGAGAAAAGCACTTGATTTCACCCAAAAGCCCACACAACCAAAACAATGGAATCATCCAGTCCTGAATGGAACTGGTTGTACTTATGAAAAAGCTGAAGGGGGCAGGGGCGGGGGGGGAAAAGAGAAAGATCTATGCTGTTAAGAGGAATTATTAAACAGAAAGAGAAGTCTTCACACTGGTATTTTAAAAAGTAAAAAAATAAATAAAATCTGCCAATGATTACTTCTGCCAAGCTGGAAAAAAGTCCATCTTGTTAAAATGAAATACGCATAAATATACAGGAGTGACAAAAGACTATTTTTTTGCTTTCAGAGCACTATAATTTTACTTAAATGGTAGGTGTTCTTTCTAAATAGAATGGCATTTCAAAGAGACACCCAATCCTGTATTTCAAATGCAACAGTCATCTCTGAAACAGGGTCTTTAAAAAAATTTCAAAATAGCAAGAAGCAAATTAGTAAAAAAAAAAACTTATCAACTCTACTTTGAATAAAAACAGAATCATGAGGAAACAAATGTACCTCTCCTTTTCCCCCTTCTCCTTCCACCAAAGTCTGTGCCTGCACAAAGATATAAGAAGACACTAAACCACAGAGTCCCACGCCTGCCAACCACAATGGCTAAATAACTCGCCATGTATCAGCATCATTTTACATGAATGTATTCTCTTGAGATTTGGAAATAAACAAAAATATATATAGCAGAGAGGTCACTGAAATTAAATGAGAAAATTTTAAAAATCTTTTAACTATTAATTATTCTTTACTGAAAAAAGTGAGTTTATGTCTTCATGCTATCATATAATGCATCTCTTTACGGTGGCTTGAGTAGGTCATCAGGTCAGATCGCTTTTTCCCTAATGACAAAAATTGCAAGCTTGCTACATAGATTATTTTTACTAATTGATTCTAATTGTTTAACATTCAAATAATTATTATTAGAGGAAGAAGAAAAAGGAGGGAATATGGAGGATAAATTTAAATAACAAGAACAGTAAGTTTGGTCAATGCCAGCGAATGAAGTGATGAGAGCACAAAATTGCTTGAACATTGATTTCAGAACTAGAAGGGAAGGAAAATCTTAGTCTCATACCCAGCAACTACCCCTCTCCTATCCCCAAGGAAGAGCAGAAAGAAGCATTTTAGCATTTATACTCTGTCTTCCAAACAGGGTTCTTTGCAAGGCCTGAGAGTGTAGATATTTATACCCACAATTCCAGTATATCAAAGACCACCGATAGCAGTTCAAATTCAAAGACTTCTTAGGTTGTTACTTTTATTTAGTTATTTATGTCATGCTTACTTTTTAAAAAATATTAGTGATACCCTTCACACACTGCTATCTATTATATGAGCTAATATATCTTTTCAGCACTATGACAAAAAAAAAAATCTTTGATTGATTTTTAAAAGACTGATAAAATCCTAACACACCAGACCTGGCTAGACAATGGTATCTTTTGTATAGTTTTTAGCAGCTACATGATGTAACAAATATCCTAGGAACAGATCAGACATAAAAGTACAAGACAATCTAGTAGTGTTATAGACTGCTCAAAGGGAAATGAAATGACAGGGTAGAAAACAGGACAGACATGGACTAAATCCAAAGACTTCCAGCACCTGTAGCCTGACTTCTGATCCAAACCATATACAATTTTAAGTTCTACAAGTAAGATTTTTTTTAAAGTTTTGTAATTTTTACTATTTTTGAAATGCAGTGGAAAAAAAGCCTTCACTAGATTCTTGCTGTCATCTCATATACTTCAGATGTGTTACCAGTACAATCCAGAGACACTTCCCTCTCTATCAGGGAAACAGAAGTTATAAAACACTGATTTAGACTAGCAACTCAAAAAAAGAGGAGCCTGTCATGTCAAGTAACCTTTTCCAGCGTCTTTTAAACATACCAGAAATTCCTTCAGAAACAACTTTTGTGTTCACAATTACTTCCTAAATTAGACATCAACACTCTGCCTCATCACATCCAGCAGAAACATACTGTTAAATCGTTAAACAATGGCCTGCTGACCTCACATTCAACAGAAACTGAATCATAAAAGAATGTTTTGAAATAGATTTTGTAAGTCAATTAACAAAGATGATTTCCACTGTAATCAAAATATTTGCATTTATAGTAAAGCCCAGGTAGAAACACCTCTTTTAAGATGTGCTATATGAGGATACACAGTCCAACGGTAATCTTGTTAACGTACAGATTTTTACCATGAAGTATAATGTTGCATTTAATCTAAACCAACCACAAAAGCCAAGTACAAGAATGGAGGCGTGCCTCCAGAAACAAAAAATCTACACCTTTGATTCTAAGCATATTCAGTAGAGAGGGATCATACTCTAGGAAAAAGCACTGGTAAAACTTCAATGTGGCTATGACGCATAAACCTGACACTCCCTTGGCAATGAATAAATAAATAAATAAAATATCAAATAGATTGTTTGGAAAGAAGATAAAAATATTGTAATTAAGGAAAAAGTGTATCTTCTGGGATGAGACAAAGTTTTGGTTGGTTAATCTGTCTCAATGAACTTGAAAAAGAAAATAAGAGAAGCTTACAGAGATATGAAGATCTAGAACAGAAGGAAAATAACAAGAAAAACCAAGATACAGCCAAGAAAAGTGACTATCAGGTGACCAGGAAGAGAATCAGGCTGCATACTTAAAAAGATGTGGATAGTTTTTCCAAGTAAAGCCTCAGGGGCAGAAACCCAAATCTTAAAAGTCGAGTTTGACGATTTCATGGCACAAGGTAAATGATACAACTCACTGCAACAGCAGACAGTAACACAAGAGATCCTTTCCAGTCCTAGAATCCTACTTAAATGTAAAGGAAAAAAAAAAAAAAAGAAGCAACACATCAACATTGCTACTAATCTGATCAAAATACTAAATTATTACTAATCTGTTAATCAGTTTTATCCTCTTAGAAGTAGGCATAAAGAATAAGCTGCTGAGGCAAGGTGAAATCTCTTGAACCAAGCCAATATAAAAGGTGAAATCTCCTAGAGATTTTCACAATGTTTTATACTAGCTTATCGTAAAGAAATTATGTAGAAAGCATTAACTTTTACTAATGTGCAAATGTTAATACATATGCTAAATAATTCAAATAATGTACTTTTCCTCCAGAAAGTTCTTAAAGATTAATAGTAATATAAAACCAAACTCATTAATTCTACTTCCATCAGCCCAGAATTATTTTCCTATTGACCTGAGAATTTCTGTAACTTGTTTCTATATAATATACTTATCTGCATCACATTATAGTAATATATAATATATATATATGTATTATATTCCCTCTGTTGTTCCACTACCTATATACTAAATGAAAATTTAGTTTAGATATTTTTATAACAAGCTACTTCTGCTAATAGTAAATGTTCAAGCGAGTTTTTTGTACACAGAAGATTCATTTCAGAGGTGCCATCTCACAGGTGCACTGGAATTCCAATCTAGACTGACCTATCAGTGCTGGCAAATGAGCTACTGGGAAAAAGAAAGGAAGAAAAATAAAGTAGTGCTGCAGTTGTGATGAGGCAGGAAATCAAACAATACTTAGTGTTATACTTGTCTTTCTCTTCCTTTACAGGCACTAACAAACTTACCAACACTTCCTTTGCTAATATTTCTCTCTCTATCCACAGGTTCCAACCTTTTCACTGAAACCTGGATTAACATACTAAGAAAATTTCAGAACAACTGTTCTCAACTGTACTTAGTTGTACAGCCACCAGTTATTTAACCCTAATGAAGGGCTGGCATGATCTTTCCAAATAGATATTTTCCAAGTATCGGTTAATGCAGGCACAAAAATGTTACCACTTCTTACTACAGAGTCAAAGACCACGGTTTTAAATGTTTTCTGTCTTGTTTTTTTTTTAAATTTTATAATGAAACTATGCAAATCTTCTCTCATACTTTAGAAAGCCCTCAGACACCTCTACAACAAAGGTGCTAGGTACTTCACCAGGCTTAAGTGCTTCTTTCCAGCTTCATTGCTACCACTGACATCCATTCTTTCTGTGTTGTTTCAAATATTCAAATTGTCATTATCTCCTGCTTTAAGCTTTATTCTCTTCTAGTTTGACATCTTATGGCTTTTTCAATGGGCTAGATATTGTAATTTCCTATACCTATATGCAATTACTACAAAAGTTTCTGCTTAGTGCTTCCTTCATTCTTCTGCATTCTTCATATGACAGTGATTTAATCTGCTTATACAAATTTAATAATTTTTATATTTATTTTTATGTTAATTACATTTTAATAATATGAAATTTTATAACATACGTTTACTTATTATTTTTTAAATAAATTATTCTTATCTCATTATTTTCATAACCTCCTACCCTGCATCTCCAGCAAGTCTTCTGACAACTCCCCCACATGATTATCAACTGTAGGCTAAAGAGACTCAAAGTAAACTAATCTGAAGAAAATTCATTGGGATTGAGGACTGACAGAGCTATATGACTGCATACACATATCTGCCGAATCAGGTACTTGGAATGCATACACATTGTTAAAGAATGATCTACTGCTTATTTTTTAAAAGGCAGTTTTCTGTATTAACATCACCTTAGTCACTACCTTTGAAAAACAGACAAACCAAACTTACAGAAAGAGGCTACAGGAGCGCTAAGACATCCTGCATTTATACCACAATGAATGCAGACATGTTTAGTAATACCAATGCACAGAAACAAGAAGCAGCATTTTGTCACAACTTGAGGAACATAAGGGGTATCAGTCCTTAGGGGGTTTTCATTTCTTTTTGGGCATTCAATTATTACTTTGTTTTTTAAGCACCTCAAGCTAAAGAGGCTGCAGTAACATCACATATCTTTTGACTGTCCTCTGAATCAACAGTGTATTTATTTGCCTGCTAAATCTACCTCACACGATACCTAATCACCTGTTGCCAGAAATTCCACCCTGCAAGAACTTCAATCTTGAAGAAAGCAAAAGCCAAAGCAATGTTGCATTTCAGTCTAAGAAACTGAAAATCAAAATCCATTTTAAATTTCTAGAAAGTAAAATCTCCCATTTCTCTTTTAAATTAATGTGATTTCTAGAACCTCTGGTTTAAGGACTATTAATTTTGCTATGGCATTTGTGCATAGTTAGCATCATCAGGAAACTGGAAACAGTGGTTATACAAAGTCTTCCCTGTTCTTTCTCCTGTTCCTTGGAATAGGGTTACCACAGCAAAAAGTGAACATCTACCCAGCAACTAATGCCATCAGTGTATGTATGCCATTGTAGAGTGGAGTTGGCTGACAATACATCCAATAACTTGAATATCAGCCGACACAAAGAGTTTTAGGAAAGGTAAAAAAAAATTAAAAAGAACTTTAGCTGAGTGGCCACATGAATCCAACAGATAACATTCCCAGCAGAGTATCTGCAGTAGTTTTAACAACACTCTCTTCAGCCCTCTCTTGTAGCTGACAAAAGTTTAAACACATATATGTATGTATTTACATCTGAATGTATGTTTGTATACACAAAATAAAAATAAACTTATGCTTAATATTTGTAAGCATGAAGGGAGGGATGAAAGAGGTCACAGCAGCACAAGACTAATATTTTCCCTTGGCAAACATTATAAACCAGAACAAGATGCAGTGTCACATGGGCTGGCCCAGTCCAATCTCCCTGAGGCATCCAACCTCCGCCAGGACACTTGCATCTTTCTGGTATGCCTATGCTTAGATCTTACTTCACATAACAACATAAAAATTTACATTGAACAGAAATATAAATGTCAAGAAGTCTGAGCTAGAAGGTTCAAACAAGTTGCCTTAAGAGTAGAAGAATAGAGCAGTAGCAGAGTCCTGTCTGTGAGATAGGCTGCAACCTGCAGCTTAGGCTTAAGAAGAAGGAAAGGTAAGGGTCCTTTAGCCATAGGATACCAGAGGAAAGCACCAACTCCTGTTATTCTGTCTCTGCTGTTTGAAAGCACTGCAGTAATGGAATTTCCCGATGTCTGTTGCTTGCCACATCTTTGTAACAAAGCCACAACTGGCACCTTGGCATCCTTTCCATTGTACAGATCACAGCTCTCATGCCACATGAGGGAAAAGAGAAAGGTAAAGTTCATGGGAAAGCACTTTTGTTATCTGGGCATAATATTTTGCTCACGACCCATCTACCAGCTGCCTGAGAGATCACAATATCAGTTAATTCACATCTTGAGTCCTTTCTCACCTGTCCCACCCACCAAATCAAGTGCCCACAAAAAGACCTACTGAAGCTATGCTTCCACATCACAATAAATACTTGGAGAGCTAGACCACCAGTATTTCATGTCATTACATCAAAGAAATTCTTTCAAATCTGAAGCCATACAAGAGCTCACGGTTCAAGCCTAAAACATCCTGAGCCTCCCATCATGACCTTCTATAATATACATAATTTCCCCAGGGACTTACGCTGCTTGACAGGACCCCTTTAGAAGGCTACACTATTCAGGGTGCATCTGTGGTAGTCAGGGTCTTGTCCTTGCTTCATCTAGAGGTGAAGTTCTATCTACAGAACCCTATTCTCCAGTTGCTGTCCTAATGGAACTAATTATAACAAGTAGTCTTAACGGGGAATGAGACAGGACGATGGCCTGCTCCATGGAACACACCAACAGAATCATTCAAGTCGAAAGAGACCTTTGGAGCATATCTAGTCTAACCCCCTGCTTCAAGCATGATGGTATTGACAAAACCTCAGAATTAAATGTTGGATTACCTGATCCAAAACCAGTGCAGTAAAATTTTAAAATAAAAATCTATCATCTCTTTAATGATCATTTTATTAAAACAAGACAATGACATATTTGCATAATACTAGATTTCACTGTACCTCATTGTTCCAATGTAACACTTTTGTTTGCGTTAGTAGCTAGGGAATGCATTTCTTACTCCCTTATTGTGTCAATGAAACAGATTATACACCTCAGCTGTAAAACAGATCTTCTCACAACTTATGAACTAGCTTGGAAGAATAACTGCTTTCATACAAAGACAGAGTACACCTGAAGAATATACATTCAAAATCCCCATAAGCAATGCAGATGTCATTAAATGTCTTGTCAGGGTAGTATCGCCAATTGAGAGGTTAAATACAGCTAACTTGAAAGTGTGAATACATGACGCACTATCTAGCTACATAACAAAAAATCCCAGATGTTTTCAAGGCAAACTGTCTGACACCTACTCCAAAAAATTATACATGTAATCTACAAACAATAAACCAAACCAAAACAAAAAAGAGCAAACACAAAACTCAACACTGTTTTCTCAGGGGGCCATGGTTTAAAATTTTTGCTCAATCTCAGTATCATAACAAAAATCTTATCTTGCATTCCTGCTCTAAAACTGACTTGACAAAAACAAACTGCTAAAAGAAGCACTAATAAGGAACACTGTGTAAAATGTTAAGTAACTTGAAAAGTTTTAATAAATATTCATGTTGGATTACCTCCTGCCACAACAAAAAGAAAAAAACATAAATATGCTTTCAGCATAAAACAATCATTAATTTAAAGTGGTCCTTAATTAGTGAGTTTGGAACAAATTTACATAAATTCTCATTATAATATAAAGCACATTTATTTCCACCTTCTAAGTAAAGCTAACTGTGGCTAAATTAAGAGTTTGACCTTCCTATGTCAGCATGGTGGTTAATGCCTCATCTCCTGTTTTACAAAGTTTCAGTTTTCTGACACTGTAATTTCTGCAACAACTCACAATTCTATCAGCAAAATCAGGTACGTTTTGACAAAAAAAAAAAAATTGCCAGTGAATTCAACATCTTTTATAGAAATAGCAATTACAATTCTACATATGTGATAGGCAACCCGTGCCTTGCCTTCCATTTTTCAGACCGCTACTTCAGGCTACTTCCACCTTCCCCACCATTTTCCATCTTAATAGTCAGTTACAGACTCATTAACAATTAGGCAGAGCTGCTCCTTGCAGATTTAGCATTATATGGTACCTTGTAAGTTTACCAGAACAGCTCTAATCTCCATAGTTTATAGCATGTGTTGAGTCACGCCTGCCTCCCTGCTGGGATTGCCCAGGACTATGCTACCACAAGCCTTGATCAACCAGTTGTTCTACCAAACAGTTTCTACACTATATTCCAAAGACAATATAGACCATGCAAAATATATAATAATGTTTTATTTCGTAGTTTCCCTAGGTTTAAATTTCAGTTTTCTTCATGATGTCATCCCATATTGTGAGTACCACTGGAATATTTCAGGAGGATATAAACTAATATTACAGGGTAGCACCTTTCCAAATGCAAGCATAGAGAAGGAGCACTAAAATCCAGAGCATGGCTCTTCCATCTTTGCTGATCCACGTGGAGCAAATAAACAGCCAGAAATGTAACAAACTGCCTGTGATTTGGCACATCATAGAAGTTGCCCTTACTTAAACTCCTCCATTGCAAAAAGGAGCACAACACTGCACTTGCTTCAAATGTCCTCAACTTTTTCGTCCCAATACATTATTTTACAAAAGACACTTCCATATGAAAGCACAAAGAGTTTATAATACTAATTTTTATTTTGCAGTACATGTATCTTAAATAAACTCATTTATATGTGCATGTGACTGAAATTAAAATTTCATCTTTAGTGAAGGTATCAGAAAACAGAAAAAAAGTACAACTACCAAAAACCTCACAAAATTCAACATACCCAAAAGTAAAAAAAATAAAACAAAACCCCCACAACATTAGTCTGATCTCCGTATTTCATAAAATTGTTTGGGATTTCTCAATTGCTTCATTTTTATCTTCTTTGAGTATTTCAACAACTATATCAAGACAACAAAGCCTTAAAAAAAGGTCAAAGCTTTGAAGGACGGCACGGTCACCATGAAAAATAGCAAGCCTTTGAAAGAGACTGGTAATTTAGCAAAATGTTCTAGGCAGTTATTAGTATCAATGTACTGTAAGCTTTCAATGCTTGAGTGGCTACTTTACTGTCTGTGCTTTGCCCTATAATAAACTGATTCAAAATTCTGTCGTTTGTTTCCTCATAAAATTTTGGAAAATTTTCCATTTTTCATCTGGCACCAAGGACAGCTCAAAATTTGATAAACTGTTTTGCCAGATTTTGTACACAAAATCCCATCTTCACTGACACAGGTTTGTATCGACTTAGTTTCACCTCCTGTACAGCTATGCAGATTCTGCTATATATGTAAATGCATCTTATGACAGTTTTACACTTTGGCAGATTGCAAATGCTGTCAGATTAGAGCTGGTGTCTTTAATAAAGTAAATAAGTTACAGGGAATCACTACAGGAAGGGGCAGTGGGTATGAATGCCCACATTAGTACTTGGTGCTGAAGCTCTCAGCAGCTGAACAGTCATGCCTAAAGGCTAGGTGTTGCTGCTCATCATATTAAAACTCTGGTTTACATAAAGCAGCAATATATTTGACACTTGCTTTTATCACTTTTTTAATCCCTGTACAAAGGTTCCAGTAGTTCCCCATAAGGTATATAAAACAGAGAAGTAAAAAAAAAAAAACGCACAGTATAAAAAAAACCAAGCATGTAAGGGTAGGAAGTGGTACCAGATCACAAAAAAGCTATTTCTGGGCCTCCATCTTCTTTCTTTTAATACCAAACTCATTGTGAGCCCATAGCTGTAGTTCTGAGAATACCCTTGCAAACTGACAAATTTTGTATCATTACAGATTGTTGTTAAGAGTATGACAGAAATATTTATAGCAACAGACAGGAGACAAAGCAACCTCCTGTCCCAAGCACTAAATCTTCAGTGGGTCAAAGGTAATAAAAACACAAAGAGAAAAAACATATATATGTGTGTGTATACATAAAAACACTTAACATACTGAGCAACAGCTTTCTACGTAATTTCAGAAAATGTATCAAACAATTTCAAGTAGGTGGCTAAAGGTGGTGCTATGAACACCTTCCATGCAGTTATCACCAATACACACTAACGTTTACCTTCAGCAAATGCTAAGGAAAACCCCTAAAACCAGCTGGGAGTAAGCAAAGCTGCAGACTTAGAATATGGACAGATGGATAGGTGTATTCAGTGTTTCTTGCACTTTTTAATTCCAGGAATGGCTGTACTTACACACAGAAGGGCCTGAGGAAAAATCCATGTATAAACAACTTTGGACTAGCAATTATCCAAGAAGACCACATTAGAAAAAAAGAGTTGTAAGCATGTGCGGTATGGAAGAAATGGAGACAAGTCAGTACTCCCAATTGGTTTGCCTCCATGTCTCCTATCCCATTTTACTTCTAGGGGGTTTTTGGCTTTTGAATTTTTTTTTTCCACAACACCCACTATGGCTTGTTTCCCAGACAAAAATGAAACATTTATTTCCAGAGCTCTTCATTTATTTGCACTTCCTGTATTTGTACACTAGCTTAACATTCCTTACCATCTTATTCTCATCTTACTCGACTCCCTTTCTGCTTCTACTTCTCAGATTTCTTTCAAATAGTTGCCCTCTCTGACCTAGATCCTATCATTTTACCTCACTTAAGTGTCCTTTGAGATCAATTTTCTTCTGTTCTCCACAAAAAAAAAAACATTTCAGGGGGGAACACCAAGCTCCAGATGCCGGTAGGTCCTCATACTATCACTAGCCTCTTAAATTCCATCACCATTTCACCCGAGAGCCACAGCACCACCACAGCTTCCACAGCCAACACAGCTTCCTGCATTTCCACTTTGCAGAACTAATCATTAAAAGGAAGCCTTGCTGATAGTGAGGCTGAAGATGTTTCAAGTCAGTCACTTAAATTCTTCTCATAGGAGAATTCTGTTGTAATTAACACAATAAAAGGATCTACGAAAATATTATGGTGTTGCAGAAACTTTGTTCCACTGCTTATATTATCCTCTTATCCAGCAGCAATTAAAACATGAGTCAGAAAGGAGATCATCTATTATATTAATCTATGCAAGGAGCACAATGAGAGTAACAAAGCTCTCTGTAACAGAATATAACCACAAATGGTGCAGTTTTTATACAGTTCTCCAAATAACAACATGCTCCACTGAAACACAACAATACTCACAACAGGGCCAGCCTACCCTAACATCCACCTTCCTATTAACTGCAGTTCTTTTCTATACTAAAAAGATTTGGCTAATGCTGTTCTCAAGCAAGGAACTGTAAAGTGTTGATTTTCAACCACAAAAAATCTAATTTAGTTTTAAAATATACAGCTTAATGTTCTGAGAAAAATCAAGTGGAAATTATAACAAATTGGAGAAATCTATATTTGGTCCTCACATTAGTCTTGAAGAAGGAAAAGTAGATGTGACCTTATTTACGAAAATAAGAACTTTCTAAGAACACATTAATTTTAATGCCAGTGTTCAAGCAGAGCTACAATTACCATCAACATTACCACCAACATTAATTCATTCCAAGAGAATGACTGGACAGGAGGGAAAAACTGGGTGAAGTCGCACTTTAACAGCAGACTGTCACTGTTTTAGCCAAATGTGATTGTCAATGAACTTAGAAACAAGTAAGTTTTCACTTTATCCAGCTTTATGAATTCTCAAGTATTTTCACTCTTTCTGCAGCAGAATAAACCTCAGATTTTGGAGTTTTACAGAAAGAAAAATATATTTTACACCAGAATATCCAACAGCTACTCACCAGCACTTTCAGGGGGATTAAGTCTGTGATATGGTGCTAGTGCTCCCCAACTCAAATAACAAATTTCAATTTTGTTACTATACTACCACAGTTTTTCCACAGTTTAATTCCTCCTTGCTGACCACAATTAATTCCCAGGTTTGGGTTTTCCTTCTTTAAAAAGAAAAAAGAAAAGAAAAAACAAGGGGAAAAAAACCCCAAAACAAAAAAACATACACACACCAAAAAACAAACAAACAAACAAACAAAAAAAAACAACAAAAAACAACAAAAAAAACCCACCACAACTCACAACATAACTCTGTCTAAATTAGTGTAAAAATATCCCTAAAAACAGATATTAAAGTGAAAAACCATCTGTCAATTATGGCACAATAACAGTTTGTATTGATAACTGCAAATAACAGTTCTGCTTTTGGGTCATTTTTCACACATTTTGATGGCTTCTATCACACGCACTGGCAGGCTCGAAAGTTGAAAGGTAGGATAGCAAAGCTTTAGTGAAATCAGAGGCATCTTTCATACTGCAGTTTTAGGCCTACTAGAGACAGTACTAAATGCTGATTTCCACACAGTTCATCTACTAATCAGGAAACTGCAAGCAATTTTACTGCAGTCCTGCTAGTCTCAAACTCATTTTTATGTGCAAGAATCTTAAGTAATCATGAATATTATAGGAGAAATTTGGGGTTTTGTTCCTGTTAATAACTTCATTTGCAATGTGATTTCCTTAAGAGCTAATGAAGAATGTCGAAGTATGCTGCCAACCATTTGCTAGCAAGAGGGTTGGCAAAACAGTTCTTGAGTTGAACATCGCTAATTTTAACTACTTTAATGTTAAATGCATGTAAAAGTAAAAATAAGTGATGGAATAGTTACCAGGTTTTAGATGGTAAGTTTACTATTCATTTAATAATAACACTGAGAAGCTTATTTAAATGAAAAATCCAACCCAATACTGGTGAAAAATCTTTCACATTTCAAAAGGTGACTCCAGCCAATAGCTAGATTTTCTAAAAGAAAAAAGCCTATTTAGTTTGCATAAAATTTCTTTCTTTGCAGTGCAAAATATGCTATACTATATTATAAAAAATAAGCCAGAAAATTCTGAACCAGAAGCAAACCACATCTCTAAACATAAAGAAACATACCACAGAATAAAGGACTACTTGTAGCTTTCTTCATTCACACCTCACACCAATTTATTGTCACAATCAGTACTTATACAAAATGTCCATACTTGTAACCAGTTACTGTGAACTAGTGCTGAAAACCACCTCAGTTAATCCAGTTCTTCGTGTATTCAGGGATTCCTTCACCCTGCATCTACTGGTATCTAGCTCACAGATTATAGTCACAGTCACTTTTCTCCCATCAGTACAGAAAATGATCTTGTTTTCTGGATGAAAGATTTGAATAAATAATACATAGCTGTTTAACACAAAGTATTCATTACATTCAAGATGAAGAGCTCAGTCAGCAGCAGATCAAATTTAGTAACTCCAAACAACTAATACAGTGACTTTACTACCATCTTTACACTCCATGTTTAACAATGAGATCTGGTATCATTGACAGTCACCTGTCCAACTTAAATTCCAGCAATACTGTTTGCACCTTAATAAGAAAATATGATAATCTATAACAGCATCCTTTCTGTAATTTCCAATTCCATTTTAATGACTAATTTTAAAAATAATTAATGCTTCTCCTTCAGAAACTTGCTTACATGTTGACAATCCTTCAGTAAACAAGTAAGAGTGCAAGTAAGATCATTCTAGTAAAAAAACCCAAAACTTACAATATCTTACAAAAAATTAGCCTCAACAGGCAAAACTGAGGAAACACAACAATGGGATTCAGTAAACTGTCTAGTTTGTGCTATTAGTTATAGAGCTAGTATTTATACAGAGAGTATATGAAAACTGAACATCTGCACTATGAACTCTGCAGTAACACCAGGTTTCTGCTTTTTCTTTGAAAGCCCATTCTTACCTGAGACTATTAAGTCAATTTTTCTCTATTACCAGTTTTATTACACAATTAGCATTGAGCAGGGCAACACCAAATGTCTGCCTGTTCTCCACAAGCAAAGTTCCCAGAGCACACTGGGGCAGCAATCAGAACAAACACAGTTGGGAGTCAGTGCTCAAGGCACTTCAGTAGTTTAATCAATCCATGCCCATTTTAAGTGAGTTATCTGCAACAAGAATGGTGGTATATTTCCAGCAGTGGTTACAGTGTAAGTCTGAGTAAACAATAGAGAGCAAAAATGTTTTCATATTAGGGAATGTGAGGGATGAACAAAATAACTTTTTTTTTTTTTTTTAATACTCTTCAGATGGATATCCATGCTCCACTGATACTCCACTGCATCCAATTAGGAAAAATGTCTTAAAATTTTCTTTTGTTTGGAGATATTTTTTTTTAATGTATATTTTGCAGTGTTCCAGACACTTGGGTGAAAATTCTCCAAACCAA
This sequence comes from Cephalopterus ornatus, assembly GCA_013396775.1. Classification (NCBI taxonomy): domain Eukaryota; kingdom Metazoa; phylum Chordata; class Aves; order Passeriformes; family Cotingidae; genus Cephalopterus; species Cephalopterus ornatus. Next base: position 3,672 of record VZRE01006367.1, on the reverse strand, counting down.
TACAGGCAAAAACATTAACAGTTAATTAACCATTTCATACTCATAGATAAGTACTCTCCAGTACTTAAAGGGTAGGTACAATGAGGACAGAGACTTCCTTCTTCACAAGGAGCCATGTGGAGAAAACAAGGGGAGCAGGTACAAGCTGCACAGGGAAAGGTTCCACCTCAATAAAAGTGCCCTCTACAGTGAGAGCAATCAAACACTCCTCTGACCTCCCCAGGTGCATGGTAGAGTCCCCATCACTGGACGTTTTCGAGATGTGATTGGAGAGGACGCTAGAAAATCTCATCTAGGCTGCCTTTCCCACAAAAGGTTGAGCCAGATGATTTTTCAAGGTTCCTTCCAATCTGGGCTGTTCTGTGATTCTATGACATAAAAATCTGTCAATCAGAAAAAGAAAATAAAGGAAAATACACAAAATATTGTCAGTACAGCAAACCACCAACCAGTAATGATTTTGAAATAGCATGATCAGTTAAATCAAATAAACAAATAAAGCAATTTTTCATGCTTTGTCACCAGAGAAGGATAAAATATAACAATGTTACTTCACTCTTTTGGGTTTACATATACATGTTGCTTTCTGCCTGCAAGCCTCCTCTGTAGCTGTCCTCCATCAATTTGGAATGTACTGGAACCATCATTTTCTGCAGGAACCCACTCAAAGTCTACTTGTATTCAGCAAGGCTATAATAATAACACATGGAGACTCTTTTGACTACGTATCATGGAGAAGAGGTTCACTGAGATACTATCTTTATTACACTAAAGTCAGAAAAGTAAACGACTACTGAATGGTCTGTCATTCCTGATTTAAAAAAATATTTTGTAACCTACTCAACTGCAGTACATACAGCTCCAATAACTAAAAGTAAGATCTGTATTACTTTGGACTTTTACCAACTCTGACATAAGCTATTAAAAAGCTGATTTTGGTTGGCTTTAATCTGTGCAGAGAACTTACTACAATTCCTTGTTGATTTCTCATTAAAGTATCTGTGCAGCTTACTTGTTTGGAGGCAAACGACTTTCAGCAGAAAAGTCATTTAATTAAGTATTTCTTTAACCTAAATATTTGAAGAAGCAGCGCTTCGAACTTTGTTTGCCTTATGTTAGATAAATCAGGTAACCCAACAGGACAGAGATCCAACAAGTAATGTTTGTTATTAAGACAAACACTTTAAGTCAATTATTTTAAAGTAAAAAAACATATTTTATCTTTAATTTTAAGAATTAAAAATTACATGTTACAAAGTATTCAATAAAAAGATATTTTTGTAAGAGTTACAATTACTTAATTAAAGCAAATTAAAAATACTGGCCCAACTGGCAGTGAAACAACCTATCTGCCAAAATTGTAAAATTTTTAACATCTAAACAATCAGAAAGAAGTTCTACTGAAAATTTAACTATGTTCATTATTGTCCAAAATTTGCTAATCAGTCCTTGGTGATCACAACTTGTACTGCCCTCCTAGTGAAATAAACAAACAAAAAAGGCCTCTAGCTTAGATACTCTTTGTTGTTGATGGAATTCACATAAAGGTTTTATTTATAGACACACACATATGTATATAAAATATTAATGAAGTAACAGTGTTACACGCAGACACTGCCTACTTTGTCTCTTTCACTGGTAAATACATTTTAAATGAGCTAATGGAGACAACACATTTGCAACTGCTGTTGCTTTTTCTCCAGCTTTTATTCACAATTCAAATCTTAAAATAGCTAATCTACAGCATTCTGGGGATAATCTATGGATACTTTACTTAGAGTGCATTGTTTGAGCATCTGGAAAGCTAAAAATCTACTAAATAGCCAGCCCCCTAAACATATGATTAGAGAATAAAAATCTATCTTAGTTGAAATGGCTTGAAACAGTTATATATTGCAAACTGCACTTATTTCTGCTGAATATATTTTTTTTAAAGTATTGATTTTATTTAGTCCTATTTGAAATCTGGTCTGGAAAAGGACATTCACTTCATCCAATATACTTACAGAAGGTTTAAATTATTCCCGGTAAAAAACTATGCAGGAAATGTGATTTTTAAATATTAATTTAATTCCAAAAGATTGTATAGTATCAGTCTGCCTCGTCTTTGCGCAACAAGCCATTTGATGGGCACCAAAATATTAATTTCCAGATGTCAGCCTACAGTCAAGGTTCAACTGGTTATTATTATAATAATAACAGTGCTTAAATGACACATTATGGATAGATTGTTTTAAGATTGTTTAACTTTTTAAAGAAAAAATGTATAATTAATGTTTTATTCATTTGAAACAACAATGTTACTGAAACTGCTATGAAAAATTGGGTTAACACTGAAATACAGCTGAAGAGAAAAATCTCTTCACAGAGTACGTAATGAAAAGAAGACATACATTTTATTTAAATTTTTCTTATTGGCACAGCTTTGTGAGACGCATATCTCATTTATATGAGGACATTTGGATGACAATTATAATATTTAACTATGAAATGTAATGACTAAGCTCTAAACTGCATGAATTTACAGACATAATTATTCAGCATGTACCATACAGTATAAGACAATTAAGTCAGAAGACATATTAATCAAGTTTAAATACAATGATAGTGTGGTACAAATGACATCCAGCAAATTAAACTGTTCTGTGACCTAATATTACTGAAAAAATTCTCAATATATTCAAAAGAGTTCCTACTCACTTGCTAGGACTCAATCACACCACCACCAACAGCCTGGGAGGGTGACTATATTAGGTGTCATACAGGCCATTAGGGCAAATCCTGAGGTACTGTAAATTGCATTTTTCTGAAACTTACTTCCCCCCATCACCATGCAGAAGAGCCTAGATTATTTTAGGTCTTTCTCTTGAGTAACCTCTCAACTGTACAGCTGACGTAATCATAGTGCTACCAGGACAGCAAATCTGTTAATTGTACCATCATATTTATGTATTTCAGCTAATTGTAACCTGGCATTACAGTACTATCTCTGCAGACATGGAAGGAATTAACTTCACTCTAAGAAAAAATTCAGTTAGCCTCAGAAGAGAAGCTATAGTTCTGAAAAGTCTTAGTAACACCTTTTTAGTTTTTCCTATGTCTTTTAATTCTAAAACAGTGCTTCCCGGCTTTCATCATGCTAACTCAATTTTACAGCAGACAAAAGCATTGAAGACCTTAACCATCTCGTCACAACTGAATGTAAAGAGGCTACCTATATTTACAGTATGTAAAAAACATTTTTTGAAGAACACATAGAAAATATTGAAAGACCTGCTGACTGACTTGCTGACTGAATGCTAGCTTGGCTGTTTCTCTAAACCAGGGGTAAAAGGCAGAAGGATCAACCAACCCAAAACACAAATCTCTTAAATTATACTTAACTTAGACTTCAGCAATAGCTGCTTCTAGTCCCTATGGAGATGAGGCCCCTGAAACAGACACGATTTTCAGATTGACCTGTAGTATAATTTTATGAAGCAATGTTGGCAGTTTACCTCATTTCTTTTTAAACATACAAATATCCTCATGATTAAGGAATCTTCTAAGAAGCTGTGAAATTAGTGTATTAGTTTCCCTTGAAAACATTATGCAAACTTATGAATATCAAATGAGAAAAATAATGGCATTCACCTTTGTATAATCAAACATCCTGGGAAAGACACTCTTTTT
>VZRE01006365.1:0-27532 GCA_013396775.1 Cephalopterus ornatus | reverse complement strand
GAGGAGGCGCTGAGGAAGGACCGGCGGCGGGAGAGCAGGAGGGTGAGGAGGCAGGAGAGGAGGAAGAACGCCATGGTGAGTCCTGTGCCACGCAGAAGAGGGACGTTGTCTCACATTCTTAGTGTTTAAGCAGTCTGCCAGAGCCCTTGGAGGGCTCACATCAACACTGTGCAGAATAACACCCTTTGTTAATATCGCTGTGACAAGTTCGGGGATTGCCAGTGACAGTGTCTGGCTGCAGAGATGTATACGAATTCAAAGCAAATTCTAATCACTGATAAGAGCTGGCTCGAGGTAACGATTCTGCACACACAGAGCACGCTTCTTACCCAGTGAGTCCCTGTGGGGCAGAGAGAGGTTCAGTCCATCGACTGATCCCAAAAGTTAGACTGGAGTCTTCCCAAACTTCTCCCCCTTCTTCACTTACTTTTATACTACTTCCTTGTGTTTAGGGGGAGCTTGAGTGACTTTAGTCACAGATCTTGATCAGTGAGGGGTAGTCATACCTCGGGGGTATGTGTCCAGTACCTGAGGTGGTCTTGGGGTGGGAACATAGTCAGCCCAAGGAGAGGGATTTCACCAGGGCTGCTGATTCAACAACAGGATGTGGTCCTTTATCTCCCTTGGTTTTCAGCTGCTATGTGGCTTATCAGCTAAAAAGTACCATCAAATTCCCTCCTTTGCCACGGGTCTCCACTCTCCCTTTAGTCCCGCTTGGATTGTGTTGTGTGGGGGGGGTCCAGTCCAGGGAGTGGCAACCTTATTTTCCTCTGTAATTTCCATACTAATATCTTTTTACCCCCAGTCATTTTCCCACAACGTTGTTAAACCCCCAGGAAAACCCCCGTGTGGGAGGTGCAGATCCCTCTCCCTGTGCCAGTGCTGCCAGGGATGCTCAGTGAGGAACTCAGCCCTCACCTCCCGATGGGACACAGCGTGTCAGGTGAGGCTTCAGGTGAATACAGTGAAGTCCCTGGAAGTGTCCAAGGCCAGGTTGGATGGGGCTTGGAACAACCTGGTCTAGTGGAAGGTGTCCCTGCCCATGGCAGGGAGTGTTATGACATGGGCTTTAAGGTCCTTCCAACCCAAAGCAATCCATGATTCCATGGTTTAGGGCACACAGTTGTCAGTGAGTGAATGCCCCAAACAGTGTGTTGCTAGTAAAAGGAGAAAAATGCCCATGATAATGTGGTTTGATGGCACAGAGCACTCACAGCTGTTTTGTGGCAGAGCACAAAGTCTCCTTTCCTGGCTGTCTCTCTGAGGGAAGATCCCTTGGAGTGTTTGCCTTTTAGGCCCTGTAATGCTGGGATTTACAGGTCTTTGTTTGCTATTCACAGAATCACTAAATTTTTCTCTTCAAAGGTGTGTTTCCACTGCAGAGAACCTGGGCATGGTGTGGCTGACTGTCCTGCAGTCCTGGAAAGCCAAGACATGGGGACAGGCATCTGCTACCGGTGTGGATCCACAGAACATGACATCAGCAAATGCAGAGCCAAAGTGGATCCAGCCACTGGTGAGTCTCAGAAATTTGTGGTGTTTTGAGAAGGTTTGATCTGAGTTGTCTGACTACAGAAACAGCAGCTTTTTGTGTTAGTAATTTAACTCTTGCAATATAATAATGAGAAACCTGACACGTGTTTTGTACATGAAGTGAGTAAGATATTGTCATTGCGCTGTGTTCAGTCTGTGGCTTCACATAGGTTTTGATATGCTTCATAAACCCTGTGGGATTTTGCAGGGCCATTTCCGTATGCAAAATGTTTCATCTGTGGTGAGATGGGGCACCTGTCAAGGTCGTGTCCGGATAATCCCAAAGGATTGTATGCTGAAGGTGAGTGTGCTGATTTACTAAATTAAGTAAAATCTAGTTTCTGTGTCATTCTTACCTGATAAAGAACAAACTAATATTGCAAGTGAATGAAGACTTGGCTAAAAGGAATTTCTCTGTCTTTTTTGGTAAAAGCAGAGTAATTCTAGGGAATTCATTGCCAAGTAATTACATGGGAATTTCTGTTTTAATTGTAAGCTTAAACAGCAAGATGAGGTGCAAAGTGGGAGAGTTTGCTTGTGCTTCAATATCAAGAGATACACAAAGAAACAAAATCATGTTGTAGTTGTGTATTTACATGTACATGCACTAAATTAGGTAGTAAAAACATACTGTCACCCTGTGAAGGTTTTGGGAGGTGGCAGATCACAGGCTCTGACTAGAAGAAGGATATCTTCGGTTTGAGTGACTTTAATGAGAAATGGGATCTAAGTTTGAAGGTTTCGCTCAGATTCTGCTCTTCCTGACTTCCGCATTGACAAGCAGCAACTTGTTTCCCCAGTACAGACGTGGGGTCTGGCAAATTCCAAGGGGTGATCTTGCAGCACAGTGAAAGTGGGAGAAGAATCATTTTGCTTTCAAATGTTTGGATTAGGAGTAGAATTTAAATTTCATATCTCAGTTCCTGCAGTTGGATTACCTGCCTCTCAGAGGTTCCTGCCAACTTCAAAAGTTCCTTTGAGTACAAGTTTTGGCAGAATGCAGCTGGTTTCTCAAAAAGAGAGCTTCCAACAAATCAGAAATGGTATGTGGTGCTGTACAGAGCTGTACACAAGCAGATCACAAGCAGCTCTGTACCTGAGAGACATGGAGTTAGGCATTTTGTTGGGTGGTTTGTTGGTTTTTGTTTTCCTCATGAGTAACAACTTTCTTTTTGAACAGGTGGGGGCTGCAAACTTTGTGGCTCCGTGGAGCACTTCAAAAAGGATTGTCCAGAGAAACAGAACACAGGTGAGCTGCAAGGGACTGTGGGGTGAAGTTTGAGGCCAGCAGTGCCCTTTTACTGCTTTGCCTTACCTTGGTCAGGAAAAAGGGTTTGAGAGGAGAACTTGGAACAGCAAAGGTGACCTTTCTTTGGGAATGAGTGCTGATATTTAGGGGGATGTGGAGGAAGGCAGTAAAACTGCAGTGCAAAACTAAGATAGTTTTTGTTTAACAGAAAGTTATCTTATGTGTTGCTGAAGGTGATATGAGATAATCTGTATTTTTTTTGGCCACTGTTTGTGCTGCTGTTCATAGCTTGGCAGCTGTGCAGCCAAACTGGCTGCTGATTTTTGATGATTCCACTGTGAGGTGGTGAAAGTGAACACAATGTCAGGTGCAAAGTGGTGGTGTGTGCAGGCGGGTGTGTCAGCGATGGGGGAGAAAGAGAAGACATGATGTGTGTCCAGTTGGATCCACAGCTAATGAGCTGCTTTCTTACATGTCCTTCAGTTTTCCAATGTGGGTGGAAAAATTACATAATGTACCCCAAAACCCCACTGTGATTAGGGAGGAAAAAGCATAAAAAAGGGTTTGAAGAATGATTCTGTTACCACCTGAAGTGGTGACAACATCTGTGATTTTTTTCTACTTAGTTTTTATGGTGCATAGAACTTCTGGTTTAATAATAAGCCACTTTGGTGAAATTTATGTAAGAATATTTATGGAGGCAGCAGAGGCATTTTCTGTATCTTATCTTACATATATGATATTGTTAGATCTGTTACACCAAATGTAGCATTCTAGGTGCATGCTGCTTAGCCAGCTTAGAGTGGGTGGGATTGAGTCTGAAGAGAAGTTTCTGACACAAGAAGACTCTTAAAATTTCCCCAAACTCATCAGCAGGTAGTTGGGCAGTGCCTTCTTAGGTGACTGCTGCGTTGAAAGCCTGTAACCAATTATTTTCTACTTTTTTCTGGTGAAGTTTTACATCCACAATGAAGACTGACTAGTGCTGTTCAATTTCTCAATGGACATCTTTGTCCTTACATTGGTGTTTCAAAACTGGTACTGCTGGTTAAAAACAGTTGAATTAATTGGAACTGTGACACCGTTGGTAAGAACTGTGATATTCTGTGAAATCAGTTTGCATCATGCAGACTACTTTTAGACTACAGGAAGGATTACAGCTGGCAGGAGGTTCAGGCGCTACAGCCTCTAATTTTTTCAGGTGGATTTATCTGGCCTATGTTAATATAAACTTGGATTTATCTTTGCAAAACTCTTGGTATGATTTGATTTGTGGCCCTCATGGGCCCAGCGTCGCCCAGGTGTGAAGGTTTGATGCTGGCAGTGCTGAGCCTTTCCCCACCCTGTGTGTTCCTCTGCAGACCAGGTGACAGTTGGGCGATGGGTCGCTGGAATGAGCGCGGATCATGAGGAAGTCACTGAAGCACCAAAGCTGCAGAAGCCAAAAACCAAAGTACCCAAAGTTGTGACTTTTTGAAGGTCTCTTGGCTCTTCACTGCTGCTTTGCTGCAGAAGAGTGACTACAGAGAGCCGATTCCAGAAAATCAAGCAGTGTGCTGCTGAATTGTTTTTTTTTTTTGTTTCCCTTTATTTTTCCAGTTTGCCTCCCAGACTTCCCTAGCTCCCTGAAAAGCTAGGAAAAACAGAAATACAACAAGTGGGTATTTTACTAAAGGGAATCTGGGTATTTTTTATTCTTTTTTGGCTCTGGCTTGGTTTTGCCTTCTCCTTTTAGGAATAATGGATTTATTCCTCTACGTGTGCCACCTTGGCACATATGTAACTTCTTGTGGTGAAGTTACCGCTAAACCTTATGGCCTGTTGAGCATGGGGATGCAATTTCTGCTACTCGTGGTTGTAATTAACAATCATTAACTTGATTGTTAGTGAACGTTGGATTGTTTATTTGTTCACTAACAGAAACAGAATCATACCCTGCCTTTGATACCTGTGGTAAAAAACACCTGAAAAGAGTTGGAGAACAAGTAAGAAGTTTGCTTAGTTTCTTTACTTTTTTCCCAAGGAAAATGCTCGAAAATCTTCACTGTTTCTATCCCTTGGCAAGTTGGGAATGTGTGCTACCTGGCAGACCTGCTTTTTTTAAATGGAGACTGCAGCCTTAGAAAAACTGAGGCATATTAAAAAAAAGATAGGAAAACAACTCAAAAGAGTGTTCCTGCAGCATCTTATGCTACTGGAAAAGAGCACCCTGAGCTCCTCTCTTGCTTTTCTTGAAGCAAAAAACAAATATGGGGAGTTAAAGTGTGTGGATATATTTTATATTTGTACATGTTAATTATTTTTAATTAAAATGCTGCTAAAGAATACAATGGTTAGAGCTCTTATTTTAGGTTTCCTAGTTCTGCTGTGGGAACAAATGCACACAAAGTTGACTGAGATGTGTGTATATTCAGTTTGTATTCATCAGAGCACATGTTTAAATGGGGAGGAAGAGTGGATGTGAATGAAAGCAAGGATTAATTGCGGAGTTTTAATGAACTATTGGATTAAAGCTCAAAGCAGTGTCGCTTCTATGAGGACATTTTCCAACAGGCATCCCAGTGTTTCCCTTTCTATTCTATGAATTAAATATTATTGTCCAAAAAGCATATTTTTAGATAATTTCTCAACTCTTTGGATTTGTAAAGTGTTCTTTTATGCATAGGAATCTGGAGCCACAGACTTTGACTGTCCTGGTGTTACCACCAGTACACCCCAGTGAGGGCTGATGTAGGCAGTGGGGGTGAGCTGTGGGTCAATCTTCAGCTCACTCAGAGCAATCCTCGGTAATTGTTGGACAAAACTGCACCTTAAATGCACCCACTGATGATTTCACAGAGGTGGGTGTAGCTGCAGAAAGCTGTTTGAAAGCAACTGTAAAAGATGCTGCATATAAAGGTGTAAATAAATGTACAGTGCTTGGTGCAGAGGCAGCATCCAGTCTCTGTCCCCACTGCCTGTGTTCAGAGCCAACATTAGGTGTCTCTCTTCACCAAAGATTGGGATTTTGGAGGCTTCTCTGCCCAGCCTATGGCCTGTCTGCCCTCACCTGCACCCAGCAGAACTTGTGGAGCTGAGCTCTTGGTCCTGCAGGGATCTGGGTCTTCGCAGGGCCAGCTGAGCCAGGACAAGCAGAACCTCAGTGTCTCCCATGTCCTGGGCGGGGGCGCTGTCTCTGCTCCCCAGAATGAGGAGCTGCACTTCACCCTCGTGATGACAATGCTGATCCAAAACCACGATCTGGGTCTGTGATTGCTCCTCCAGAGCTAGAGCCCAGGACCTGCTTCTCCCGCTCTATTCCAGTTGGAAGGAACAGCTGTGTGTGGCACAGAGCAGCCAGCCCCTGCAGACAGAGCTGGTTTCACTAAGGCTTTGTACCCAAGCTAAGCCAGACCTGTGGAGAGCCCAGGTGACTCAGGTGCTGCAGCACCCTGAGGGCTTCCAGGGCTTCCCTTGGTGTCTCTCCTGCTGTACTTCCCATATGCAAAATGTGCTGCATCCTGTGAATCCCTGAAGAGAGCTCTTGTTTGGCTGTAGATTGAACTGAGGATGTGTTTAACTGGGAATTGTGGCAGATCCTGAGAGCGCTCTCCCTGTACCACTTGTGCTTCTGCAGTGAGATCAGCTGGCCCTGCTGCAGCTCCTGCTTTGATCCCCTCACACCCCTGTCCATGCCAGGATCTAACTGCTGATGAGCACACTCATTCTTCTCAACAAGGCTCTTTGAAGCAAAAATAAGAGCACAAAACAAAGCACACACACTACAATAAAACCCCTGAAACCATCCCCCCTTTTCATCTGTGAGGGAGTGCATCCAAGAGTTACTGTTCTACTCCACAGCCAGGCACTGAGGTTGCCAGCAGTTCCCATCACCCCTACAAAGCAGCCTTTCTGCACCCCAGAGATCTTGTAATGAAATTTGTAATGAATTTGTAACCTCAGAAACAATAATTTATTGGAAATTACACACAAGCAGACAAGTATTAAAAGCAGCAAACTCTTAATTTACATAATCTATCAGTTTATAAATAATGGGGGTGCAAAGACCTGGACACCCAGGTCAGAGCACAGGGAAAGCTACTTGGTAGCACTGGTTTTTGCAGGTTATAAGGAGTGGTATTTACAGATTTAAAACTGCCTGGATGCCTTTTCATACAGTATAACATTAAAATAGGGAAATAGTCTCATGAGCTACAACTCCACTGAGCCAAGTTCTGCCTTCCTTTATACAAAATTCATTAATGCAATCAGAAGCAGAATCTGTCCCTTAATCTTTTTTAAATTAAAAATTGAATTTGGAGCCTAAGGCCTAAGCTCAACTTGATAGCAGATGCTTGTACTAGGTATTCTCAGGTTCAAGCCCAATATTGGCTACACGATCCAAGGTAAGTAACCTGTAGAAAAATGATCAACACACTTGCAGGAATTTAAACCATAATTGTTGGATAATCCTGAGATGTTGCTTCAGAAATCCGTTTTTAACTTCAGCACTTGCAGCCTTTCATCTCCAAGAACTTTATACATTCCAAAGCAGTGTCTTCAATGGATTTTGATGAGCCGGCGAGATTTGCAGCTAAGTAAGGCATCACTCCGGATGTCACTTGATTGAAGTAACACACCTGTTTGAACAAAAAATGAGACAAAAAAAGCCTGTGGATTGCAAGAGTTAGCCATTTTTTGCAGAGCCTAGATGAGCATCAAAGTTTTTATGGATGTGGATAGAAACACACAGTGCTTCTGAAACTGAAGGCAATAATTTGCAAAAGCATGTCTTTTTCACAGCACTTCAGTGATCTTGTGTCCTCACTGCTCTCAGATGCTCAAGCATCTGCAGGTAGATGTACAGAGGAGTGCAGCAAGAAACCTAATGTATACCCTGTTATATATACGTGCTTTGTGAACAAAGCTGTTGCCTGAAAAAAATAATCGCAGCCGCTGAGAGCTACTGAATATTTTCAGAAATGTGTTTTCTTAAATGGAAAAATTTTGGCCTTCCCATGGAAAAGAACAAGAAAAGAACATTGTCACTCATCCAGAGATGGGATTCAGATTGTGTGATTTCTGGCATATGAAAGTTAAAGTTAGGAATTTAGTCCAAACTATTTTCCATGGACTTCCTCTGCAGTCAGTGAAAAGAGATGGACACTCCTAGAGACTAGTTTAATGCACACCTTCTAGAAGTGTATTTTAGGAGTGAATGAATGACTCTGAGGGTGCACAGAAACTTCCACTAAACTAGGAAAAAACTAGGCAGTTTAGATCTCATTCCTGACAGTCATATTGGCCAAAGCTGGGCAGGGCAGGTTCCACACAACCAGACAGGGGGAACAGACCCATTTTTTGGCTTGTATTTTGCTGCTGCCTTCACAGATTGTCAGTGACATGCATAAGTGATGATGCTGCAGGAAGGGAGGCAGAGCTGAGGCCTCAGAGCTACTCACAGTACAGGAGCTGCTAGTGTCGCTGTATATCTGAAACCCAGCACAAAGGACTTCACTTCTGGAGAACTCCGGGAATGGGGGCACTGCCCTGAGGGTCACCGACCTCACAGCCACGGTGTAGGGTTCACTGTGGGCAAGGGGAACCATGAAACACTCCTTCTTGTCCAGAAAGATACATGGAAGTGACTACAACATACACAGCTGTACCAAAGGTGTCCCTTTCATATGAAGGTAGACAAGCTCCTGTGTGTTCAACTGTACTTGTTGAAGGGCTGGGTTCTCCTGGGCCTCACCGAGGCTTTATCAGACCTCTGTGGAAAGCCAAAGAACAACCACCCACATACAACACGTCCTTTTCTTAATTTATCCTGCTCTCCACAACCCATGTTTACAGAACAGCTCTAAGAGGCAGCCCCAGCAAAGGGATTCAAATTCATTCAATCCCCTGATGGGAGGATAGAAAGCAAACACAGTGGAGAATGTTGCCTTTTACTGTTACCTTGAAGAATTACTGAATATAAGAAAAGAAATGGAGACTGAAGAAGGATAAGTTACACCAAATGGCACCATTTACCCATGTTTCATTACTCAAGAACAAAAGGAAATCCAATAAAAAATAAAATAAAAAGGAGTGTCTGTTAAACTGATCAAGGGACTTGGCAAAACTTAGAGATAAAATAATTGTGTGAGGTTTCAGGCACTTCCTTGAATAACAAGATCTCCAGAAATATGTTGAATGGGACTATAAAGTCAGTTAAAACAAATAATGACAAATTCCCAGTTCGGTGCCTCAGCTCACTGACAGGCCTTCTGAGACATGATATTTTTTCCTAATTTGCCCATTTGGAATTCTGGCCTATTTTCCCTCTAGACAGACAACTCCCAAAGAGTCACCATCAGATAAGCACTACTGGACTACACTGCAAATTTGTGATGATCTGGATTTATTTCACTGCACCTTTATGTCGCAAAACAAATATGGTTGTACAAACACAGGCATCAACATACTAATTTACCTTCTTAAAAAATAAATCTTTGTCCCCCAATGACAGGAGAAGGTCAACAGGAGCCAAAACTGTGGCCCCAAAGTGCTCACACTGAAATGCAAAAGCGCTACTCACCATGGCTTGCAGGGTTGCCTTTGAGACACAAGAATCACAAAGTCTCTGGATTCATGGCCCCTTGTGGGGGGAGACGTCACATAATATATTTTCTCCTCTTCACTCACAGCCTGCAGAACCTCACAAGTCCTGCAGATATATTTAGGACACACATGCAGGCCCTGATGTATGCAACAGCATCCCTTTTAAAAAAACACAGTGCAAATGTGTTCCATCCTAACATGAAACCTTTGAATTTCACATTCAGGCGGCAAGGGAGAGAGAGGAACACAGACTGAAAAATTTAGGTTTCTGCAACACCTCATCAACATGGTATTTCTTCAGATTTCACTTGTTACAATCCATCAATTCAGTAGAGATTGTATTTTTTCAAATATCCCTAAGCTTCCACTTTTACCTGGTAAAAACCTTTCAGGATGGAATAATTAGCTGAAAGTGCTTCTCCTTTAAGAGAATATTCACCAAAACTAATTAGCATCATATTATTTCAACTGTCTCTAATCATTATTTTACACCATATAAGGTAAATAAAAACCCTCAAATACCTTTTACAGCAATTCCAAAACCTACTCCTTTTCAGATACACTTTAAAAGATTTTTTTTTTCTGAAAATACAAATTTTGAAGAACTCCATTTCTTGATTTCTCACTTTGACTGTACAGTGAATCTGAGCATCCGTGTCCCAAACAACACAAACATGAGGGAATCTAGAGTTTTCCTTCATTTTCACAGACAGCATGCACAATATATCCACCTCAAGTTGTATGCAACTTGAAGTTCTTACTAGCAACTTTTTTTTTTCACCTTTTTTTTTCTTTTTGTCACTTTTAATGTACACATATCTAGGCATGGAATTGTGTTCATTTTAGAAAGGGGTCACCTCTGTCCCATCCCTCCCTTTTGACAGTCCAGGGCACCTATAATTTGGAATCAGATTGAGTGTAAACCAAATTTTAATGTAAAAACCAAAATCCACACTTTGACTAACGAATCTTTGATGTCAGCTTCTTACAATAATTTCTTCTTAAGCGGGTAGAAAAGCACCAACATCTCAGGAAATATTTGTATCAGAAAGGGTTAGTTGTCAGTGGATTCAAGGCCCTGAAGAAAGGCAGGTTCTTACAGGAAATGTTTGTCCCATTGCTGGCGCAATGTGAAGTCGGACAGAAGGGAAAAAGCCAGGTGGGATGGGATCTTCACCTGCATTTCAACCTTGAAAGACAACGCATCACCCTCCTCATGAGTCCATATTTTTATCTGAAAGAAAAAGTGAGCACTTATTGAAACCAAAGAATGATTGCATGACTATTTTAAGATTTATAAATGTTACATATTTGGGACTTCAGCAGATTTTCTCAGGAGTACCCATGAAATTCCAGATGCCTTTGTCCATGCAAATCAACCACACGTTGGCCTATGCCGCCTTCCTCTAACGTGACTCAGCATTTCTCTTACCAAAATACCTTTTTTTCTCTTTTCTGTGAAAGAGAGCACTCAGAGTCAATGATATACTGAAAAACTATTTCAACACATGGTTTTGCATCTCTTGTCCCACACTTGTAGTATCTCATCTTGATTATTTTGGGTCTGTTATTTTTAGGTCACAGACCTAAACCCTAACGTTGAGAATTCAAAAGGAACAACTTGTACGTAACAATGCACACACAAAAGAAGTGTTGGGCACATTCCATAAACTCTGTGTAATGGAACAAGATGGGTAAAAGAGAGTACTTAGTAGGCTTTATTCCCAAATCACTATAGTTCCTTATTATTTGTGTCTGCTCTTACTCAAGCAGCTCATTGATCAGATGCAAGTATGTTTCAGCAAAGTTTCATGGCCTGTGATGTGCAAGAGGTCAGAGTAAAATACTGCAACCACCTTTGCTTGCCCCCAAACATCTCTGGATTTATATGATTTTAAATTGATCTGCCAGTCACCAACCCTATTTCAGAAATCCAGCCTTAACAGATATCTGACGCCTCTCGGTGGTTTGGGAAACACACTGCAACTGGGTTAACACCAAGTTTTCCCAGCTAAACTACCTTGCTACTGGTTTTCTTAGCAGGATATCCCTCTATTACAAGTGGCTTATGCAAGTTTCCTTGCTGATTTTGAGTTCATAACAATAGTAGGTGAACAGAGAGACTCTTTGCTTTCAGACTTCTGTAATCTTTTAATAGAAAAAGGGCCAGAAGAAGAATATCTGAAAGGAAAACTGCCTTTTGAGAAGACGGATAATACGTTATATATGAAAAATAGGGTATATAAATTGCTGTCCGACTGGCAGTGTCCACTTGGAACTATCAGAAGATAATGCTCTGCTGCTTAGAAACCTCTGCAGAGCTGGGGAAGGCAGTGTATTACAGATATACATATAGTAAAACACTGCTTTTCCTCACCCAGCTCTTTTGGTGGAGCACAGCTCAAGTGTCCCTGTAGTGACTCCACAATGATGCACTTACATCATCCAGCATCCTGGTTATTTCCCATCCTGATTTTGCTGCCAGGAGTGTCAGTGCTGCTACATTGCTGTAACTCAAACATGCCTGAAACATAAGACATACGTCTGAAAATGAAGCACATTTCACTAAATGCTGCAGAAATGAGATGCTCTTTTTTCTATCGTTACCCCTCAACCACAAACAAATGTTTATTTTCCTTATAAGTGAAAACACAGCCCAGTGGTTTCTGAATTAAACACTTCCAATGGCTAGATTATATGCTCTCACGGCTGTTGGCAAAGCAACCTTAATTAAAGAACAACAAAATAATACTTTCAGCTTCTGCAGTTATAAAGCAGTGCAGAAAAACTGTGACCACCAGGGAGATAACACAGGCAGCCTCTCAGACCACTAAATTAATGGTTTTGTCCATCTTCTTCCTAAATAATTAGAATCTACTAGAAAATTAACCTCTTCTTTGCTATCAGGCTGTGGTCCATCTTGGCAATTGCTTTACACAGCAGGCTCAGAACAAAGAAAGTGCAAATATATGCATTATTTATGCTTGGCTACAATGGATGGAGTTCTCATTTAACCACCATATAAAGAGAATACTGCCTTAGAGTCTTTCATGACAGGTTTTAATTTCATAGTAAATAAATCTTAGGTAAGCCATTTTTATCAGTGTGTGCATGTTTACAATCATTGTTTTTCAGAAAAAGAAAAATGCTGCTTCAAACAGTGGTGATGCCTCCGTTAACAGCAAATCCCTTCCTGTATTATAATTCTCAACTACTTATTTTGTCATGTAATTGGAGTAGATGAATGAAAATTTAACCACAAAAACTGGACACTGAAAAGTTATCTGTAAGTCTACCTAAATTCAAGTTCATCACTATTCACTGCATGACACAGGCACAGTCTTACACACCCAAAAAAGCCTAAAAAACCCACCTTTTTATGCACCTACAGATTACCTGGTTGCTTCTTTCCCAGGGTTCAGAAGGTTTGTCTCCTTTAGCAGACAGCATGCTAATTTTTCTAAAAAAAAAAATTAAAAAGAGCACTAATAGTATGAATTGGTTCTTTACACTTACTTCTATGTATGCTAAAAACAATCATTTTCTATAGGCTTAAGTGTCTTCTAAATACAGGTATATCAGTTTTTGGATGCAATACGGACATGCAATAACTCCCTTTTTCAAGGAGAAACAAAATAACCTGTGTTATTTTGAGACAAGTAGCCTCTAGTAATTTCAGTGCATCTGAAGCAAAATTATTTGGAAATTTAATAATGTAACATCATATATATATTAAGGAGGCTTTGATTACTTAACAAATGATCAGGTTTTTTCTAGGATGCATTATAAAATTAAGTTTTCAAAACGAAGTCCTTCTTGTAGCCTAGCTATACCTGGTTAGACGAATTCTCCTTCGGGCAATAGCTCCGTGGTATCTTCTCATACCATCCTTCAAGAAAAGTAAACCAGACAGTAACACAACTGATTATTTTAGAATAAAGTATAAAAAAAGACCACTAAAAATTATTTTTTACAGATGAACAAATGCGAGAGAAGTAATACAGGGAAGTAAAAAACTGCACTCTGTACCTTATCTTTCCCCAGATTAACCCAAGTCAGTGGTTTACTTTTGGCTTGGAAATATTCCCTTAAATTTGAAGAAACAATGTGATAGAGTTGTATCACAGTTGCTCCCTCTTAGTGCTTTTTGGTCTTAAACCAGTGGCAGCTGGGCAGTGAACCACACACATTTTACTCTTTCTAAATGTGCCACCCAACAAATAAACTGTCAATCCAGTTCATCATCATCTGGTGTCCAAAGCATGAAGGAAGCATGGAATAAATTTATTTTTTAAAAGTAATTTTAAAATTATTAAAAATAATTAAAAATATTAAAAATAATTTTTAATTTTTTTAAAAGTTATTCTTTTAAAGTTAGTTTTTCCTCTGGGAACAGCCTGCAAAGTGCATAGTGACCTTTACTGCCTCAATTAGTACTTGGGACACCTTGATTTATTTGTCTAGTTGCCATCCTACAAAAGATAAGATCCCTGATGTTAAACAATCATTTCATTTCTGCTCATGCTGGCTCTCTAAAATTCCAATTGGAGCAGGAGAGTTAGTGACAGGTGACATCAGAGCAAATACTTTAACAAAGTATTCAAACTGCTTGAAGTGCTTCATGAACCACTTTTAGGGAAACACATGCTGAGATCTCCATGTCCAAGGGACTGGAAAGCCCACCCACATCATGCAATTTGTTTGATTCTTCCACCCTTCTTTATTAACTCTATTTCTCATCTTTGTGAAGGATTTCTAAAAATAACTATTAATACTGTAGAGTTTCATCTACAGTCAGTGGAAATTGCATAAAACATACAGACAGGTGGAAAAATCTCCAAAAAGCAGATTTTTCTTCCCTGTCTTGGTTGTAGTGTTGATCTGTGGCACACAGAGTGTGCTGGGTGGGACCACAGCACCTCAAATATGCATCCCTGCTGCCCCTGAGGATGAGAGTTCACCTCTGTTGTGGGTTTGACTTTAGGGAAGGGGAGCAGCTCTCCTTTGTCATTCACAGCACTAAAGATGAGGAATGCACTGTTAATGTGCCGTGGCTGGTCCTTGATCCATTCCTCACAGTCATAAGCCTCAACACGGACGCCAACCTCCACACTGAAAGAAAAGTTTATATTAATTATTGAACTACTTCAAGTGGTGCAGAAGAAGCCCTGAGACATGCTAAAAAGGACTGCTGTGCGCCCAGGTGTACCTGACTGAAATACCTTGTGTAAGCAAACCAAATAAATTACACAATCTGGACAGACACATTCCAGAAATGAAATAAAAAGATGGCAGTAGCTAACTAGCATTAACAAAAATAAGCAACAAAATAGAACCCAGATCTGTCAACAGATGTCAAGATGGGCAAGCTGGAATATTCTGAAGAATCAGAGCTCCGGGACCAACTGAACCCTTGGAAATCCATGAGTTTTAGAGGAATATTTAGTGAATGCGTTCGCAGGAGTGAGATTTGGTTACAAATGATCTTTCAAATGGAAGTTAGGGAATATATTTTTTAAAGCTTCCAATGAGAAAAGCAAAAAAACCCCCACATATAGACAGTTTTAGGTATAGATACATCCTTCAAAGTTCCAGCTCAAAAAATAATTCATTCAGGAACACAATCATCCTGGATTTCAGGCTGAAACCTGAAACACACAGTTTAGGCTGGTGCTGGAGAAGTCAAGGAAGCCAAACAGATGAGGAGCTTCACCTGTTCTGGAAGGTGTTGTTCACAATGGCGTTGAAGATGAGGCGGTCGCCCACAAAGGAGGGTCCCCAGAACTTAAACATGTTCACTGATTTCAGGACAGGGTATGAACAACAAAGGCGGCTGGGAAAGAAAGCAAGAGAGAAAGCAAAATACACAGTCGCACTGAAGCACTTCCTTTGTTAGGTCTGGAGTGGGAAGGGATTAGAGCAACAAGGTTTGCATGACCCAGAAGGTCACTACATTACACTAATTTACTCCATAACCTACTGGAATACACTGACCATGTTCAGCTCCAAGAGCACATAATTTGAGCTTCAAACATAATAATGCCACTTATGTCAAGCTGTTTCCTTTCAACACATTTTACAAACACCAATTAATTCTCACTGCTTGATACTACCGTCTTTCAGAGCCAGACCATGAATCTCTTACCTACAGAGTAACCACTTATTTCACAGTTTCATTAATTTCTGTATGCAGAGGGAGTACATAAAAATGCCAGATCATAAAGCCTTTGAACAATTAAAAGAAACCTGAGCAGAAAGGTTGAGTACCAGAAATGGTGTTCAAGTAAAGCAATGTCAGTCTATC
Organism: Cephalopterus ornatus; assembly: GCA_013396775.1. Taxonomy (NCBI): domain Eukaryota; kingdom Metazoa; phylum Chordata; class Aves; order Passeriformes; family Cotingidae; genus Cephalopterus; species Cephalopterus ornatus. The sequence continues at coordinate 11,861 of VZRE01006365.1, read as the reverse complement.
TATTCTTTTTAATATTAATACTTTTTTTTGCCTGTTTGCTAGATACTTTCTGCTGGTGTGATAAGAAATAAGAATAAAAAACTACTCATGTTGTTGCCAAATGCAGTTTGTGTAAATGGGATCTAGTTTGCAAGCCCTCTGGAGTGGGCAAAAATTAGGTTTCTTCATCAGTTCTAAATGCAGTCAAAGCCCTTCACTTTCTACTGGGATCTCTGTGCATCACACAAACTGGGAACAATATACAATAATGCCATTTATTTTTAGACTCTGAAAAAACACGCTGTTCTCAGTGAGAAGCCCATGTGCACATCTGAGAATAGATTTTTCATTGTACATCTTTTAAATCTGAAAACACAGTTTTGCAGCACTCCTAACCTTTAACTCAACTACACTTTGAAAACTAATGTACCAGTATTGTTAAATGCTCACAATTATCTGTAGCTAATTAATTGACTGGTACATCTATTTAATGGCCTAATACATTCAAATGACTTTGTAATGAAATTAAAAATAACTTGCTCTTCTGATTTAAAATGTTAAGCATTGATTTTATTTACAATGTTAAAAATGCAAACACATTATTGAAAATAAGAGAGGAAGAAAACAGAAATCTGGCCTAAATATTCAATTTTTCATAGTAAAGTTTGCTCTGAATGCTTTTACTGTGAGTGTAAGAAATAAGAAAATACATATCAAGTTCCAACGAATATTACTAATATTCAACTGGTTTTATTTCTATCTTCAAGATTTTCATGTATTGTCAGTCAGAACAAAGGTAGTGGGGAGAGGAGAGGGCAGAAGGAAGGTGACTAAACTTTAAAATGCCCTTAGAAATTTATTTGTCAAGGGTTATCCTTCCTTTTCCGTTCCTCCATCAGAGTTTGCAGCCATGGCAACTCCTACTTCGCACCTTCAAAGGTCAGGTCTCACTCTGACTGGCCTCCCAAAAGATTCATAGTGAGACTAGTTATCTCTCAAGCAAAAAACTACAAAGTCTCTGTTTTCAACCAGCCTCTGACACTAGCTATTATTCCTGAATTTTTCAGCATGACAAATCATGTATAACACTCATTAGCTCAAAGGAAATTCGTTCAATACTCAGTTTGCTGATATTTTCCTTCCCTTTTTAAAACTAAATGTGACTCTCACTAGGTAAAATTTATCAGACGAAAACAGGTAAATATTCTGGGTCATATACAGCAAAAACCTGCAATAATCCCTTCAAGCCAATGGAGCTGCACACTGGGGTAAAGCCAGTGCACTGATGTTACTAAAACAAGCTGTTTATCCAACCATTACAGAAAATCTGTTGTTATCAGTACAACTACTGACTACAAATCAAAACCACATGAATAATGAATGGTGAAGTCATTTAATTATTAAAGTTAAAAAGCAAAAACATATCTAACATCCCTGCAGTGAATTAGGTCACTTGCTGCGCAAGGAGAATTCAAACTGAAACTTGAGTGGTGCTCACAAAGAAGCTTTGTGCAGTGTCCAAGAACAGGAAGGGAGAAAAACAATGGTTTGACTCCAGGAGAGGAGGAATGAAATGATTTTATGACTAGGCCACGCTGACTAGCAGTGTCACGAAAAATACTTTGTACTTGCCTTCATCCTGATTTAACAACTAACTTTGCTTTTAAACACTGCACCAACCAAAAGGAGGGCAAGTTTCGATTCGTGTGTCCAGTTCTGACTTTCTGCAGAGATTCCCAGGAGGATAACACAGTCTCTTTGGCCTTAGGGTCTGTATATGTAATATTTGACTCTGACAGTGGCTGTGGGAACTGTACCACATAAATAGTTCAAGGGTCTCCTGCAATGTGAGGAGGAAGAAAAGTCACAAAGGTCTGGGTCTGTATTCTTCATGAAAGAAATCCCTGTGAAATCCCTAATATCCAAAGCACATCTATTTGGAACCATATGCAGAGATTGTGGTGTAGGAAGTACCTTGCTGAAATACTCGCCACTGTCTCCATCCAAGCCATGATCTGGCCACCAAAAGTGTTTCCATGGTGGTTTGCATGAGGAGGCAGGACAAGCTCAATACTCTGTACATGAGTAAGTTCAGTTGAAACTGCATCCTCCTCTTCAAAAGTATCTGAAATATGGCAGCAATATATCAATGAATTTTTTCAGAAGAAAATGCACCCTATTACTGGAGTGTGCATTTGCTTCAGGCATGGTGAAAAGAAGAAAAACAGAAAGACACAGAAGAACCAGAGCCCTGTTCATCACTTATTCAAATGGCTTTCAAAGACTTTGCCACTGTGTGTGATTGGCACCTGTGCAAATGTGTCTAATTAAGGTTAGAGTATGACATGATTATGTCATAACTTGTTACAAATCTTGTGATTACCTGAGACAACATATAACAGACAAAAGAGAGAAAAAGGATCTGGATCAGTGATCACCTTCCATTATCTGAGCATTTCCAGTATCACTGTCAAATGTTTAGCCACACATCCTCACTCTGATCTTTGTTCCTCTCAGTGGTGTTTTGTAGGAACAGATTTAGGCATGAGATTACGTCAGTTATTTTAAAAGTGCTTATCTGTGCCAGGGCTGCTTGACCTGAATGGTACTTTTGACTTTCAACATANNNGGTACTTTTGACTTTCAACATAATTAACTATCTTTGTGATTATATAAATGTGTGGAAATGCGTGACTAACTTGTACTTTGGACCTACTTAAGTTGTTGTCTAAGATCCACTCAGCACACAAGCATCACTTTCTGGGTATGATTTGTACCTATATTGCTACCTAGCAGCCTTTCCATGAAATGTTTTCTCCTCTCTTTCCCCTATTTTACCTATAAGAAGGTGGATTAGTGCTACAATAAATACTCCTGAAGGAAGTTTCCAGGAAATGCAGTGAAGATAAAACCCATCAACCTCTGATTTGTCTGTCAGGGTATTCAACTGTACCCTGTGAGACAATTACCATTAAGACAAATAGCTTCTTTGCTTGTAGCAAACAAGACTCTTCAGTTCTAAAGAGGTAAGACTAGAATCTATGTTTACAACAGGTTTAATCTCTCCTCAGTAAAACCACATAATGCCTGTTATTTATACATGGAGTACATTTTCAAAATACCGGTATATTTGCTTAACTGCTAGAATAATTTCTTCTGAAGGGGAACACAGTAACTTTTGAGCACAAGTCTCTTCAAGAACAGAAATTACTGGCAGAATAAAAGACAAACCTGCTTCTTGGCTCAGCTTTTCTAATTTGGTCATTAGGCGTTTAAAAAATTTTTTTTACCTGTTTTGACACCAATGTTATGAAATTTCTCTTGCTTGTTGGGAATGATCTCAGGGCATAAACATAGTTCTCAGTGCTTGCTTCAAATACGTGGCCATAAACCTGAGCGAATCTTATCCCTCTATCTACACTACAATGAGTGTCACAGGACTTCATTACTGCATTGCAAAGTTCTGTGTGAAGGGTTAAACCTTGCACATGGAACCTAGGTACAAATCATACCTGCCTGCATTTCACATCTATTTAGTGCATGTATGGCCTTCAATCCTGCAATTTTAAATCTGGAATTTCAGAAAGAAAAATTGCCACTCTATTAGAGTAACTGTCTTACACACCCTCACAAATCTGGCACATGCTTTTCTACATGACAACACAACTCCAAGGAGATCTACATGTTTTGTCTGCATTTTTACTCCCTATCAGCTGCCCACAAGTCTTTTGTTCCATCTTTTATGCAATCACCTTCCTTATTACTCTCCTGCATTAGGTTCTGAAAGACCTGGAAATAGCCCAGCCTGATTCTTCTCCTCTCAATAGCCAGGCTGTGCTCCAGGTGGTCTTCTGCAGACAGAAGCTTTACAGGTTCTAATGCAACCTATGCAAATGAAAAAGAAAAAAACCAAGAGTTCTTAATTTCACATTCATAACAAAGTGCACTTTGAACTTAGAATAGCATCAGCATTTTCTACAACCTTTTCCTATCAGCTGTCCAAGATGATAAGTTTATAAATACAAACAAGCATATAATTTAAAGTTCGAGAGATTCTGCATTACCCTTTCAGAATCATTCATTAAAACTCTATGTCAAGGTGCTTTTAGCTTTTAAATGCAAACATCCATGAGAGTACACAGAGTTTAAGACAGTTCTCATTTAATAAAAAAAAAGGAAAAGATGAACTTAATATGAAGGTTTGAGTACTGAATTTTTGAATTACAAAATTAATCCAGTTGCATTGATCAGTGGTGTAAGTGCAAATTCCCATGTATTTCAGTTCAATGACACACTGATAACAAATATGTGCTGGCTTAAGAAAATTATTACATTTGGATAATTACAGCAGAGGCGTCACTGAACAGTCACTTGTGTCATTTGTCTACAAGGTCTAGCCTCAGAAGTAATGCACAAAGCACTGCAGCACACTCAGAAATGCACCATTTTGTGTCTTGCCTTGGTGCTGCTAATGTTTCTCAGCCTTTGACTCTTCCCTCAAACCCTCTTGCCATTTCCTTGCTTCCTTTCTGGTTCTCCTCAAGAACTTCCCATCTTCTTTCAGATGGCCCAGCTAACAGATTAAGATGGTTGGTGCATAGTGGTTCTCCCTCCACAGTTTTAGAAACAGTTGCTCAGAAAAGTGGATTTGAAAATAAAAAAAAAGCTCTTTAATTTCTCCAAGACTTTGAGATGGAATTTGAACTGAGTTCTCAAATTCCCTCTGGGACATTCCTGCCTCAAGCCTAATGTTAGTTAATCATCACCAATTTAATCCTGAATTAATCCCTCTGGAAATTTGGGCAAAAGGTACAGAGGTTGATGCCATGGGTATATCAAACCAATAATAAATAACATGAGCTTTAGTTCTGGTAAAACTGTTCCAGTCTGTTTCTTCTGCAAATGATAATATACCATCGCAGAAGAGAAAGCAGAAATGACTGAATATATTAATGGCTTATGGGATGACTCTGCCAGCCTCCAGTGGATGTTAAAAAGGCAGATGCACTGTCATAACATGTTCAATGAGACAGGAAAGCCAGATACATGATTCTGGTCACATTCAAGTAAGTAGAATTCTACATACAAAGGGATTTTATTAAGAGAATCTGGGGAATATTTGGCCTTTCTCATAAGAAAACTTTAAAGGGACTGTGCCTGTCTTTTATAGCAACAGTACCGTGACTGATTTCTAAATACCTCCAGGGAGCCAAACACTGGGGAGAAGAAACAACATTGGCATGAAAACTAATTAACATAAATGGAAAAGAATTAATTTGGATTGGAAGCTAGCTTAAAAAGAATGCCTTCTATCTGAACAGTGATGTCTGAACAACCTCCTCAGAAGGGGAAGCAAAGGATAAAGAAACCCCACCCCCACACCCTTGCAGCTTTCAGAGTTTATTTAGATCAGCCTCTTAAAAGCAGAGAGACTGTGGAGTCTCTTCCAGTGCTTTTCTCTGTCAATACTGCACCCCTTATTAAAGTTCTATGAAAAACAAACGTGCAAAAGAAAGTGGAAAAAATAATAATAGTAGTAGCAATATTAATAGTAATAGCCTAACAATTTCAGAGCAGAGAACTCAAAACAAAATGAAACAACCTTATCTGTATAAAGTCTGGACTTCATGCTCTTTTCCTATTACTGATCAGAATAAAAAGGTATGAACATTTTCACTGGGTTTCACAAGCAAGAAAGTTGGGTTATTTCACAGAAACTCAGTCACTTCAAGCTTAGAAGGAAACTGAAAGAATACCTTTCCAGCACCAACTGGTTTGGCTACATATGTTGCATATGCCACACTCACAGTTTTTTCAGCATTAGTCAAAACATCCTGTACTGTAACCTTGATGCCAACCTAAAAGGAAGGAGAAAAGAAAGATATTTACATAATTGTCAGTTGAGTTGAGACAAAATAGTGCAGTTTTTATCAAATTAATAATGTCCAGTCTCTCCACTTAAAACGGAAAAGGTAAAAAACTGCTTTGCTATCACTGATACATCTCTGAAGAGTTGAGAACATCACACCGTTCGCTGAGCTGAAGGTTTTTTTAGTACAACCACTGTTTAGCATCACTTGTAGCGTAAAATAAAACACAGGAAAGACACTTAGATGTAGTTTTATGGATACTTCTTTCCATTTACTTGTGTGCCATTTGGAATCCCCATTTGAATCTTTCTAAAGTCTGTAGAGGTCTGTCTAAATGTACTAAACACAGTGAAGCACTTGAAGGTGAAACACTGTATTTGTTCCCACGGATAGGCCTGACGTGCATCAAGGCTTCTGATTTTTTTTTCCAATTTTTAGAGTCTTTTTGAACACATTCTCTGTGAGATGCATCACTCCTGTTAATATTAATGGGACTAGACTCAGGCACAGTGTAGAAAAAGTACCTCTAAGGTTCTGAATTCAATTCTGATTTTTGATTCTTCTTTCCAATTTTCTGATTTTCAATTCTGATTTCAAGTCACTTGGCAATGCACTGCATACTTGTTACAATATGAAGAGTAAGAACATATTTACACCTGATTTACCTATTTTTGTACCATAAGTTTCAAAAATACTTAGAACTCCACCTATTCAATGCATCTCATCTAAAGGCTCCTTGGAGGTCAACAGCTTTGGACTGGACCAACACCACTTACCCTATTACAGCTCCCAAAGACTTTAATTGTTCAGGGTCCAGTTTCTATTTTGACACTGATTATTCTCTAGGAAACATGTAATAATAATACTTCAAAACCAGAGTTTCATTAGAGAGTGTTATTGTTTAGATACCTGCACAGGTATCTGGAACAAACAAATCTGCACCTATGTCTGCTCCCACCTCTGTTCTATTCCTTCAGTATCATTGGGAATAAGAGTGGTGATCTCTTACCTCCATGCTGGTTCTGAATGCTCTGTTCACCTTTGCTTTGATGGTAATAATTTGTCCCACCCTATTAAGAAGAATAACACCTTAGAGAATGCAAACATGTTGTAAGGGCCTGAATGTGCCTCTCTGGGTATTCCTGATGGTGAAGAAAATCTCATTAATCACTTGGTGTCTTCCACGCTGCCCTGAAAATTCACTGAAAAAGTTAATTTTTCACTGTTTTCAGGTTAGCACTGTTATTCACCAGTCAGACTTTGTTCATGCTCAATAAAATTATAGTTACTCAGAGAACTGCATAACCTTCACGCTAACATTCCTTCTCCTTGCTGATGTCTGTATGACCCAGGTATGCTCCAGGCCCCAGATACACTGAGAAGTTTTGGCTTAGATTCTGCTTTTGCTCAAAATCTTACTGTGAGTTACACAAAATCACTGATTACATCTGGCTGCAAGGCACAGAGATACACTCCACATGCATCGCTGGCATTCAGATACATGCATATGAGGAAATAATCCCAGGTCAAAAAGTGCTCTTTGACATCTTTAAAGAATGGAGAAAGAATTCACATTCCAAGTCGTGGACAAGAACAGGGCTGCCACATGTCTCCTCTGTCCTGGCAGCATACCTCTGAAAACCACTCTTCCTCACTACCTACATGAAATACCTAAACAGAATTACATATTTTTCTTTTATATTTATTATTTTATTACATTATTTATTAATGTTTTATTGTATTACTTATTTTATTGTTTATTCTATTTTCTTCTTCTTCTTATATCATCAAATTTAATGAGGAAATATTATTTTCCTTTTGTAATTTCTGAAGTACCTGTTACGTGTTGATACCAGGACTAAATCTTGTTTCCAAACCCCTAAAATCCTAACATAAGGCAATGCTGGGAAGGTGGGAGGAAGGCAGTTTCCCCTCAAGTTCTCCCATTCAGCAGAGTAGTGAAAGGACACATTGTGCATGGTAACTCAGAGCCCCAGCCAAAATAGCTGGGCATCAGGCCACTGCCTCTAGGGGATTTAAACTGACTTAAAACTGCTAAAGATCAGCCCTGGGCCAGGCAAAGTGCTGCTAACTACATCCAAGACTCGTGTAAAAATATAGCTCACAGCACTTGAGTACCTGTGAAACAGGCACTCACAGATAAGGATTTGGCACAGTTATGACCAAAAAAAAATAAAAAGATTTCTTCCTAATTTAATAAATAGGGTTTTGACAGTTGTTTCTTCCAATGCCAGAACTACGAAATGATTGTTGACAAACACTAGAATAGGAAATAGGAAACCTCTTCTTCTACACAAAGCAACAAATTCACTACACAGCAACTTTCTTGTTCACATTTAAGAGCACAAGTGGAAGTTTCTGAGTAGACAGAGGGGAGAAATGGTCAGTGGAAAGAATCAGGACCATCTGCAGGTACCCAACCCTTATTAGCCTTTGAAGAAGGTAATCAGAAGCAGTTTTTCCATTATTCATTGCAAAGAAAAAGCACAATCATTAAGGTAACAGTTCTCAGCTGCACAGCTCATTTTCAGAAAGGAGAACGTTCAGAACAGTAACAATAGATACACAGCGGCAGAAGTCATAGAACACCACACTTACACCTAAAACTGCCAGAAACTTAACAGAATGAACTATGATTCACACATGGAACATTAACAAAATTTAACTAAATGTAATTTAAAATTAGATGTAATTGGAAATCAGTACCATTGAACTGCTGCATATTACAAGACAAGGAAGAGGGATTTACTTGTTATCATGGCATAAAACTGAGTTTTGAACTATAAAGAGTTGTGGAAATTTCTGTTTCCACGTCAACTGGAAAGAAAGAAGCACAGAAGACTTAATTACAGAACATCTAGTAACTTGAGTTAGGTAAATGAAACCTAACAGTAAGTCACTTGCTTACAAATCATCATATTAATTCACTAGAGGGAGCAGCAACAGCTCTGTTACTTATATAAGATGATTGATAATCAACTGGATCAGGCACAATTTAGGAAATTGCAGGATGTTACGGATGACCTGACACTGAAAAATAAATTCTTTAACTACTCCACAGTCACTAGACTTGTGCTCTAAATTCTTGTAAAAATGAAATATAGATGTCACAAATGGAAGAAGAACTAAAGATGGAATTGGAAACAAATTTGGAAGGAAAAGTATTTTCATTATATTTCAGAAGCTCTGTTCTGCTCTCAGAAACAAGACAGGAAATTGCTCTGAAGCTGGTAAGTCTGAAGTATTATGCCTAAAAGAGAAATTTTGATTAATTTTCACAGACAGGTTTTTTTCCCTAAGGGCAAAATTAAAAACAGGCAGGACAAACACTTCAATATTGAAAAACAGACCAAGAAATGCTCTTTTGAGTCCTAGATTTGATATGATTATGTTCTCTTCTTTGTCACTGGTTCTAGTTCTCATCCTAATGGCCACCGCTCTAAAAATCGTGTGAGTGGATGCTGATTTTACACTTGTACAGCAAACCGTTTTAAATTGACACCAGCTGTACCTCTGACAGCCAGTGTTCACAGCCAAAACAACTGCATGTGCATTGGTCTGTGCAACTAGGTCTATCCCATCTAAGCTCTCCTTAATTCCCAGATTACAAGGTGTAAAACACACACAAAAAATGCAAAGTAATGGCTTTAAGTTAATGTAAAGACACGATTTAGGAATGAAAGTGCTATTTCCTCTTATAGTGTTTTTTATCCCTCTGAAAATCATGAAAAATGGTTAAAACAAGTCAAGTCCTGTGTTATCTTGTAAGAGCCAATTCAGTGATAAAGGAATGTGAAACATTTCTGTTTTTTCTACAAGAGCTGAAAGAAAGAGATGGTAAGAAATAAACCAAAAGACCACTTGCAATAATACAAACATTAATACAGTAACTTTTATAGCTATGCATTCCTCATTTAACAGAGATACGTAGTGGCCAGCATCATTCACTTTCACTAGAGCCAAAGATACCACGCCATAGGTTTCTTGGCTACCAAGTCAAAGTAACAACAGTTTATTTTTTACCTATGAAATCAATCTGTTTTGTAGGTGGGGCAGGCTATCATAGGTAGAAAGGAGCAATTTTAGGACTTAGGCCTGTAACTCTGTTGAGTTCATCAGTCTGCTATCTCTGATTTTGTAATTTTATCTCTGCCAAGTAAGGATCTCTGGAATGAAAACACTTGACTGTTGTCAGCTGGTTCTGTACCTGGCAGCCTCCTCAAACTGTATGTCATCCATGGACACTGTCACGCAGGACACACCAGCATGTTTCTCAGCTTCAAAAGAGACACAGGGGCACACAGTTACCACAGGGCACATGCAGTGAGCTATTCACCTGTAGACTTGAGACACAGAGATCACACACAGCAAATCCCAGCTCTTCCTATGAACACCAAAATGCAAGTCTGCAGTGGGCCCCTTAGAAAAAAAGGGAAGCTAAATAAGATTAAAGTTAGTATTTATCATGATTTCATGGTAAAGGGTATTCATGTGTAAGGGTAACATCGGGGGATAAGACTAGATGATGACAATGATACTACTCAGTTTGAAAATCTCTATTTAATGTCATTTTCTAAAAATGAATGCTCTGATAAGAGAGCATTAACAAGCATGTTGCAGGACAGAAAGAGTCAAAAAGTGTTAAACAGCTTACAGAAATCTCAGCATTCTTCCTCAAAACAGCATGTCATTAATATTAGCGGGGGTAAACCAGCATGTAAGTTTTATGACAGCTGAGGATTTTCAGACACAGGAGAAAAATCTGCTGCCTTATTAGCATGGTCACAGAAGAGGAAAGAAGGTAAGTACATGTCCTCAGTCCTGTACCAAAACTGCATGGATTAAATAAAAACAAATGCAAACAAGGTTTTAAAAAATCTTACTTACTGTAAAATATTTTTACCAAAATTTGAACTGTGTTCTTCAGCTCCCTGGGATGCATTTGGTTACAAGAAAGAGTGCAATCTTTTTGTATTAATTATGAAAGTTAATCTGGAATAGGTACATATTTTCTTGACTGTTAACACTTAATAACCTGATAGTTAAGTTTTTACAGCAAGTTACTGTGATATATTATTTACTTGACCATAGCACCTAGAACTTCCAGTCAGAAGCTAAATCTTCACTGAACTAGGAGCTGCATAAACATAGGGAACCTCTGCTCCATAAAGTTTCCTGAGTGACAGAGGCAAAGGAGAGGAGTAGCAGGAAACCTGGAGAACAGCACTGTACAACAAACAGGCAGGAGTTCTCACTCCCAAGCAGCCCCATATTTTTAGTGAGCATGACAAAAAAAAGCAATTAGAGGATTTATATCAGTATCTGAGGAGTTACCTTTGACAATATGAGGGGAAACCACAGTTCCTCCCCAAAAAGCACTGTTCAGGGGTAATTCACTGAAAGGCTGCAATCAAATCACCCCTCCATAGAGCTCAAAAAAAAAAGAAGTGTGATCATATTGGGAAGCTGCCACACGCTAAGTGATTATTGTGTGGGACAAGTTCTCCAGGATCCCAAGTTTCTCCATATAGGAAGAGCAGATGGTATGAAGCTGCACCCAGACATGAGCTCCCCAGAAACACCCACATGGTTCATTATGGGCTGCTAATGTATAAACTGAGAATGGAGTTCACTGTTTGCAGCAATGGCACTGCCTTGGATTCTCTTTGTGCTTTCCATGCGGCTTGTGCTTCCACAAGTCAGTTCCAGAAGTTAGTGAAGAGATTTTAGATGTTTTCGAAGCTGAGTTACATCAGACATGGAGTGCTCTGCTGGCTGGATCTGCGGTTGTTTCACAGAACCACAGGATCACCAAATAGTGAAGGGTTGGAAGGGACCTATGGAGATCATCTAGTCCAACACCCTGCCAAGGCAGAGTCACTTTTTTTTTTTTGGCTTCCATGTGCCAATAATCTTAAATTAGTACTTTTCTTTATTCTCTTAGTTCTCTTTTCCCACTTTTCTGGAGTGGGTCCAGTGGAGGGTGACAAA
>VZRE01006364.1:0-10310 GCA_013396775.1 Cephalopterus ornatus | reverse complement strand
CCCAGACATTAATGGATGCGGGGCAGGAGGGAGTGCGCCTAGTCCTGGGAGGAGAAGAGGGGAGGAGGCTGGCGAGGAGGGAGGGCGTAGGGGATGGCTTGCTGGGCCTTAGGAAAGACAGTGAAAAGGCTGGGGCTCAGTCCCAGAGAGGGCGGCCTTCCTCCCCGCCTTATAGAGCGGGGGCCATCACATGGCTCCCAGCGTCAAAGCGCGGCGGGGCGAGCGGCGCCGTGTCTCCCCCCACCAAGAGGGGAGCCTCGCGACCGTCCCGGCCCCGCGTCCTCACCCAGTCTAGGAGGGGCTCTGGGGGGGGGGCCATCTTTAGTGAAAAAGGGTGAAAATAAAGATAACACATGACCCCTGCGGGGAAAAAAAAAAAAAGTGCAAGTTTGTGGCAAAGAGCTGAAGCATCTTCCCAAGAGCCGTTTGGAATGGTCTAGGATCTTCGCGTCTTCCAGGGCTGCCCCCCGAGATGGGGTGCCGCTTTCCGTGGGAAGGAGGAGAAAAAAAAAATCAGGCCGGAGAGGGAGGTGGTGGGTTAATAAACTTCAGACTTCTGTCCGCGGAATGATTTAGAGACATCTCTCTCCCCTCCTCTCCCCCTTCCCCCATCCAGAGTTTAACTTATTTAAGAATGAAATAAAATATCTCTCCAAGTCGACCTCACAAGCTCTGAAAGAACAGCCTCCAAATCACACCGCTATTCTCAGTTTATTTGTAAGGCTATTGTTTTTAGAGAGAAGCAGCTTCCTCCATTATGGAAAACACTAACAGAGACTTAGCGTTACCTCTTTCGTCTGCAAAGGAAAACAATTCGTCGGCCTTTAAAATGAGAATTTTGCTGTAACTAGGAGCAACACCCCTGAGAAAGCGACACAGAGGATTGCTTGTTAATTAAGTCTCACCGTTCCCCGTTTCAGGTGATCCATGCGACTACAGAAGAGTGGGCCCGCTCTTCATGTGAGAGCTAGCAGGGGAAAAAACCAACCAAAACCCCACCAAAGAGCCCAAATAAAACAAAACCCTACAAACTTCGAGAGAAATGCAATTACTGTGGTCTTCAAAAGAAAAACTTTGAAAAATCCCATAGTTCCCAGTTCTGGCAGGATAAACCACAATAGGATTTGATTGGGATAAAAGTAGGGGAGAATTTCGTTCTCCTGCAGAAATCATCGTGAGAAGGGTGGGCTGATGCATAGATTCTAACTGATCGAATCTCACTTTTCAAACAAATCACACCCCTCATTTCTTGAAATACGTTTTCGATATATTGTCTTAACCTAAAACTACAAGCCACCCTGTTTCAAAGCTATTTCCATGGATTTAAAACATAATCCTTTCTACTATTTCCAAATAATCCTATTTAAATTTTGTTCACTACTAAGACGCCTACAGGAGAGTACCACCAAATGTTACAAAACAGAAAAAAAAAGGTAAAAGGGAAAGAAAAAAAAAAGTACCCCCAGACTCAGTAATTTACTATTTTTTCTGTAGAAAAATTTATGTCATTCGAGATTTACAGTTCATACAGTTCATAAAATGCCTCTTCGAATTAGTTTTGAGGTCTTAGAGCAAGCTACTAAAAGAAAGGCAGACAGAGGATTTTTCCTCTTCAAGAGGTTACTCCTTTTGATGACGAGTTAGTATTTTTTCTTTTTACTCCTTTTTTCCACCTTTCATTCTTCATCTTCCCCCAGGAGTTCAAAAAACATCTTAAAAGCAAAAACCAGCCTCTGAAGTATGAAGAACGATGGAGTTTAAATGTTCCATGGGGTAGAACCGCTGTAGAGACAAATCAAAAGAACCGAGTCTGCCCTCGATTCATTACTATCACTCACGCAGGATGTACGGGTGTTTCACTGAGCGAGTGACACCTGTGGTTCTTAGGCAGCACCGGGTCCCCGGGGGCCCCGGCTGGGTGTTGCTCCTCTTGAACGTGGCCGATGGCGGTGGCCTCGGAGGGTGATGGTGGGTACCCACCCTGTAAGACCTGGGCAGTACTCCCAAGCCCTCGCCTGTTGATGCAGGGTGTGTGGTGTGTGTGTGTGGGGTGCTGCTCAGGGGATTCCTTTCTGGGTGTCAGTTAAGCCAGCCTCCAGTGCGGACAATTAAGACCTCGTGTTAACGCAGCTCCCGGACGCGGCTTGTCTTTGAGCACCTTCCAGTCGCTCCCGTCCCAACCCGGCAGGTGCCGTCTTAAAGGGCAAGAAAGAAAAGAAAGGGGAGCAGCGGCGGGACAAACNGCGGCACAACCGTGAGTGGCGTTTCCCGTGGTAAGACCCCGCCGCCCCCGGGGCTGCGGGCTTTGCCCTGTCCCCCACCTCGCGGCCGGTCCCGCTCCGCGCCCCTGCGCTCCCGGCGCTGCTCTGTGCGGACGGGGGATGCCACCTACCGGCAAGGAGCGCCGACTGTGGCACGGTGTGTGCCGGGACAGGGACATGTGCCCAAAGCAGCCCCCAGGAAGGGCAGAGTCGGGCAGAAACCCTCTCGTTCAGGGACTGAGTGGCACTCCGAGAACTCTTAAGGAAAAGAAGCATTTTGGAGGGCCCCTGAGAACACCCCCCTCCATGGAATGGCTGGAACTTCCACGACCACCTTCCCACCTCCACCCTGGAGCTCTCTGTCCACACACCTAACCTCGAAAGGACCACCCTTGGCCCAGGACCTTGGGGGCTGCCTTCTGTGGCTTCCTGCTGGTTGTGAATGATGTGGCATAACATGCACTTAAACCCACAGTAGCATAGTACCCAGACCAGGAGTATTCTGGTTCACATGGTGTGTGACACTGGGCAGAAGCCAGACTAGGTGGACCTGCCATGACTTCCCCTTGATGTCTCCCTTATTATGGGAGAGAGTATCCCTTGGGACCCCCGTAGCATCCGAGGCCACAAATCTTTCTTCAGCTCTGGAGCCTTTGTCTTAGAAGGGCACACAGGAGCCTATGCTGGGACAAGGAATAGATGAGCCCACACACCTTCCCTGGTCTTTTGTTCAAAATCAAAGAGCAGCCTGGGCACCATTTAGGGCATTTTCAAGCAGCCACACTTGCACACTGGCTAAGGTCCTTCAAGTGTTCTGGAACTGACCCTGACCATGCAGAAGGATGCCAAAGGCTTCTTCATCACCACACGGATCAGGTGTCTGGTGGTGGTGTGCACCCCTAGGTGATTTCTTGAGTGCTTGTCTAGGTGCAGCCAGTGGAAATCAAGGCAGAGCCTGGCCATTAGTGACACATGCTGGAGCTGAAGTGCCTTTCCTGGGCTTTCTCAGTCTTAAAAGTCTCCAACACCAAAGGCTACAATTCTCCACACCCAGATCCATGTCTTACCTGCAGAACCAGACTACCTGTTATTATATAAATAATAATTTACTGAATAATTCACATTTTCTGTCTATGTAGTACCTTGGGTCAAATATTGAACTGAATTCTGAGCTGCTTGTGCCAAGGAAAGAATAAATCTCCAGTGATGACCTTGTAACAGGATAGTTTTGTCCATGACAGGGACAATGTCAGTGACAGTCAAGGTTTTCTTTGCCCAGTATATCAGCGACCACCATTTTAGTTCCACTTTTTTAGGGGTTTATTCCCCTCTTCCCTTGCAGTGTAGCTTTGGGGAAGGTAACACTTTCTTTAAGGCTTCTGTAGAGGCTGGGATTAGTGTGTCTATGGGATCACAGTGCTTTGGTGAGGGTTGGCAGCAGTCACCTGAAAAACTAAAGAAAAATCTATGGTTTCCAGCCATGCCTACTGCTGAAAAAGAGTTTGTCACCCTTGGAGATGATCCGCTCCCTCTCCTCTTGACAAATGTATTTTAATTCTTGACCAAGTTTGCTTGCTTGCTTGGTTGGTTTTTTGTTTGAGTTTGGGTTTTGGTTTTTGTTTTCCCTCCTTAGTTCTATAATTCTTGTAGGTCAGTACATTCACTCTGACAAATGAAAGTTACTCTGTTTAAGGCCCTTTGGGCTTTTAATTTCTGTAAAATGTGATTTAATGTTCTCACAACCCTTTTGAAATTAAGGAGAGTTTTTACCAGTTTAGACCAAGACCAGTCCAGCAGCATAAGCTGACTTCAACATCAGCGAAGACCAGATGTCTAAGGAAGAGTATAGGAAATGAGCAAGTGTGTAAAACTGATTCCTACTGTCGGAAATCTAGTTTTTAGCTTTGAGGGTTTTTTTAAGCCAGAGATAATATCTGAATTTAATAGCCTCTGATGGAGTTTCTTCTGTGAATTTGTCCAGTCATCTTTTGAAATCATGTACTTTTACACCACTAAACATATTCTGTGGTGGAATGTTCCCCAGCTCTAACCATGTGTGGTATGAGGTGTCTCTTTTCATTTGCTTTAAGCAAGTCAGCTGCTCATTTAATCTGCTGTGCTCTCATTTTTGTACTAGAAGAGAGAAGGAACAACTCTTGTTAAACATCTTCTCCCTGCTGTTCATGACTTCGTACATTTTATGACAATTTTTTTCATTGGTTATCTCTTTTTCAGGCTGAGGGGTTCTGCTTCAGAATTAATGGATTAGCACAGAAGTAATTCTGTACTCCTGAAAATCCTCATAGTTCTCTCTACCTTTTCTTATTCAGTTCAGGCTTATTGTTTTTGCAATAATCCTGAACAGCATGAGATGCCTAAATTTGCTTTTCCATTTTTAATTTCACTTCATTATTTCGACTTTTTTAAGCCAGTGCCTATGCCCAGTGCTAGTGGTAGGATATTAGATCTTCAAAATGGAGCACTGGCTGTCAGAACTGATATAGCAGAGTACTTTTCATATGAATAAATCATCTTTGTTTAGGTTACCTTTGATTTCATTACTTCACCGACTACTGGAAGTCTTTTCCACATAAGCCATAAGTTCTTTGTTGTAGACAAGCTTTAGCAAACTAAGGCGGAGATCCCACAATTAATATCTCAAATATTTGAGATATTTTCCATTTCATTCTGTAGAGATGGAAGTAAGTCCCAAAGGAGTACAAACTCATTCATAAATGCAGTGAATATTGGCAGGTATGCTCTTTTTTCACTTAGAAATAGTTGGGGCTAAGCTACACTGTGAATGAAGATAGAGAAGATAATTTTTCCATCTAGAACTAAGTGGGTGGTGGGTTCTGCCAGGACTTGAGCAGAAATAACAGCTAGCTTCTGGAGAAGGAGGAAGGCCTTTGCCTTGTTCAGTTTTCCCACCTCTGGCAACTCAAACTCATCACTTACCTCCTGTTGAGCACCAGCTGGACTAGAAACTCAAAGAAGTCAACTCCAGAATGAATCACAACTTTGCAGTTGCCAAGGCATTAGTCAAAGGTAAGCACACTGACACCTATACTTCTAAAGTGGGCCAAATTTAGTCCTTATTTATCCTGGGGTAAATGTGCTATGCCTGGGTGGAACTATGATGATTTTGGGTTATGTCTCAGCAACGTTTCTGGCTTGTAAGTGTTAACAGTTTAAAGACAATCCAAAGACCACTGTCTTAGCAGCAGTCAAAACATTTCTGTGATCATGGCTTAAAGGATCAAGTCCTCTTGAATTCTGCGTATAGGATACCTACAGGAATAAACTGCTTGCTTGAATCTCTGACGTGCATAAATTTCACAGCGTGCACTTTTTCACAGTGAGGAATATGCTGACTTCTGGTTCTTACCTATTTTCTAGCAAGATCTTTGTTATTGTCAAAGACTATCAGGTAAGCCTTTCTAAGCAAGCTTTTACCAGTCCTATTAACATGAACTCCCAAACATTCTGCAAAGCCTATTTCAACCATGTACAGTGAAGGCAGGGGATTCTTGATATAGCACTTCCCTGACTGCTTTCCAGTTGGCCTCTGCAGGGTGTTACAAACAGAGAGAGGCATCCCACAGGTCATGAAAGGCTTGTGATGTGGCTTGAAACCCAGTTCTTTGGGTTGCTGGGTTTGAGAGCTATGGGCATGGTGAGAAAAGGACACTGCTGAGGAGCACTCTCTTTTCCTTGACACTGAATTCTGTTACAGATCACTCCATACAACACAGCAGCACGTGGTACAACATATGAAATGAAAACAGCACCAGACTTAGGTTCAGCCTTCCCAGGCTACTATTCAATGTTTATATATTTAGTATCCCTTAAAAAGGGAGTCTTACGTCTAGATATCTGGAGACGGTTTCTTTTCCATTTGTCTCTCTCTGAACACTTTTGCTTCTCTATCCCATAATGCAGCTATTTTCCTCCATTAAATTACTAACATATACAGACATTTTCCCAAATAGTGCTTCTGCCCCTTATGTCCTATTGTTAAACACAGTATTCTTCTGAATAAATGTTTCCAAATGAGATTTTGACTGTTAGACAGATTCCCCTCACTGCCTGAAAACTCAATTTTTCTTTGTTGTCACTGGCAATCAGGAGACTGTCAGGACGCTATCACTATAGCCTGATCACTTTTGTTTATGACCTGTGATTAGATGCTAACTTAACACTTCTTCTCAACATACCCCGTTGTTACTTATGCAGCACTAGCCATGACTTTCAGAAGAGGTATAGCACCTGCATTTTGATAGCAGATGTTGTCATTCTTCTGCCTTTAAAGTTCCATATAGTTTAGGAGAAAATTTTCCCAAGTAACCAGTTTAATTTGTCCACTCCTATGCTGCTTTTCTGCAGTTAATGAGCTTTGCTTTAGCAATGTATATTCTTTGATGGGTTTGAGATCATAACTTTCACACTTTTACAGAACTGAAAAGATGCTTACTGAGCGCCATTTCAGTGCTACAGCTTTTGGACCTGTTTCATTTCTCAGTAGAAGTTCAGCTACAACTAAATCCAGGTTTAGGTTTATGCTTTCCATTATGCAATTACACAAAAATAACTGAAGAAAACAAGACAATACTATTTAGCATTCTAAACCAACTTTTTCCCTGGTGCAAAGTTCATTTTTAGAAGGTATGCTGTTTGAGATCCACAAAATGTAACTGAATCTTTGTGGCCCTTGAACTGTCATTCTTGAGCTGCTTTAGTTGATTCCTGATACAACTCAGTGATGTGGTTTTCAACATAATTTACCTTCAAAATCTCACACGACAGAATATGAGATCATACCTCTAGATCAGTTAATCCCAAGATGACAGCTGGAACAGCATTTTCTACAGCATCTATCTTGGAATAATCATTCTGTGACTCATTTTCACTTCAGTATTTCAGCCTATTAAATCATTTTGCATGTTTGTAATTATCCTTTGGCCTAGTAACTCTAAAATCTTTCTTGTACATTGATGGTAGACTGTGATAAATCAGAAGTGGATTGAATTTTACTTTCAATACCTTGCAGTGATTCAGGGTAAGTTTGATTGTTTTTTTTTTCATTGTGATTTCGTCCCTTTTGCTGCAGGTACATCGCTGCAGGTACATTGCTAGTTTCATACTGCAGTAGATTTATAAGCTTTCTTTTTAGTTCATAACAAACTCTGTCTTCCCCAAACTATCCCCAAAATACTCCCTTCTTTTGAATCTTATTTTTTTTTTTTTTTTTCTGAATTAGATACTGCGTTTGCTAGTTCAGATACAGTATGGCTTCTCCCTCCATCTTTTCTGACTAAACTGATTCACTGCTTCAATTTTGCAGATATACTGGACCAAATTTTTAGAGGTCCCTAACCATCCTTTACAGCTGTTTGATCATCCTCTAATTTTCATTTGTGATGTGTCTGCTGGGAGGCACAGGTTGCTCTTCAGCAGCACCTTTTGAATCATCACTTCCTTGAGATCTGTCACCACCAGATGGAGTAATTTCAGGGTTATCATAAATTTTCACTAATTACAAGTCTCAATTTTAATAGAGATCAAAATCTTTTGTACAAATAAACACTCAGCTCTGGAGCAGTGAAGACATAACATAAGAGCAAATAAAATTTACAGGTACATAAAAAGCACTGCCTTGGCAAAGCCTTGGCTCTGGGGATTACTAACAAGGGAGACTTAACATTAATCAATAAAAAAGTATAAATTATTAACATAGTTTTACAGAAACAAGAACAAAGAAATAGTTTATTGAGAATATTTCAGAGAAGAACTGGTACAAAAGGCATTAAAATACAGGATGAGATGGCAAGGTCAGTAGTATTTCTTCTGATGCCAGTGGGCACATTGGTTTTGGTTGCGGTGGTGATTAGAGCAGGGTCACAGAGCACAGAGCTACTCCTCTTGCATCACTCCGTGAGCGCATGCAGCACTGATTGGAATATGCCAGTTATCTTCCCCCACAAATCTACACCTTCAGTCTACGCAACAAAGGTTGCATAACAGACCCTGCAAAGTCTATACAGCTTTCTGTTGGAGCCAAACATGCACATTTCTGATGACCATGAGATTAGTCCCACAAGACTCATGAGAGAGAGCAAACTCAAACTACATTGGCAAACCTGTGGGGCACTGAAGTTTTAGGCTGTGACTGATTGGTGCCCTGAGGAACACAGGCTGGGAACAGGATCTACGTATATCCAAACACAACAGCAACTGCTTGAGTTAGGGCCTGGGAGGTCTCAGAACAGTGTCTGGATGACATAAACAGTACCAGAAAAGAGCACACTAAGGCCTCAGTGATGGAAAACACGGCTATAGGAGAATAGCTCTGAGGGGTCCAGCAGGAGCACACAGAGGGTATCCAGTGACCAGCAGCAAGCAGCCTGGTAACATAACAGATGAGGCAAAGCTGCAGTGAAAACACCTGAGATGGAAGGAACATGAAAGAGGACAAGGGCTGACACATAGGTGGTGGTGACAGAAAAAGCCTCAGGAGATTGGTTGGACAGGGGCAATCAGGGCGTCATGGGGGTGGTTCACCTAAGAGGCCCCAATGTGGATCTTCATGGTAGCCCACCAGAAGGAAGGAAGCAAATCAATAAGGACAGTTGGGAAAAGCACGGCCGTGGGTTCAGGGAGGGGGCCTGCACTGCACGGGTGAGAAACACGATTACATGTTTTCTAGGAACAAAAATATTAGTGAGGCCACATCTGGAGTACCATGTCCAGTTCTGAGCTCCTCAGTACAGGAAAGACAAGAAACTTTTGGGGAGGATCCAGATGTGCAAAAATGATCACTGGAGTGTCTCTCTTATGAGATACTGAGGGAGCTGGGCCTGTTCATCTAGCGAAGACAAGACTGGGACAGGATCTCATTAATGCACACAAATACGTCATAGGCAGGTGCCAAAAGGATGATTCCAGACTCTTTTCAGTGGTGTCCAGCAACAGGATAAGGAGCAATGGCCATAAACTAAAACACAAGAAGCTTCACCTCAACATGAGGAAGAACTTCTTTACATGGCGGGTGGCAGAGCACTGGAACAGGCTGCCCCAGGAGGTCATGGAGCCTCCCTCTCTGGAAACATTCAAAATCCACCTGGACATGTTCCTGTGCAAACTGTCCTAGATGACCCTGCCTTGGCAGCGGGGCTGGACTAGATGATTTTCAGAGGTCACTTCCAACCCTAATGATTCTGTGATGCCAAACTGGGGCTGGTCACGCCCGTGGCAGGGAAATTCTCTGGCGACGCTGCAGGTGGCAGGGCAGGTAAGAGAGCAGCAGAGTGCACGACGCATGGCATGGTGAGGCATGGTGAGCGCTGGGTCCTGCCTTTGGCCACAATAACCCCACGCAGGCTGGGGCAGAGCGGCTGGAAAGCAGCCCAGTGGAAAAGGACACGGGAGTGATAGTTGACAGCTGACTGAACAAGAGCCAGCCGTGTGCCCAGGCTGCCAAGAAGGCCAATGGCATCCTGGTCTGTATCAGAAATAGTGTGGGCAGCAGGACCAGAGAAGTGACTGTTTGCCCCTACACTTGACACTGGAGAGGCGACACCTTGAGTACTGTGTCCAGTTCTGGGCCCCTCATTACAGGAAATACCTTGAGGTGCTGCAGGACACTCAGAGAAGGGCAATGAAGCTGGTGAGAGGTCTGGAGCTGCTCTGGGGCGGCTGAAGGAGCTGGGGGAACTCATCCTAGAAAAGAGGAGGCTCAGGGGAGACCTTATCGCTCTCTACAACTACCTAAAAGGAGGTTGAAGCAAGGTGGGGGCCCGTAAGCAGCCGACAGGAGGAGAGGACATAGTCTTAAGCTGCACCGGGGGAGGTGGACATTAGGAGGAACATCTTCACAGAAAGGGCGATTAGACGCTGGAATGGGCTGCCCGGGGAGGCAATGGGGTCACCACCCCCGGAGGTGTTTCAGGCAAGACTGGCCGTGGCACTAAACGCCGCCGTTCAGCTGACGCGGTGCCGCCCGCCCTCAGGGCGCCTCTCGCTCCGCCCCCGCTCCCCCCCCTCCCCCCC
>VZRE01006359.1:14789-32327 GCA_013396775.1 Cephalopterus ornatus | reverse complement strand
CTTTTAGGCCTGATTCTTGTTTCAATATTGGCAAGATCAGTCATAGTAACTAAACCCAGTTCCTGAGATTAGAATATTATTTTCTCTGAACAGTTTAGAAAAACACTGTTAAATATGGTTGGAAAAAACTAGCTTCCAAAGCAAGTAAAATGATGAGTACTATGTCTGAGATGAACTGAAAATTATACATTGCATTTTCTTCTATCAGGAGTGTTTGTACAAATAGGTCCATTTGGGGGAAATAGACCACCATGGTGTGGTAGAACAGTACTTCACTTATACTTCATCCAAGACGTGGATGCAGCTTGTTTGTCCTTGAGTGGAGGAACTATAAACTCTTGTTTTAGCTAACACACAACTGACTGTAGATCATTAATTTTGTCCTTGACAATTTTTTAAATGAATTTCTCGATGAAAAGTTTACTAGTTTTTGTTTCAAATGTTTCAAGTTTCCCATCTACTAGTGTGTAGAGCCGATGAATGCAAGAATTGAAATTGGACTGAATGTAGCTAGTACTGTATAAAATTTCTTGTCCGTTTGGTTTGTTGGATTGGTTTGGTTATTTTGTGGTTTGATATTTATTTAATTTTTTTCCAGGAATGGCTACTGTTTTGTTCTGAAATAGCAGCTTCCAATCATCTGTTCCTTGTGGTCTAGATTCTCCTCTCAACTTTGTTTCAAACTAAAGTGAACATCACTGAGTGCAATGAGAACAAAAGTTGATTTTATGTCCTTGAAATCTGTAGACTGCATTTCTTCCTTTCACTAAGACTGATTACCAGCCCCTGATCTTAGTAGTTCTGAAAAGGTCAAATGAAACATGGAAGAGGAACCAAGGTAATGAGAATGGGAGGAAGATTGGAAGGGTAGAAAAAGATAATGTGATTCACTCACCTTCAGATTTGGTGACTTTCATGAGAAAAAAAGCAAGAAAATGCTGCAAAGGATATCAGGAGTAGCTCAGTAATCATACAAAACCCACTTTCTGAAGGCGTACCTCAGGTCCTAAAGACGGCTAGTTTGGCTTGATATCATGTGATAGGTCAGTCATAATAAGCCTTTTCATCTTCAGAAGCCTTAACTGTTTTGACAGTAAATGTTAGTGGGCTTTGTAAAGACTGAACTCAGACCAGCAAATGTTGCTGTTATGAATATCTAGTGTTCTCTCCTGTTACTTCAACACAATAGACCAGTTCCTCCATAGGGCTTTATGTTATCCCTGGTTCACTACTTAGAAATTAGGTCAGACTATTAAAAATAACCATCTGCCCAGTGGGGATCTGTCTATAGGACCAGCTCTTTACATCAAAGAGCTTTATTCCTTGTCACATTTGGGGTTTGTACTGCTAAAGAAATATGTCAGGAAAACAGCATTTTGAGGAATCTGCAAGATGCTTAATACATGGTTAGATTGATTTAATAGTTTAGAGATGGTGGCTGAGTAATCTGTTGTTTTATAAAGCAAAAGAATGAAGAGTGCTGTATTGAACAAACAGGATTGGTGACATTTTCAAAGCTGTGAAGGTAATCTGAGGATTTGTGTTTAACAAAATTGAATTTCAAGGAAAACCAAGGTTATGCCCATACTGATATTTCCCCCTTCCCTCTCTTTTTTTTTTTTGTTGTTAAAGAATGAGATTGAAGTTTCTGTGATACAAATAAAAGCATAATGTGCTAGCAAGTTTGTTGTTCATCCATACATGAGTGAGTTCTTGCCTTTTCCTCTTAGCTATGTGAGTTGACAGTTTAAACATTCCTCTAGCACAGGGTAATGAAAATACCTTTAACTTTTACTTCATAAGATTTAATATCATTGGTAGCTTTGAGGTATGTAGCAGATAGAGAATTTTTTACCTAAGGGTTGATGTCGTAACCTAATGTTACATGTCGGTGACGTTTATGGAATGGATGTCTTTGATCAGGTCATTTTCATTTTAAAAAAAGTTCCGTGAAGGGAAAGAATGTGTTGTGGTTTTTTTTTTTCTTTTTCCCATAACAGCTTTCATTTACTTTATTATCTTTGTTGTGGTAAATAGTGACAATTAGTTTGCTGGGTAAGATAAGACTGGCTGCAGCACGAAGCATCTGGTTGCTATAGACTCTAGAAAACAAATGGATTAGCAACTAAGTAGTGTGGCAACCCAGAAAAAAAGCCCGTTAATTTTTTAATATAGTAGCAGAAACTTCAAATAATATGAAGTCTTTTTCTCAACTGACTAAAATATTTTAAAAATACTGTAAAGCTCTCTATATAAGCCTGATTTGAAAAACAACAAAGTTAATAGATATCTCTATTTGGATCTTTGGAGGATAAGGTCCTGACTGATGTCAGGAGCTGAAATACTGTCCAGTGTCTTGTTTCAGTAGTCCATCTCCATTCAGCAAAGTATTTAATCATGTACTTAGCTCTGGAATGAGATGTGATTTATGTGTGCCTAAGTACTTGGCTAAACAGGGACAGAAACTAGCAATATATGTAGCAGTTATTGTCTGTGTCTGTTGATTAATCTGATACTTCAGACCAGTTGTTGGTAAATTATTAATATTATCCAGGAAGTATGATTTTTTATGATGTGTATCAGAGGAGATGGGCATGGAGTGTATTTACTTGAGGGGATTATAGATAGATTATTAATATATATAAGATATGTTTCACTGAATTGTTTGGAATAATGTGATACGCACATTTTTAGTTCACTTGTATTTGCTTGCAATGAGTTAATATGTTTTTCAGGTTTTAAATTTAAGTATGGCCGCTTTCTCAGAAATCTTGTCTGATAATATCAGAAACACTGGGGAAAGCTTCTGTCACTGCAATATCTTCAATATTTTCTTCAGATAGAGAGTTTCAAGGGTAGCTTTTTACCTCATGAGGATCACAAAAGGTTTGATTCATGTAAGCTAGTAAGGTATCAAGAGCACCTTGGAGGAAAAGATTTATGTAAGAGCAATGCAGTAATAATGGCAATTTATTGTAGACAGATTCTTTTTGAACGCTACAACAGCAAAAGAAGGAGGGAAAAGACCACTTCAAGATTTTGATTGACTTACAAAACCATCATGAATACCTGCAGTCCCCACATGTTTCATTTAAGGCTACTTTATTTGCTTGTCTTTCTAAAGTAGAGGAAAAGCTATTAGCTTTTTTGTTAAAAAAATCTATTTACAATCTATTATTCAGTCTTAGTGAATTAATACAATTTAGCCATGCCTCATGTTCTCATACAGCTTTACAACAAAGTCAACACTAAACATTCAAAAAATATGAACAAGTTCTTACCATGAGGATAGGTTTAGTAAAATGAGATATTGTATTTTAAAGACCCATGGGTTTGGACTCTTTTAAGAATTTTCAAGAAATTGATTGACATTATGTAAGCCTATTCCCCCCCCACTCTCTGAAACCCAAGATTCTTAGAGAAGGATTATTTTTTCAGAAATTTACATTCTAAAAAAGGGAACTCATAAATTTTCATAATAAAACTGTGGTATTTTTGAACATTACAAAGTCCACTTTGAAGTTAGGAATGAACAAACATTTTTTATTATTTTTTCCTTGAAAACCAGGTTCTCCGCAAAATGGCAATTGTCACATGAAAGTTTACATTCCTTGAAAATTGTATGATTTGTTACAAAAACAAGTACTGAAACCCAGACCTATTTAAACAAGTATCTGCCAAGGACTGATATTTCACCTGAATGTTTTTTTCAGCAGCATTTTCCACAAGGAATATAAACATATAAATATCTTTTATATGAACTAATCAGAGCAAAAAACTTCTGACTAAAACTAGCAGCTTTCTAAAAATAAAGCTTTCGCGTAGCTGAGGCATGAACTATTATTAGGGATGAAACGTGTTCTGTGGTTCAGAGGCAGACTCATGTCTGCCTGATGCACTGCCTCCTCCCAGCCTGCCTGCTGTGGGTGCAGCCTGTGAAACACCAGTTTTGCTTGTTGCTGTGCTGGGGAACAAGAAGTAGTAAAGAGTAGAGACAGCCTCCCCAGACTAAGAGCCAGCACAGACCAAAGAAAAGTCCACAGAGCAGAAATCCGGTCTGCTATTTATTACTATTTACATACATTTAGATGAAAGAGTTCAATCCTTCAAAAAGAAGAGAACAGCAAGAAATATAGTATTGGTGTTGCTGACGATACTGTACTGTTCAGGCAGTGTCTTTCAGTGTGCAGAGATATTACATTATCCCTTCTATCATCATTCTTACAAGGGGCAGAGAAAAATCTTGTTGACCTGTAACTTATACTAACTTGCTTTGGACAGATTAATATTTTTCTTTTTAATTAGGTAGATACAAAGAAAAAAAATCTGTGTTTATATGTCCATGTAGCAATGAAATGTCAGCAATGAACTGCAACAAAACTTCCGTCTCCAAAAGGTTATTTATATTTCCAGATGCTAGCCTACAATAAGGAGATATGTTAATTAAGAGAAATATTCCCTTGATAGACAAATCTTGAGACAAAGCTGGAATCTAAATATTGATAGACTTAGAACTGGGATCCTGAGACTTGGCAAGCCTAGGTTATAATAAAATTCAAGGTGCCTATTCCATTTGTATGCAACTGGAAGGACCCATGGGTCCTTCATTGGCACTAATTACATGACAAAATACAAGATCAAAGACATGAATCATTGCCGAAGTTGTCAAATGCTGCAGGATTGACCTTTCTGATCTTAAAGTGAATAGGAGCATTAATAAGGTATGAGTACGGTAAATGCAGCAGCAAGCACTCAGTTTGAAAACAGTAATATAGCAAACCACATTTGTGCAGTAAGTATCTATAGGAAGAAAGACACAGAGCTGTCTTAGCAGTTTTGAAAATGTAAGAGTTATGACTATGCTGCTTTGATTTCATTTACTGTATTCCTATGCAGATAAAATGGCATAACTGTATTCATTATTAAAGAGCTGGAGAAGCTTTTATTACTATCTCATTTAGAACTTAGAGATAAAATTTCAAAGTCCTATTTCAAGCAAATATGGTATATTTTAGACTGATCAAAACCTCCAAGATGCTTCACAAGATTAACTTGTATGGTATAAAAGCTGCACTGACAGTACAGTGCAGCACTCGCTTTCTTTGAACACTGCCATTTCTTGAATGAAAAGTGATCAAATAGCATCTTCAACTCATTGACTAGAACAGGAAGTGAAAGCACTAGAGACTATTGAAACTGCCAAAAAACTCCAAAACCTCTATAGATGAAATATTGTAAGTAGTAGGATATATTGAATAGCAATTTAGACAGCTAGCACTACTATATGTCTTAGCTTAATAAAAATGGCCATAAACAATTAAGGTCTCTCTAGGTGCTTCTCAGAAGCCTGCTACCTCTAATTGCTGTGCCTGATTCAGCTTTGACCAAGAGATAAAATCTTGGTCATTGATCACACCTACCTGAACAGCATGAATTTTGGGAACAGTTTTATGTCCTTTAAATGTAAAAACAGGAGAAACAGTCACCTTATTCTTTCAATCCTTGAGAACAGCTTTGTGAAGGGTCCAGTCTCTCCATGTTGAAGATGAAAGTGAGAGGTTAAGGAAAAAACAGGGTGCTGAAGAGGATGAAATGGGAGCTAGCACAGGGCAGCAGAGAAAAGTGAAGCTGCATTCCAAGTCTGTTGTGTCCAAGTTAAATTGACTGGAGATAGAGATCTTATGAAATGGATTCTTGGCTGCACCACACTATTTGGCTTCCTGTTACAAACCAGCATTGCCAAGAGACATTAAGCAGTCATATTTGAAAACACTTTGCAGGTGCCAGGCTGTATTCTCCTCTGTGTTAATGAGAATTTGATCATCTACTGTAGATATAACATACAGGGGAGGAGGAGCAGAGTCTGTGAATCAGCCATTTTTGTACCAAGGGCGGATCAGTGGCAGAATAACAATAGGATCTGCATCTTAATAAAAAAAATAGTCACTGAACGCTGTGCCAGTCTATTAAAAACTGGTACTTGTGCAATCTGAGACATCTGGTCACTTTACCTTGGCCATTGATGAGAAAATAAAGATGATCAGGCCTGGAATCTGGACAAATCTGAGATCAAATATTTCTACCGTTTAGCAGTATTTCTCCTTATAAGAGAATTATCTGTTTGATAATCTAAATATACATTATATGTGAATTCATTTCTGTTTTGGAATGCTTTTCTTCATTCATTTTTGTACAGTTCTGCATGGATGAAAAACAATGCTCATTTCATTTCAAGAATCAAAAGGACTCTGTCTTTCCCTTTAGTTATTCCCCGTCCTTTCCTTCCCTCATATTTGCTTTTCCCCCTCCATTCTCCTACAGCACACACACAGACCCTTTATGTTTGTGAGCTGCACATTAACCCAAAAGGTTAATGAGCATAGGGCTCAGGTGCACTCCATACTTTTGCAGCATTATAATGCTGTGGTCATGGGTTTGGAATGGCATTCTGGCAAATTAGTTCTTTTGTGATCTCTGTGCTAAAAGCGACTCTGCTGTTTTCTGTGCTCCCTAAATGCATTTTTATGCTGAGCTTTCTGTCTCTATGAGAATATGTTTTTTGCCCATTCCATTACCCATTCCCTGCAAACACAACAGAATTATTTGTGAGATCAACACCAACTGCAATATGGTGAATATGTCAGTGCCAACAAACGTTGTTAAATATTCCTGTACATATAAGAGCAGCAGAAGGGTTGAGGGCAAAGGGGCAAATAAAAGCTTTAAATAGGAAAATATCCATCAGAACTCTACTGAACTGGGGACTCAGATGAACAAAACCTCTGGAAACATGTAACAACAATTCAATCACCTTTCCAGATTGGTTATCACATTAGACATTAACAGTATTTAGACACCTCTCCACTTTATGCAGAAGTTGCTAAATACTTAAAGAATATAACCCTAAGAAAATCTAAGCAATGTTCCTATGGAAAGCAAAACAACCATCGTCTACTCAAAGTATGACTGCAACTCAGATGTAAGGGATCAGCGAGGGCAGTCTGATGAAATGAAGAAGTTAAATCTGCAGGCTAGGGTTCTGGATTGACTGAGTAGATAGCCAAGCATGGACATGGCTGTAACACTGCATGGCTGTAAGCTGAGGCCTCTCTTCAGCTCCCTTGATGCCCACCAGCAAGCCAGGTCTTGGCAGGCAATTGAACTCCATTGGTGGAGAATGTGTTCAGGGCCCTGGCATGCAGTTTGGGAAGACAGTGACTTAAAACCACATAGTAGTTTAATTTAAATACTAGTGATGATGACCATCTTCTGTGTTATGCTTAAAGTAGTTTTAAATTTGCAAAAGGCTAATGGTCAATTAATTAATAAAAAATTTCAAATACAAGTGAGCACATTCTTTATAATCTACAATGCCTAGGTATTCTTGACACAGATTAGATGTAATTTATCTCAAGAAAGCATGGGAGCAATGACATTGTGGTAAATTTGAAGTGGGAGTGCTGTATGCCAGTCCTGAGCAGGAACAACTTCGGAAAAGCAAGTCTTGAGAGCTGTGAGAAGAGTGATCAAAAAGAGGTTTGACTGTAGTGCAGAAAGTTTACATAGGATAAACAAAATTTGAGACACCTATACCCACATGACAGATATTTTTAGTTTTTGTAGAAGCCTGGAAGTAAATGCCCATTTCACACACAGTTATCATACCTAGATGGGGGTTGTGTGAAAGGGAGTTGTGTCTTCCTTTGAGGTCAGTAGCATTTCCTGAGACTCAGGGCCACACCCTACATTAAAGCAGCTGCTCACTTTGTGAGGGGAAGAATCACACTCAGGACACAAAAACTTCATAGGACTACTGGGTCATGTAGATTTGGGGGGCAGCAGCCTTCCAGGACAACTTAGTGTGCTGTGACTTATGCAAATACGCAAAGGCCTAGAAAATATGGATTCAGTGGCTTTTTTAAAAAAGGCATTTGTTACTTGAGCAATGCATAAGGCATAAAAGTTGTAATTTATGTAACTATACTGCCTCAAGCTTAGCATTGTGACAGCAGCTGTGGCCTTGGTACCTCAGGACCTTCTGACAGAGAGAGAAAGGAGAGATTCCCACAGTTCCTGTAGGCAAAATACTTCTTCTTGAGTTCTGCTCACAGGAGCAGAATTTGGCCTTAAGCTTAATCACCTGGAGGCACTTCAGAAAATAAATGTGTATGTGCTTCCTTTGAGCGATTTGTCTGCAAATGTGTCAGTTGCTCAGCTTTCAAGCTTTGGTGGATGTAGAGATGTATAAATACTTCAAAACATCAGAGGGGAAGATAGAGATTAGGAATAAACAAAACCAGAAATGGTGACTAGTGCTGTGCAGAAATACAAGTGTACTGTGTGTTGATAGGAACTTCTTTGTCAGAGAAATAAGACAGCCTGCTGTCTTGCACAGCATGATTAACATCATCTAGGAGGAACCGTGCACATGCTGTCTCTGAATCTGTGGAGGTTCACAGTCAAGAAACTGAGGCATGAAAAATAATTAGTTCAAAAAGCTTTAACAAGAAGCTTCATCCTAAGCACGTATTTAATATTCAGGCTCCTTAATGTAGAAAAAAAAAGTAAGCAAAGCACCGTAGGTATAATCATAAAGAGCTAATAAAAGCTGTTACAGAAATACACATCATAATTATAAAAGCTACTAGTTATTATGGTAGCTCAGAATATATAGCATTAAATAAAGTCTCTTAAATGACATTGTTTGGGTCCTTGTTTCATCCATGAAATCGGTAAAGGGCTTTGTAAATTGACTTGAAAATTGACTGGTCTCATCTGACTAAACAGAGAAGATAGAGTTTTACAATATATAGCCCTTTTCCAGGATTGTCCTATGTCTTATTCAGTCTGGAGTAGATATTGCATCAAGTGATGCTGCAATCTTGCAGTCCAAAAACCCAGTCCATATCATCTGACTGTTTAGTGTCTTGACTGGAATCCAGAGATCTTTCTCTTAAAGTGGCATGTTTCTACTGACAACTATTCTTGCTGACCCTAAAGGTTCTGTTTGACAAACGTTTAGAAGTTTTGTGATCCAAGATGTGAAGACATTCAGCTTGGTATATTCACACAAAGCTCAACCACTTTGCCAAGTGAAGGCTTACAAGCTCGTGTCTGTTTAGAAACCTGTGGTCTCCTGCCTTCCACTAATGAGCTGTTTGGCACATTATTCAGAGTTTGGAAAAAAGGGGCTTTGATAGTATCCAAACCTTACTAAGAAAGGAAAAATATTTGCTTCTTCTGCTCTGCCACCCCAAATCCAGCTTAATCACAAATTTGTGCAAATGCTTCTGTTTGGTTTTATTTGTTTTTACTTATTATTTTGTGTAAGTATTTAAAGATTGTTCTGTGTTTAGTCTCCATGTACGTCTCAGTCCCTCTAGCTTCTTTGTCTCCAATGCTGAGGAAAAATTTTCGTAATGCATGACCTCCTTAACAGAACTAAATCTACACTGAATAAAGAGCTCCTCTTGTTCAGGGACATAGTAGCAACTAACTGTAAGTCACAGCTAGACAAGGTAGCTTTTCTAAAGTAAAATGGCCTTTAAGTGCAGTTGTAGACAAAGAAGCAAAGTTATTGAATCAGAATGTCATCTCAACAAAGTCTTTGTCAGTTAGAGCACAGAAGTGACCATCTGTCTTCCTGAAATCTTTAAAGTATTTGTCAACGTCTCTCTGCTTCTAATAGACTCCATCTCATTGAGCAGGGTCCTGTATTATTTCTTTCTTTGCCCTTTCCTCAAACAAGCATAATTTCTTTTATGCCTATGGAAAAGAAAGAGGGAAATCATTGTTAAGTGTTAATGTCTGGTGAATGATATTCCCTATCCTTTCCGGTGAACATCCTCCCTCAGGAACAAAGCCTTTTCCAGCTCTGAAGGGTCATTACACTGTGTTCCAAACAATTAAATACCCCTAACTTCTTATCTCTCCAGGGTTAAATGTATTCTTCCTCTGAGAAACACCACACAAGTGAGGGGACTGAAGTCTAAATAGTGAACATGAAAATACCACAAAAATTCATTCATTCTCCAAAGACCTATCCTGGCTTCAAATCAGACTGACATGGAAAGTGATTCAAGATCTCTAGATACTTCAAGTAATTGTTGGAGAAGAGGGTGTGAAGAATGATTAGGCCTTGACCTGTTTTCCTTTGTACTTTTCCTTTTGGTGACCCGAGCCAACCTCAGTATTGATCCCAAAGAAAACAACACTATGTCTGAAATGGACTTGAAAAAGTGAAATAAGGCAATATAATTACTAACAGTCTGTGTGGGTTTACACAGAACAAATTTTGTTGACCTAACTTAATATTTGTTATGAGATTATGGATTTTGTTGGTAAAGGTATTTCTATTGATGTAATACTCTAACATTTCTGCAAGGCATTAGATAAAGAAACAGGACATTTCAAAACCCAACTGGAACCCTTTAAATGGTCTTAACCCTGACAAGGTGAAGTCTCCAAACAAGGTAACAAACCAGCAAAACAAACAAACAATATGTCTTTAATTATGGTAAGACATAAAGTCCTCAAGAGTAACAGTTTCATGCCAACAGCAAATTCCCTTTCCTGGGAAGTGGTCACAAGAGTTTTAGCAGTTGAACCTTCAGTCTGGACATCATAATAGATGAATATCTTTGTCAGCCTCTTCATGTATCACCATTTCTACTGATAGGATTAATAAGAAGCATAGAAGAAACTGGAAAAAGTTCACAAGATTTCTTTCCTTAAATGCAAATCGAATGGCATTGGCCTGATGACCCTCCAGCATATAGTCTGGACTAGTCCTATTTATCATGTTATACGCATTTCCGCAGTTCAGTAAAACATTTCATTGCATGTAGCCTATTTCACACATATTCTACCACTTAACACACTGAAACTGAAGATTAACCTCCAAATCTTACTGAGATACAAAATTAACTCCTAACATAGTATCCATTCCCCCTACTGCTCCTCTGAGCTTGTAGGTAATGTCATAGCTTCTTCTGTGCCGTCAGAAAAAAAGTCCTGAAAAAATTCCTTGCTCAAGAATAATTCCTTTCACAGCTTTAATTGCTAATTTCAAAGCACAGAGGGATCTGTTGTACTTCCATGTACTTCCATGCTTAGCCTTGGACTATACAGCCAAGAAGTTGCTCATGTCCAGTGCTGCTATTCACTGTATATTCAGTATTTCGCACAATTCTTCACCCTATTTCATACTATAAGTTCATGTAACATCTTTCTTAGGCAACTGGTTTTGCTTTTCTCCAGCTGTGCAGGCTAGAAGTAAAGAAATACAAGAAACATACTTCATTGAATATTTACAGGGCATTGCTAGATAATGCTTTGACTTATTTATCCAGAACCATATTCACATCAAATGTAATATATTTGACTAGCTTTTTTGGACAGCACCACAGCAAATAGGTTCAATAAGAATAGACCAAGAATATTCTTCCCCACTCTGATGACGTACCTAAATAATTTGACATGACCCAGCTACACGTATCTGCTTTCTTCCCACAGTGGAAAAAATAGTGTCTTTAACACAACAGGAAAGATGAGATTTAGTGGTACTGGTATGCAAATTCAAACACATGTTTAAATCTTTGCAGAGCTGAGGCCTAGGGTGGTGTTTTGGGTCTATTTCAGAGATGAGCAGGCAGACAGTCATCTTGTTGGAGAGACACGGGATAATGGAAATGCATCATGCCGTCTGTTGGCAAACTGCAGTTCTGCAGCCGGAAGCTGTGCAAAACCACCTGAAGCTGTTACCACCACCAAGCAAATTAGAAAAAAATCATAGGGAGTCCTCAAAAACAAGCAAGCATATAAAAGAGCAATTGGCACAAAATCTAAATTTGGTTTTCTCTTTATTTGCTCACATCTGCTAACTGAACGCATTGCAATTTGATTACACAGCCAAATTACCATTTCCTCATACAGCCGCTGTTGAGAGAGTAGTTTCTTCCAAGTGTGAGCTTTCCTGAATCTCTGCAGATACACTAGGATAGAATGAATGGGCATAAGCAGTGCCTGCTGCTCTGATGATTTGCCTCTGTAAGACAATGCTATGAGAATATAGCAAGAATTGCTTTATTTCCATTTATGTGAAATGGATTAAATGAAAACTTTTTATTAAGATTGCCCACATTATATGTGTAAACTCTAAGATATATTTCTTGGATTTCTTTTTTGTATGCAATGGGAGAATCTGCTTTTGCAAAAACTAAAATATCACAATGCTATCTTATTTTGTGACATCTACCCTACAAAGCTATTATTATATGCACTGAATTGACAAATACGCCAAACTTCCCTATTCATACTAAAAGGTGCTAGAGATTGAAACAGACAGATTCTTTTGCCTGGTCTATAAAGAAGTTTACTGTTTTTTCAGAAACATCTCCTGTGGAAGAAATAATGTTATTAACACACCATTTTCCATATATTATTATGTAGCTTCTTATGATCTTACAGAAAATACATTTTCAAAACTATATGCATTATATACATTACTATTTATAAATCTAAACATTAAAAATAATTTACTTGAATAGAAATGGATTTAAGAATGCCTGTCATTATATCTGGGGGAAATACTGATAAGGAATAATGTCATGAATGAAGCCTGTTTCTGAGGGTGGTATTAGAAATTGTGCAAAAAGACTTCTAGATGTTTTTTTAGGAGCTGAAGACATGCATAGACAAATGCTGTAGATAATCAATTTCAATTAATGTTTGTTAACTCATTTTAACTGGCGACTCAAGTCATGCCATTCAGTTTCTGGATACCGGAAACTTTTACTCATAAAAAAGCAGTGTATCAGTTTCTAAGATGGCCACTCGTATTTTGATATTTTCCCAGGCATTGCGGCTCCCCATACGTCTACAGTCTTGGATTAGAACTTTTCCAGCAAAGAAAGAAGCCTTGATTACCCACGTTTTCTTAAGAGAGTGCCCTGCTTATGCCATCACAGATCATGACGGCCAATGTTACTGAACTCACCAGCCAAATACATTAAACCTTCACCTGGCTGTCAGGTGCATCACAGTTTTCTCCTGGCTTTGGAAACATGGCCTTGTGGGAGCTGTCAGAGGAAGTAGATGGCAATGAATCCCCAGTTTCCTCCCACTGCAGGAGCTGAGTGTGTCATCCCATGTTGGGGATACCTCAGGTTTGGAAGTTTAGAGGCCACAGAAAGTTCCTTTCCTCCTGGATCTGAGGGTTTGGGCGCACCAGCTGCTCCCATCCATCTTGAGCTGTTCATAAACTATAGGTAACAAACACATGTAGCTGTGTCTGTACTTAGACATCACATATTTCTGTTCTCATTTCCTGAGTGAGTATTTAAATTTTTAAGCTGTAATATGAATGAGGACAAAATCCACTTCTCTCTCCCGTACTTCTGAAGATAGAAATTAGCTCTGTTCATTGAAAATATAACAACGTAATCACCTACTTGCAGCAGCAAGTGTGAAGTTGTGAATCCCAAATGAGTGGAAGGGGTTCTCCAAACGCCCAAGAACCCTGCCCAAGTGCTGAGTGACATCTTGCTCCTGTCAACAGTTTCCTGCTGTCTAAGTTCAATAGTATCACCTTTGAGCACTGTGCCTTTTTCATCCTGTGTAAAGCAATTTACTTTTCTCATACCCAGTACTGAGAGCCTCAGTATCCAAATGCAGAACTTGATTCCGCTCTTGGGACCAGCAACCTAAAAGTTTTCTAAATATTTTACTGCCCTCAGAGTCCCTAGGACTGTGTATATTTTCTTGCTACAGTTATGTTCAGGGAACCTCAGGTTCCAGGTCCCTTAAGTTCTGAGATTGAGCCCATGTTCCTGACATCATCTGCCCTGTGGGCGTGTGCTTTCCTTATGTGCAAATGAGAATGGGATGCGATCAGGATGTGCAGTTGCATTTGTAGACCTTTTATTGGTATAGATTTTGGGGTGGAGCCAGGAAATTGAATGTACTCTTGAGGTCTATAATATATTCATAGTCTGAAATATTTTCTCCAAATGGGAACTAAGATTCCCTAAGAAGACTAATGAAAAGTATATAAAACATATAGCCTCTTAATCTCTTCCTGTGCCACAAGAAAGAGTAAACAAATTTTTCACCTCAATTGGAGTTGCAGCAATCTTTATAGACAAGAAAATGTTGCCAAGGTGTACGTAGTGTTTCTTGTGCTCTGCATTGCAACTTTACAGCTGAGCTATTCTGCTGTTTCTAGAAAAAAATATTTCCTCTTTTTGCAACATGGTAGATTTCTTTCGGAGACATAAAGGAAGTCCCAGATACTTCTGGCTTTTCTTCTTATAACATCTGTTTTGAAATACCCTGTCTTCATATTTCAGGAGCAGGTCTGACAATACTTGGGTCCTGTGGGATAGTAGAAGCCATGACAGCACTAGTAACAATAATTCCATCTTCCACAAGAAAATTTATAAACAGTGCCATTAATACAAATACTCCGATATTATCCCTCCAGTGGATTGAATTTGGCTGGCTGCGAAATTCATTGGTGCTCTATCACTTCTTCAACAGCACAAAGAGAGAAAATGAGATTAAAAATTTGTAGGTCAAGATAAAGGTAAGGATATTACCTGACATTACTTGGGGGAGATTTATTTATATTACTGCCAGTTAAAAGTAGAGTAGAATAGCTAGCAACAAAGTCAAAACTAAAAACTTACCTTCCCAACATCCTCCTTTCCTCCCAGGATACACTTCGCTCCTTCCTTCCTGACTCCTCTGCCTCCTCCCTTCTGAGCCCTGCAGGGAAACGGGGCGTTGTGATCAGTCAATAAGAGGTCCTCCTTCCTCCTTTCACCTTGCTTCACCATGGGTCCTTCCCATGAGCTGCAGTCCTTCACAAACTGCTTCAGTGTGGGCCCTTTTCACTGAGTACAGTCCTTCAGAGACAGACTGCACCACTGAGGGTCCTCCCACTGGATTTATTTCATCATGAACTGTTCCAAAAAGGGGCCTTCTCACTGATTATGATCTTCAGGAACTTCTCCAGTATGGGTCCTCTCCATGGGGGAGACTTCAGGACTGTACTGCTCTATAATGGATCTTCCACAGGCTACAGCTCCTGTCAGGAAAACTGCTCCTATGTGGGCTCCTTTCCATGGGCTGCAGCCCCTGCCAGGAGCCTGCACCAGTGGAGACCAGAGGGGTCTCCACAGCCTGTAGCTTCCTTGAGGATATGTCCGCTTGCTGTGGCACAGGGTCCTCTATGGGCTGATGTGGTTACATACTCCAATGAGGACCTCAATGGGCTGCAGGGGAATCATACAACCTGTGTATGCGTGGTCTTCACCACAGGCTGCAGGGGAATCTCTGCTCCGACACCTGTAGCACCTGCTCCCCATCCTCTCACTTTGGTGTCTGCAGGGCTGTTTCTGTCACACTTTTCTTACTCTTCTCTTACAGCACCTGCACAGCATTTTGCCCTTTCTTAAATATGCTTTCCCAGGGGTGCCACCGTGTTTTCTGAGGGGCTCAGCTATGTCCTGCAGTATGCCTGTTGTAGTTCCTGGAACTGGCTGCTTTTATCACAGGGCAGTCCCAGTCTCCTCCCCCCAAGGCCTCCTCTGCAGGCCCCTATGGCCAACACCTGGACACCTCCACTCAATACAATCCCAGTGGTCACTGATACAGTCCAAGGTCCCACCTTATCTG
This sequence comes from Cephalopterus ornatus, assembly GCA_013396775.1. Taxonomy (NCBI): domain Eukaryota; kingdom Metazoa; phylum Chordata; class Aves; order Passeriformes; family Cotingidae; genus Cephalopterus; species Cephalopterus ornatus. Next base: position 16,649 of record VZRE01006359.1, on the reverse strand, counting down.
CACTTCTAAGTTGCCTTAGCCCCAGCAATCCCACATAGTTCAAAGTTCTGGTAGTCTCCCTGTATTTGCTCAGAAAATGAAGGAAGAAATATCAGCAGTTTATTCACACAAATTCTATATTTTCAGAGTCAATTTGAAAACTAGCATGTAGAAATAGCAGGCTAGGACTACAATTTGGCATTTGCAAGTTATCACTTGCACTTAAAAGGACTAGGATCAGTCTGAGTTATTTATCACTTTCTTACTGCAGAGTGTACAAGGCCACTGTAACATAGACGGTGGAATTTGTTGCAATTCAAAAGGACTAATATTTTCTTCTCCTTATATATCTGCCTCAATGTCAACTCCACTTATCAACTAAAATGGCAGCAGACACATAGGTGGGTGTTGCTTTGGGTTTGAAACACTGTGAGGCTGGATTTTTCATAATCTCTGCTTTCCTCTGCTAACTTCTTACCTAACTAAAGACAGTCATATATTCAGTTAAGTAGGGCACTTTATTCAGCTCGAGTAATGTTATCTAAGACATCAGCTGTCACTTTTCTGGATATTGACTGTTTTAAAAGGCTATATGTATAGGCTAAATGTATGTATGTTCACAAGGCTTTATTGTATGACATATGCCTTGTATACTACAAGCTATCATCACCATAAACTCTACAGTTGCAAGATGTGCAACTAGCATCCTACAAAGACAAATATGATGTTATTTATAGCACTCATGTTTTACATTACCTTAAGCAGAGTTTTCTTTTATTCCGCTCAAAAGAAACAAGGGCAACCTGAAGCTCACAGTGATTTAATTGTTGTCAGTCTGTTATAAATGGAAAGAGTTTAGAGATTAAGCTGATGAAAAGAGGAATATGACATGTTTCTACCTAGTTTTGAATGTATAGTTTAGAACTGCATGAAAGAGTAAACAAAACTAATGGCTTATTTTAACATAATATTAAATAATAATAAAAAAAATCTCTTACAGTGAGTACCAACAGATCAATGCTTCAACATTTTGTATTGTTAACGTTTTAAATTTCCTTTCATCATGCATCAGTTTGTACCTGGGTCATGATCCTACACGTCCTTGTACTCCTGAGTCCCTCATTCTTATTGATACGTTTCTTTACAGCTGCATTGCTCTGTGAGAGATATCCCTTTTAAACTTAGTGCCATTTATGGCAAAACATGCATTAACTGAAGAATTAATGATTATACCTTATTCACAGAGTTATTGTAACAGCATAACTAAGCCCACCTATTTTTCTGACTAGTTTTAGTAAAGAAGACACATACACACTTCTTTCCAGAGTTTTCCATCTCATCTAAACATAAGGGAGGTCATCGATCAGGGAAGGTGAAGTACTAAATCAACATGCTAGATGAAATGTCTTTGTATTCCTCCTTCATCACTTACTGCTTCTTACATAAGTACACAAATAAATGATAAAACCCCCTCAGGTTTCTCCCTAAGCCTTTCACTCTTATCATTTGTATATTCTGGCATTATCATAAAGTGATAAATGACTACCACAGCATTGAATTTATATTGTCATTTTAGTTGCTTGAAAGTGAGCTTCCATGTAATACCTTCATAAAGACTATCAGTGTTAGAGAGACAAACACTGTTTAGCTGCTCAGAGGAAAGCTGATTTCTCCTGGTCCTGGTCTAAATTATATTTAGCATTTTAAAAAAGATGAAATCACACCTAAAAGCGAGGGGGAGAAAGACCAATGAACCCTGCAGGAGCATGCCCTGCTGGCAAACCACTGGCTTGCACTGTGGAGACAGCTGCTCTCCAGCCCTCCTGGCTGAATTGTCCTGGGAAGTGCTTCAGTACAGATGGTAAGGAGGGAGCAAAGGCA
>VZRE01006359.1:0-14777 GCA_013396775.1 Cephalopterus ornatus | reverse complement strand
AAAAAAAAAAAAAAAGTCAGCATCGACAACACACCAGAAAACTATATTCATGTTAAGGGCGAGAGGAATAAGTACAATAAATTATGTGTTAGGCAAAGGCCTACATTTTCATTGAAGATAAATGGCACAAAAAGGAGAAAAATATTCTCTAGGTCCATACTTTATCATGATAGTTTTCAAATTAAACTTCACATGTATTTTCCTAGAAATAATGTAACTCTTCTACCCCATATTTAATCTTGAAAAAGAAGGAAAATGCTACAAAACTAAATGCTGAATGCTAAAGTATAGATGTTTGCCCTGCATGTACAGAAGCATAAATGTGTTTCATTCAAAATACGTAATCTTGTTGCAATTCTTGTGGGACAGTTGATATCCATTCAATATGTATACACTACATATAGATGGAAATTTGCTTTCTATGCTCTTTTTGGATAGAATCAGATAGTCTTCCCTATCTTCATTCTCATCTGTAAACCTCAGCTTCCCCATAATAACAAAGTTGTAACACAGTAGTTTCTCTGTGTTTGGCAGCGGCAGCTTGAGGGATCTTTGCACAATAAATTGGTTAAAATGACTTATGTGGGCCTGCAATTAGACTTCAACAGAGAGGATATTTCTAGCTTAGGTAAGAATCAATCTTAACAGTGTAGAGCAAAAATACTGACCCTTCGTGTTCAGTTTCTCTGAGTTCCACCCATGTGTGGGTAGTCTTTCTTAACATTTACCTCACTAAAAGATGGATTAAGTATCCTGGCAGTGTTATTACTACCCCTTCAAAGCTTTTTCAGATTAAAATTCTGTGTATAATTTTGCCCCCAATGCAGGATACCTAAAGAGCAAAGGTAGAAATCAAGAAGCAAGCATCCTAATTTCCTAATCTTCAGTCTTTCACTGAAGACTTTCTTCAATTCTTTCAGCTCATTTATCACAGCCTGTGCACTGAGACAAGTCCTGCTGAAACATGCTTCCACAACAAAGCTGATTTTTGTACATGAGTACCAGCGGATGCATTTTTGAAGGCCCAGACACATTTCTCCTTTTATTCTTTTGGGTACTGAGGAGTGTCCTTTCCTGCCTGTGCGAATGCTTTGCCATGTATCCCATAACACTTTCTGACAATGTGACGTGGATGACACAGGACAGATGAATCTGTCCATGGTCCTTCCCAGAGGGGTCTGACATCAAGTACAGGAAGACCCTGTGGGGTATGTAGGTTGCTGCGTTACAGCCACCCTAGGGTCAGTAATATGGATGCATGGAGCACACAGCAAGGAGCATTTGGTACACTCTACTGTCCTCTGGCCTCTGTTTCAGTGATCATATAAAAATAATGCCAGTCCCTTTGTGTGAGTATGTATCCCTGTGAAATTTGCTAAAGCCTTCTTAGTTTGCCTGGTTTGATATACTTTAATCTTTATCAGCACCTTGATTGTTTCATCACTGTGTATAATTTCACACAAGAGTATTTCATATACAACTACATCTGTACAAACACACCTGTGACTGAGTCACTGATAGTTGGTAGGGCTTAACTGAAGCTTTTCTGTGCTCCTTTCAAAGATGTACAGGGATGGCAGCAAAACAGAAAATCAGCAAACAGTCATTTGATCAATCCACAGCCTGCAAGATTTCACTTTTCAGAGAAGAGGTTGAAGAAAACTTTGTAAGAGAAGCTCACAGAATTTCATGTCCCCTTTGGCTCATTCCCTGTGAATATCTATGCAGGAGATAACATTTGGCACTTAAAAACTAAGTAAATGGGAAGAGCTTAAGTGATTGCTTTTCTCTTTGAGCTAATGTCAGGCCGTTCTTATTAACAGTGTAAAATGGGTTCCGTGATATGAATGTACAAACTGTAATCAAGCGCATTGATCTCTGCAGCTACCGAGTGGTAAAACAGGTGGAAAACAACTCTTTATTCTGAGTAGAATTTAGCAAAGGATATGTCTCAAAAGCTCATAGTTGAGATTAGGACCCAGAGAGTGCCTGGTAACAGATATATTTATTCTTCATCCCATCCATGTTTGGAATAGTCAAAAGCAAGAAATTCTTGTGCTACTTCAGTATTTCCTACGTGTTAAAAAAGGGGATAAATCTGAACTAAAAAAGAACTTCAGCTGTTCTGAATTTTAGCAAAGGGGAAGAGGGTCAAATTCATGCCTGGAGTAACAGTTACATAAACATGTGAATGGGAAATCTTACTGGTTTTCAGTGAAAACTGAAAAGCAGTAAAGAGACACAGCTGCTTGGACTCTAGGCTTGCCTTTTCTTTTCTGTTTTCCTGCTCTATGAAAGACAATATTAAATTCAATAAAGTCTTAAACAATTTCGTGTTTTGGGTCTTCTTTAAAAAGTCTAGAAAATTTAGATTTTTCTGGTAATTCAGAATACTTTATTTACTACATTTGAAACATCTTGGCTAGAACTGGAGGTTGTTTTATTTTTGAGTTTTTGAGTGTCCTATACCCTAACTTACCTCTTTCCAAATGTACTGGTTTATTCTAAGGGTGGATGCTTCTGGCTGAACTTTGACAGGTCAGTAACAGGCTCTCCAGGGAAGTGGTCACAGCACCAAGACTGACAGAGTTCAGGAAGTGTTTGGATGATACTCTCAGGCACATAGTGTGACTCTTGGGGACAGTCCTGCACAGGTCTAAGGGTTGAACTCAATGATCCTTGTGGGTCTCTTGCAACTCAGCAAATTCTGTAATTCTGTGATTTTCTGATCTTTCTTCTGTGGCAGCAGCAGAAATTGTTTAGAGAAATGCTTTACAAGTTTGTCTCTGATAGGTATTCCTGCTTCTTTATTCCTTCTTATTACTACTTTCCATTATAATAATTCTTTTGTCATTGCTATGTATGAAGCAGGACCACAATGCATGTCTCTCAGTTTGGATTAACAAAATATTATTAATAGAGAAACAAACCTCTCACAATCATCTACAGCTTTATAGGTCCACTTCTCACTGTCTGAGGAGAATTAATGTTGTCAATGATTATAGGTCTGCTGGTATTGAACGGTCTATCCACATTAGCATTTATAACCATTTTTGTAATGGCCCTTAAAAAATGTCAGCTAGATGTGACTGTGACACAATTTCTGGTTTTTGGAGAGCTGCAAAATTCAGTTACATGTACAAATTTCCATAGTGAAAGGACTATGTGTACATCCATTTAATTCCAGCCAGTCTCTAATCCACAGGTATCCTGCTACAAATGTTTCTGTTGAGAAAACAGGATATCATATAGGCATGCTAGAAAGATATCTCTTTCAATAATACTGTTGCAGCACACTTGTTAAAAACAATTTCTTCTGGCGAGTATGCATATTACCTAGATACTAAGAAAAACACCAATTTAATAAACATTTGTCATTGCTCTCAAAAGAAAAAAAATAATCCAGGTCTGAAGGGATTCAGAATTTGAAGATAGTCAGTGACTCTTTTCAAGGAGGAACCAACAAGCATTTGCCAGGGCATTTTAAAATGCAAGCCTGTAGCTTTTAACAGCAGGTCCCCTCACTGCAAATGTGATAGTCAGGCCCATAGCCTAAAAAATAGAATGTTGTCTGGGAAAGCCAAAATACTGTGTTCAATTGTCTGCTTACTAAAAGTATGCCTTGATTTTTTTGCCTTTTTGTTTATGGCTCAGTTAATTTTTGGATGAAAAAACTGTTTGGACTTGTGAGACTTAACATCTCTAGTTTTCCACAGCATCTGAGGCAGTATGTGTTGCAAAGAACACATACGTAGGTTTTCTTGGATGAATACATGCCTAATTACTTAAAAACAGACGATAAAGGTATTGTAGCTCTCAATCTTCAATATCAGCACAGACATGCATTATTAGATTTGGTATGGCAGTTTTGCAAAAATTACTACACCATGCTAACAGATTTCCTCCAGTCTGGAAATGGTTTTGAGAACGATTTTTAAAGGTTAGCTAAATTAAAATACATTTCTATATATTCACTCAATAGATAGATAGTTAAAAGGCATTGGGAGGATGAAAGTTTCATATTTATCTCAACAGATTGCTATTAACTGTACATTGGAGTTCAGTTTTACTGAGTACGAATCACAGTTCAACAAATTATTTGATAATTAAAAATAATATTTTTTATTACCTAGTGAGCTAATCCTTTCTTTTGAGTTACTGCAATTGACCATAATAGAAATGCTGAAAACACAGGCACCCTTAGAACAGAAGCATATTAACATTCAGAGCTTCACACTGAAATGTACCTTAAAGGATGGGGAAGAATATAACAGCATCTGAACATCCTGAAACAGAAAAGGTTTGTGGTTGCAATTTGACCATTCTGAATAATAGCGCTAAATATATTACTCATTACCTCTTATGTAGTGACTTTGTCAGAACAAGACATTTTAGTATGTTCCTTCTTGTGCACTCGTTCACTGTGGCTGCCTCCTGCTGACTTCAGCCCTGCACATCCCCAGCCATTTCCCTTCATTGTCAGCTAGAACAAGAATGGACTTGACAGACTTGGTGCCTGTTTGCCACCTCCCTTTGGATAGCTCTGAGCGTGAGAATCCCTTTGCTCTACCTTGCAAAGAACCCAACTCTGTCCTTGTGTCTTAATTTTTCAGATAAGTGAAGTGAGGCAGGAGAAGTGCTGTTCAAAAAGTTCTCCAAAAGATAGGAAAAGAGGCCTGCCTCTTGGCTTTTAGTCCAGATGTGTTTATAGGTATTTTTTACGCTCTGTATTAAGAAGTCTCATGAGACTGGTTTTGAAATTGTATGCACAGCATCTATGAAGCAACTGGGGGGAAAAATGGTGAAAAATAATTCATATTCAATATTATAGTAGGCAGACAGGCAAACAAATACCTTCTGTTTCTTGAAGGATACTGCTGTCTCACACAAAAACAATTTAATACACAATGTCTTGTATACTAGCAGAAATAGCATAAACATTTTTTAACATATAACTTGAGGAATTTCATTTATATATGTCTCATAACTGTGTATTCAAATTCTGATTTTTTTTTCTAAAATCTTGGACAGATAAGTTTGCAGACATCATACATGCTCAATATCATTGCACAGAACGGATGGTTGCCTTCTAAGCCTGTATTCTGCCTTGTGCAGAAGAAGAACAGGAATATGAAGTCTCTTTACTTGTTCCCTTAACTAAACTAAACTAAACTAAACTGAACTAAACTAAAATAGAACTTCACTAAGCATTATGATCCAAAGCCTAAAGATGTAAATCAGAAATCTTCTCAGAAACCTTATTTTACACAATTCTCACATTTACCCATCTCTTGAACTTCTTCACGCTGTCTGGTCGCTTTCAGCAGAAACATTTTCAGGACCTGTTTTGTTTGAGCTTTGCGTGCCCGGAATGCCTCAATCTGCATCTGGCCATGCTGTTGAAATTGGACTAAAACCCCTCAACAGAACTGAGAAAAATCGACATTTTTATTAGATCCTTATATTAGAAGCATGCTCAGAGCATGCGTAAACCAAAGAAAAGGTTGACTTTCTTGCAAATGTAACCAGAAGAGGAGGTAATAGGTGGTTTATTTATGCTTTACTATTATAACTTTGTATTTAGAACACCTCGTCAGAAACCTGGATACTAAGGTTTAATATTCTGATCAATTGGACAAAGTTCAAGAACATACCTCCTGTTTGTGAGCAGGCTGCCTAGTAGACTGTATTAGGAACATGTCTGAATGTGAGCTTGTGGGGAGGGATTCAGGGAAGAGGAAGTTAAAAAGAAACGGATGAAAGAAGTGCTCTTTACTTCTCCACCAGAAATAATGCAAATTTCAAATTGGGCAGGAGATTTAATAGAAGTAAGAGTCTGACGGGATAAGATAACATTGATGGTGCTCAGCTGACAGCAAGAGATTTAAGTTCTAAAACCTGCTCCCAAGATTCATTCTATTCTCTTTAATCTGGTGTATGACTTGAAAAAGACTGTCAATTCTGGGAGCAGGAGTTGGCACATAGGACTTCCTTGCTTTCTGGCAGTTCTTCGTACTGTGTGATATTTTTCTCTTTTTGATGTGACATATTACAAAACATATTCCTGTACAGTCAGCTTCATTCCTGAAACATCCTTCTTGATAGGAAATAAGGAAAAACTATGCTTTTTATCTTTCACTTTTGTCACTTTTGACCAGATGTTTTCCTTGATATTTGTTGTATGGTATTGCATTGTTCACTGATGATTTCTGTCAGTGAGTCCTTAAGTTCTTCAACACATGGAGTGCTGGGGAAAAGGAAGTGGTGTGCTACTTGACCTGCATGCTGTTATTTTCTTCAAATAGCTTTGAGATCATTTTGGCTGCAGGTGTTTTCCCTTGGGAAATAAAAAAACCGATTCTTCCCAATAGGGGGTGTGTTCCCAGACTGAGCAGAGAGCATCAGTTTCATGAAACTAATTTACTAAAAGAAAACCAAGGCAAATAAATCAATTCGCATCAATCAAACTGAATCAATTTACACAAAGACGTCATACAGGGAATTAAAACGCTGCATATGGCCTGTCTTCACTTCCTCCAAATTAAGCCAAATAAAATTTTGTATGTTTCTAAAACATACCTGTAAATGCAACAGATTCATCTCTGGGGACTTGATATTTATTGCCAGTGTTGCAACAACATATGTTGAGCTCTTGCTTCTTTGTGATTTGAAATTAACACCAATGTATTATGCTAGTTTAATGATAGCATTTAAAATTGTTAGCAAACAGTTTGCAATCTGCTTTCTGTTTGGTTATGAGTGCCAGGGTTTCAGAAATGGTCACTGATGCTGTAATCATATTTGTACATACATTCATTTCATATATAAAATTTACAGCTGTGTTTCCAAACAACCAGTTAGACATGTACATTGCTATGGATGCCAAAGTGTATTTTGAAAATGAACAGTGACACGGAGAGGGAAAATAAGTCTTCCTTGATCACTGCCACTCTTAATACAGGAATAAGTGGGCATTGATCGAAGCAAAAGGGAAAAAGATTCATCACACTTAAAAACCCCCAACCAACCAACCAACCAACTAACCAACCAACCAACCAAAAGAAAACAAAACAAAAAAAATTTGTAGACCTTCACGCAATGCATAAGTGGGCTGCAAGTGTCTTAGCTACATACTGATGTGGATTTAAGAGTTTGACAGGTTCATAAAGAGTAATTAATGGGAAAACAGTCTCTAAAAAAGATTTGCATTGAGAGAATATCACAAAGTTCGTGGAGACTATTGAAAGATATCAAGTAAATATCAATATGTGCTTGTCTGTCTCCTCTACTTCTGCTTTAATATCCGCTAATGGCTACAATTAGAGACAGGATACTGAATGGAAAGAATTTTGGTCTAACTTGGTTTGACTGTTCTCTTCTGGTCACCGACGTCTAGACACTTGCAGATTTGAACACAAATGTTGTGACTTAAAGTTGAGTAGAAGTTCTGTAGAAGAGAAAGAAGTTAAACATTGAAGGGATTGAAATCTGAATCCTAAAACTACTTTGGAACATACTTTTCTTCTTATCCATAGTCTCTCTTATAAATGGGGCATTAGATCCTGTTACTTATAATCCTTTTTTTCCTCCTTGTAATTCTCTCTCTTTTTTTTTTCTTTCCACAGTTTCTTTGCAACAGTTTCTCAGATTGCAGTTTAATCACTATGCCATGTCCTTTAGATTGGTAGTTAAGAACTGCCTCAGACAGGCGGAAGTACAGAGAAGGCTCTGTACATCCTATCTATCACAGCTGCACGAGGCATCATGTGTAGACTACAGTAAAGTCAGTCCCTTCAGCAAAGTTCAACACAACTGATTAAGTGAAATTCAGTATAACTACATAATTTATTATGGAATTTTGTTCCACTCCATAAGCCTGCTTTTAAAAAATAATATTTAATTCCACTTAAATTTTAAAATACAGAATTTTCATGTGAAGTATTGGCAATCCTCCCCAGGGAAACCCTCACAAAATTGTCTTTCTTATCCCCATTGCATTTTTAATTTCATGAAAAACTAACACAGCTTTTGCTCCTGCCTGGATTTATTTTCGTTGCAAGCACTTTTAATTCACAATTACAATTAACCCTAATGTAATTAATGCCCGAGCAGACTGCAGCAGTACTAAGGGGAGGAGTGTAAAACCTGGATGGCTGGAATGAAGCCATTCTCCTGTCCTATGCTACAAAAATAGTCAAAGAAAAAAAGTGGTGTGAATGGGTGACTACTAACTGCCTGAGAAGTAGTCAAGCAGGGAATAGTGTATGATATAAAGTTTACATCATAGGTTTTCAGGGTGCTGTAGGTTTTCAGCTCTGCTCATAAAAAAGGATGGAAAGTATAAAGAGGAACAATCTCCGTGTCTGAAGCTCTCAAATTGTTTGTCTGGGGATTGGATATGGGAGAAGGGGAACAGGCCTGTGCTAAAGAAGAGCTGAGAGAAAATTAGTGTGCTTATTACTCTGAAACTTTGCACAGTGCAGCAATCTGAACATCTCAACCAACAGCATACATTAATCGGTCTGAGATAAACAGAAATGCAATGTAGAAACCCTGAGGTTAAAGCAACAGCTGGATGTTAGAAGCACAGGAACACATACTACAAAGTCCTAGTGCTTTGCAAATATATTCTTCTATTGTTCACATGATGATGCAGAGGTGTTTGGTCTATTTCAGTGTTGGTCTGGAATTTTCTCAACAGGTTGCAGCTGGCTCAATAACTTGGTCACTTTGTCTCTGCATGGAGGCAACGAGGGCAGAGGCAAACAACACTTCTAAATACCTGGTCTTGAGGTAAAAAATCTTTTGTTCCAACTTTCAATATAGGAATGGTGAAAGAGATTTGAGTTTGTGTGTTTATCTTCTATAACAGTTTCTTTTCTGACAGAGCTTCTGGAAATCAAAGGTAGATAGATGGTTGTCAGCATTCCTGCTGCAGCGCCAACACACTGCGTCATATATCATAGCTTGAAAGGTATTATCAAGTACCTTGATAAAGTCAATTTGGTGACAATTTCTCAAATGATGGAAGACCGGTCTCACTTTTGTGTCTGGGTACATGCGTGTATGCTTCTCACTCAAAATGTGAGAGGCAGAAGAGGTGACTGAGAATGATATGCATTTTAGAGAGGTGGTGGGGCTTTGGGAAATTTGTTCATGAAAATGCTTTTGACATATGCAGGTTCTGAAAGAAAGGTACATGATGCACATGTGGGAAAGATAACAGATGAACAGAGGTAAACAATCTTTTTTCATTTTCTGAATGGTTCATTTGTCAAGCAGTTTTGTTCAACCAAAATTATTTGTTAATTTAGATTGAAATTGGCAGCTTCCTTTGGGATAAAATAGATAAATAAATGTGCTGGTTTTGGCTGGTGTAGAGTTAATTTCCTTCACAGTGGCTAGTATGGGGCTACGTTTTGGATTTGTGATGATCACAGGGATGATAATATAGAGATGTTTTGGTTATTGCTGAGCAGGGCTTACACAGAGCCAAGGCCTTTTCTGCTTTTTGTACCGCCAGGCTGGCAAGGAAGTTGGGGGTGCATGGGGAGGTTGGGAGGAGACACAGCCAGGACAGGTGATCCCAACTAATCAAAGGGGTATTCCAGACCATATGCCATCATGCTCAGTGTATAAAATGGGGGGAAGAAGGAGGAAGGGGAGGATTTTCGAAGCGATGGTGTTTGTCTTCCCCTGTAACCATTAAAAGTGATGGGGCCCTGATGTCCTGGAGATGGCTGAACACCTGCCCCTGGGAAGCAGTGGATTCTTTCCTTGTTTTGCACTGTTTGTACATGTCTTTTGCTTTCCCTATTAACCTGTCTTTATCTCAACCCACAAGTTTTCTAGCTTTTACCCTTCTGATTCTCATCCTAATCCTGCTGGTAGGGGAGTGAGTGAGCAGCTGCGTGGGGCTTGGTTCCTGGCTGGGGTTAAACTACAACAGTAAATAAAGAGTTCTATGTGAGACAGAAACTAGAAAAAAAAAAAAAAATTGTGTTTCCTTCTTGAAGGCAATGTCTATAGTTTTCATAAAACACCAAGAGCAAAATATTAAGGTTGACAGAAATATTTTCAGCTTAAAGACAGTTCTTTCAAATGTGCTTTGATTTTTGCATTGTTTTTTTAGAGGAATAAAACATAAACAATAATATTTGCATCTCTGATATAAAATTTTTAGAGATTACATGACAGATAAAGGATACCTCATGATAAAAGTTTCTCGTATGATCACTTCCCAGTATGAGATTAGGAATAATTTTACGTCTGTTTCAAGGTTGACAAAAAAAAGACATTGCATAATAGAAGGATTTTTTTTTAAGCAGATCATGATTTGCTAAAAGTTGTAAGTACATCATCATAATTTTGAAATCTTTGGTTTACATAAACTATTGTTCAGAGTCTTAGATCAGTTATTGATTTCCATGCAGAAGGAGTCAGAAACAAAATGAGAACCTAAAAAGAGAATATGAGATACGAACTCAGTTTAGGCATTTTACTTTAATTGAATAAAACCCCTTTATGGTAAAGTGTATTCAAACTGTTTGAATACAATGCAAGTAATGAAATTTCATATATTTCTCTCTATTTATCAGAATGTCTTAGTTTTCAAAGCTCTTTACCAAGTATTCTGCTGACTACCCATTGATAAAAATTCATCAGTTCTGTAAAGTTTATTTATTTTGTTTGTGGTGATGAGAAATAAAAACAAACTAATAAACAAAAATTACAGTTAAGCATCACAAGTGCTTTTCTTTTAGTATTGTTTTGCTGTCTGTACTTATTAGGTAGCTGACTGGATTTATTTGTCTCAGTGGAAAATATTTCTCAAAACAATTTTGAGTTGGAGAATACTTTCTGAAGATTGCAGTATGAATTCTACAAACAGACAGAAAAAGCCTTAACAAAATATATCTGGGCATCAAAATGATCTGAGATGATGAAGGAAAATTACACTGTTGTCAAAACACTATTCGGTATTTGACAGCATTCATTTTAGTGGTAGAATAGAACAGCTTGTTTGACCAAAAGCTACAGAAACTTTTTAGCTATTTGACACATTATTTTTTGCCATAAACAAGCTTTGAGTGAGCTGCCAATCATTTGTATCCTATAAGAAAAAAGAAAATATCCTGGACAACAGTGAAAGTCAGTGATTCAAATCTTTCAAACCAGACTCCTCAGAACACATTTATTTGGGCAACCTGATAGAGAGTTTCTTTATATTTTATGCGTATAGGGGATGCAAGTACTAAATAGGGATTTAGTGCTGAATTTTTAAAGAAGAATTCTTGGCTTGCCCATTGTGCTGATTTTGACTGGGATGGTGTTCTTTTTTCCCATAGTAACTAGGATGAGGCCATATTTTTGATTTGTGCTGAAGTCAGGGTTGATAACACCGGATTGCTTTTGTTATCCCTGAGCAGTGCTTACACAGAACCAAAGCCTTTTCTGCCTCTCACCCCACCCCATCAGCAAGGTAGCTGGGAGTGCACAAGGAGTTGAGGGGAGTCACAGCTGGGACAGCTAATTCCAACTGACCCAAGGGACATTCCATATAAAATGGCATCATGCTCAGCATATAGAGCTGTGGGAAGAAGAAGAAGAGAGGGAGGGGATATTTGGAATGATGGTGTTTGTCTTCCCAAGTGAGCAACACACATGATGGAGCCCAGCTTTCCTGGAGATCTCTGAAGAGCTGCCTGATGATGGGAAGTGATGAATGAATTCCTTTTTTTGCTTTGCTTGTGTGCATGGCTTTTGCTTTCCTATTAAACTATCTTTCTCTCAATGCCTGAGTTTCCTGACTTTTACTATTCTGATTCTCTCCTCCATCCTTACACAGGTCTAGTGAGCAAAGGGTTGTGTGCTGCTTGGTTGTGAGCTGGGGTTAAACCACAACAGACACTCAGTAACCTAAGGACTTAGTAGGAGATTGACTGTTTGAGGAGGTCTACTTCATTTGACCTGTTAGGCTTCCCATGCTCTACTGTGGAAAAGTAGGAGTCTTATTCAATTTATAATTTCAGCCGGAAGAGAGTATCCTTAGCACAGATACCAGTACAACAGATACCACATAACAGTACTGCAAACTTCTCTAGGAATCTGGGGAGTTCCCTATAGATCTTGATTTAGCAAAGTTTACTGCTGCCATACCTCAGCTAGGTTCGTTACATCACAGTTAGCAAAATCCTAAAGAAATACAGAAAGTACTCAAAAAGTATCTCCCTTTATTTTTTTTCACCACACCTTCATTACTCAGCACTAACTATTCACAGTACAGTAATGTGCATGTGTGTCTGTGCATGTAAGTAAATTTCTTTGTTGCAAAAAAGACATCCTGATAGTGCTTTCAGAGGATAGGCAGCAGCAGATGAGAGGAACATAAGGTAATAATTAGAAAATTACAAGCAGCGGTGGTGATAAACAGTGGGCACAGCTGTCTAGTTACTGTCAAGCTTTTTGTGAGCAGCAAGGCAAAGGTATGTTTTAACAAATTACTTCATTATGAATATTTTAAATAGAAATATAGAAAGGCAGAAATGTCACTTGAAGGGACTACCACTTTTGAAGAAAAGAAGAAAGAGCAGATATTTGTGGAAAGTAGTCAGTCAAGACAGTCATAAATTAACAAGTCCACTAGTTCAGTGCTAAAGAAGCCTAGAGAAAGTATGTGTCACTGAGGTTGTTTTATCGAAAAAATAATGAAGAAAGAGGTCTTTACCAATCTGCTCACAGTCTGGATGCTCAGGGAGGCATTTTGTTACGAATATATAAAGAATGGGTGGAGAAGGAAATACAATAGTGCTCTCAAAGATGTCGGCAAAAATTTGAGTAGTAGGTTAACGCAGTAACACAAACAGGATATAAGTAAAGATAATCAACTCTCCCCTCCCACCTCTTCTTTCTTGCCTGCTTTTTCTTTTTTTTTTTTTTTTAAAGCAACCCAAACAATCAATGCCCTCAGCAAATCACCAAGAGGTATATCTTTACAGTTTTTTCTGAAGAGCATCAAGATGCGTAGCTAATCTGTACGTGCAGCTCCAAAGTCTGTGCTTCTACCCATCAGCACACCTGGCTTCTGAGGGCAACAGACTGCTGGCATTTGCTCAGGCTGTTCATAGGGAGTGTATGGTGCTCGTGGACTGTCCCTGGCAGAGCTGGATGGGAGCAGATCTAGCTGAACTACATTTCTGGAACTATACTATATTATTTACTGGAAAAGAAGAATGACTTGGGTAAAAGTCACAGAATGTTGCACGGGGGAACAAAACTGGATGAACACTGATAACATCTAAAATATTCCAAGTGGCAATAATGCCAGTAAATAAATGTGTTCACAGAAATTAAGACAGAATTTATATTACATTGGATATTTTAAAACTTCAAAATTGGCTTTCAGTTAAAATTGCAAGAAAACGTCCACATTTTCCATTGAACAGGAATTCAGAAATACTGAACCCATTAATTTTGTATAATTTTGTGTCAGTTTGGTAAGATGAATCATAATCAAATATATGATGTTAACTACAATTATGAAATATCATATCACAAAAGTAATATGAAGCATTTAGCTGGCAAAACAGGAACAATACATTTTAATTGAAGGCAAAATGAAATACCAGACACTTTCATTTCAATTATTTTTTAAATGCATTGTTGACACTGAAGTCAACCTCAACCAAAGAAATATTTTTGTTTCAGTTAAACTATTTTTTTCATTAGGTAATTTTATTTAAAATTTTTAAATATTTTGAACAGATGTTTACTAACTTTTGCATGCAAAAAATAAATTCTATCCTTTGAAGAATTTTCAATCAGTAAGGTATTTGAAAAAAAATTCTTAAATATGATTTTTTTTTGTATTCATGTATCCTGGAACTCTTAATATTTATATTTGTACACTATTAATGGGTAAGATAAATTGGCTTTGAACAGTTATTCTATAGCAGCAAGGTTTCCAATAGTCCAAATACTAAAAATTTTAGAATAAATGAATACAAGATCTATGTTACTTTCTCACATATCATCAGTATCAGCTACTCCTTTACATATGTGGGTGTAACCCTTCCTTTATAGAGTTTTGGGTCTAAAAATAGACAACTTGTGGTTTTCTACTCTAAGTAAAAGCATTTTTATGAATATTAAATTAGTAACTTCTTTTCATTTAATTCTGACGTTTTGGATTTTTTCCCCTCTTCATTTTGAACTTGCATAGAGAATACAAAGCTTTCATGATTTTATGCCAGGAATTAAAGTGAAAGATTACTTTTGCAGGTATGCCCTTTATAAGTTTTCAATCAGAGATCTTTTTTTTAATAGAAAACATTTCAGAGTTCTCACAACGCACTCAGCTTAGGAAGATTTAATGTACCTAGAGACCACAAATTTTGTAAAGTGCTTCATTTTATGGCTTTCTATCACTTTAGAACAGCTCTATCTTTACAGTAGTACTTACAGCATCAGAAATAGCAAGTGAATGTCACTGTCATGACAGAAATGTCTTTTTCAGCAGTGTAAGAGAGGATACAGTTTAATACTTTTAACAGAATCATGGAATCATGAAAGTGTGTGCTATCTTCAGTTATGAAATTGCAGAATGTTGCTAATAAATTCAGATCCTTCAGATGCCACCTTTTTCATTGGCGAAATGGAAATAGAACTCTTAAATAACACTGAAATGGCATCCTGGCCTGTATCAAGAGCAGTGTGGCCAGCAGGAACAAGGAAGTGATTCTCCCTCTATACTCAGCCCTGGTGAGGCCACACTTGGA
>VZRE01006337.1:0-13594 GCA_013396775.1 Cephalopterus ornatus | reverse complement strand
GATAGTGTTGGTGATGGTGAGCTGCTGCTTGGCACAAAACTCTAACAGAAGGTGCCCATTATCATTGCAGTTTCCAACACCATGCTTGCCTAATACTCTTTTCCAGGCTTCAGAGTTCTTTCCTACTCTGGTGTTGAAATCACCAAGGATTATTATCATGCTAAATCCTAAATAACAGAACTATATCAGTTACTAGGAAGCAGATAAATTCTATCCCAGCAAAGACCAGAATAATTAGAAGGGAGAGATGTTTTGCAGAGGGACATGGAAAGAGTTTCCTGAAACCTGCAAGAGTGAGACAGCGAGAACAGAACATTGTTTAAGGAAGAGAAGTGTAAGTCCCGCACCTGCGATGAACGAACAAGGAGCTCTGTAAAGGCTACGATCTGTGTGGCTGGGGACCAGCCTTGCTGAAAGAGCTCTGATGGTCCTGATGGACAAGACTAACAGTGTACCACTGCAGTAACAAAGGCAAACACATCTGCAGGGATAGAGAAGTGATCATCCCACTGCACTCAGTGCTTGTCATGCTGCACCCAGAGTACAGTGTCCAGTTCTGGTACCAACAATTCTTTAAAGATGCAGACAGCTTGGAGAAAGGACCAAAGGAGAGTCACAAAGGGCTGGGCCTATGGGGAAAGACTGGTGGAACAAGTTTTTGTCCCTGAAGAACAGAAGGCTCAGGGGAACACATCACCATATTCCAGTTTTTGATGGACATCTACAAAGAGGATGGAGGCTTTCTCGTCACAGGGAAACACATGGAAAAGACAAGTGACACAGGGTAGAAGTTGTATCAGAAGAGATTTCATCTTGATGTAAGAAAGAAATTTTTTACACTGAAAACCATCCACCAATGGAACATCATCCCCAGGGATGTGGTGAAATTGCCATCCCTACTAATTTGCAAAATGTAATTGAAAAGTGTGCTATATAACTTTATCTAGGCTCCCTTTCCCATGAAAGGCTGGACAAGAATGTCTTTTGTGATCCTTTCCAACCTGGGTTGTTCTATGATTTGATGGTTCTGTGACCTTGCCTGTTTGTTTTTTTTCAATAGCGAGATGCTTTATTTTTATTCTGTAGGTCAACACTCCTGCCAAAAACAAAATAAAACAAAACAAAACAAAATAATAATTAAAAAAATACAAAAACCAACCAAACAAACAAAAAACAAAACCAAAAAACCAACCAAACAAACAACAAAAATAACCCAAACCCTACATTGAGAAGCTGTATTAAGTTAGAAAGATCTCTGCAAGCACAAGATTGAGTGATTTCCTTAACCAGCCAATTTTTGACATAAGACACTACACTCTTTACATGGATAAATTTCTGTAAACATGACATAACATGTTAGACTCAGAGACTTAGACTTCACTGCAGTCAGGGTACTGTTTCATTCAGAAATCCTTGAGAAAAACAGATTGTTCGTGTTTTCTGGTCAGGCTTTTGTAATTTATGATAATATGAGTAGTCTCTTGTATAATCCCGAAATAAAAGGATATGAACAAAAGGAAAAAAGCAGGAGAAGTCTTTTTTAACAATGGAAAAATAAGCATCCTGCTTTAAGGTAAATACACTGTTTTTCATGGACAAGACAACCCTGCTGCACCAACAGATGGTATGTAGGTTTTCTACATTTTTTCTCAAAGCCTTGCATAACAGTGGAGTATTAAAGTTATTGGTAAAGGAAACGTTGACTTTCCAAAAAGATTCTGTTCCTACTAATTTAGTAATGGAGCTGTTATTCAGATGCTGGGATAATGTCACACACATCGGTCAAATTACTGTGATTCAGAAACACAATAATAAAAGAGTATCAGATAAAGCCCCAAAGAAGGATGTTATTGAACAAGAAACATCTGATAATTTCCAGTAGAGAACTTGCTAATGAAAATTTTAATGTTCTATGCATAGATTGTGGGAACCTTCACCAGCAAACAGCAGCACAGCAGGGGTTTAAAAGCTCAGTTATTTGGAATTTGTGTACCACAGATGGAGCAGCAAAATGTCTGTGTTCCCTCTTAGCTCCAAAGAAACCATTTTTCCTTTTTGCTTTCCTATTCTGATTTAGACAGGTGTGAGCTAGCCACACATTTGCATTGATGAGTTTCTTCTGTTCCATAAAATTTCTGCACATACCATGCTAGTAAATTAACTCCCTAGGAGTACTATAGACAGCTTGAAAATCTGCCTAGGTCCCCCTACAGTAATTTGGTACGTGCCCACTGAACAGCAATTATGTCTACTTCATCTGCCTAATTATTAAACCTTATAATCAAAGCAATGAAAAATATTCGTGTTTCTTTATACTCTCTCCAACAGTGTGTTAGAATTTTAGCTCCAAATAACAGGAAGAATAGACATTTCTTGTCTCAGAAGGACCCTCTTTAATTCTATAGCAGTTGTGGTAAGGTAGGAAACCAGCACAAACAGGTAACTCACCGCATACATCTCACACAAACCTAACATTTTTAAAGAGATGAGAAGACAGATAATTTTGATTCCCAAAATGAAACCTCAACAGTGAAAATCTATACAGAAAGTTTAAGCCATGCTTAAACTTGTTTCTACTTAACAGAACAAGTGTTTATGTCCTAATGTCTTTCTCATGACTTAGATGGAATTTAAGCAGTCATTGAATTGCTATGATAATGAATACAGATTGATTACTAGTGGCTATATATATATATATAGCATTGACTTTAGCTTTGAAAGAACAGTGTGCTGGGTGTTTAGATAAGAGTTCAGGGTTCAAAGAGACCCCTCTACAATGTGGTACCAAAAAAACCAGCAACAACAAGAAATCCACAGAATCAAATGTTTTATTTGGAAGCAAAATTACAAAATTCACATTCAAATGAGGAAACTTGCAGGTTTTTTCCCTATAGAGGTTTTAACATATAGGTCAAGTCAAGAAGCAAAAAGAAAGGCATAAAATTGGGATTCCACCTCTCAGTGTCTGAAGACATAGATTTGTAAGGATAGGTACATTAACCAAAAAGTTGCTTGTTGGCATTTTCATTTCTTCACAGTCTTGCTAGAAAATGTTCCAAAAGGAGCGGTTCTGTGAGAGATTTTCACAGGTGACCCCTTCTTATTTATCTGGTAATTTGAGAATTTATGCACATGCATGAAGAGATGTGAATGTAATTTTTTTTCTGCAAGTACACATAGCATGGATTGAATTCACTAAGAAATTAATCACATGAAAATTAAGTGTTGGGCTGCTTCCAGAAGCCCAGTGTTTAAAGTACCGAGTGTTTGCCTTCACAAAATCTTTTATTCTTCATCCCCAGCTGAAGTTCATGACTTTCACAGAAGGACTTTTACTGTGTACCTAAATAGAAATAATTTGGTGACTAGAGAATATTGTCTGCCTTATTATTCAGTAGCTCAGAGTAGCTGCATGATAAAGCAGACTATGCAATAACCAAAAATGTGACATCAGTGTAAAATACATTTCAAGTTATTATAATTTAATCATTCACGGCAAATATAAAAAACAAATACCAAATCAGCATGCTAGTAATGCCCCTAACGCTTGTTTCATCTGTTTCATTTGGTTGTAATTTCACACATAATTAAAATGAAATAGAATTTAAAATTACATATGGGGCTGAAGTAGACATTCAATGAGCCCTCGTCAACATCAATGGTTAGTTTTTATGTATTCAAAATTTTACTGTTTCATTACTGTAAATTCAACGGACAAAGTGGACTTCAAGGTAAGCTTTTCCGTCCCACAGCCTAGGTAGCAGCAATTAAATTAAATATCTACTGTATAAAGCAGATCCAAGGCTGAACCATTCAACCACATGATGGAAATGGCAATGAATCACCTGTAGACTACAGTGATTAGCACTAAAGATGAGGAAAAAGTAGCCTCAGTCTTAACTCTTTATTCAAAAAGCATGGGTGGAGTGCAGCAAATATAAGACAATATCCCAACATTTGCCAAGATGGTGGTATTAACATTGCAACCGATCCTCTGGTTTTGCAGCAAAAGAAGGGCAAAAAATATTTTCTCTTCTTTTGTAAACCAAGATAATGTCCTATTATTACTATCATCATCATCACCATCACCATTATTTGCAGTGCAATTGTTTCAGGGGAGAAAAATCTCAAAATCCTATACTGTTGCTCATTAACGGGCAAGGAGCTTTCTCCAAACTTTGCCATCAACATGGTATGTTCTACCATAATCTCATCATGCAATCTGAGCCAATTGCATTGTATCAGTGTAACAGATTGTGAGAGTTTGTTCGAATGTCCAAAACAGTGCCTCAGACGTGCTGCGATCTTCTGCCTTCTACTTTTGCAGCCTAATGCTGAGCCCCCAGCAGGTCCCCACCGGGTTGGGTCAGATTAGTCATAAATGAGGATGAAACATCATCACATTTGCAGGGAAGACCAGAGGCCGTGTGGTCACTCTCCACCATTTCACACAGTTTCATGGCAGTAGTTTGATGACTGTGGACTGTGCTGGTAAGCACAGGATGGCCTTTCTCACTGGGTCAGTCCTCCCTTCCAAGACGAGGTTATACAGAGACCTTGAATGAAGGCCTGAGGGAGTTCAACTCAGCCTTGTGTGGCTACCTAGGTCAGATTGTTGATTCAGCAATGGAAAAACAATGGAGTTAATATTAAAGTAAAAATAACACCTAGGTGGTGAGGTTAGTCATGAGATGCAACCATACTTGTGGCTAGTTCTACATATTACAGTTATACAGACACTGCTGGTAATATATTCTATTTACCATATCACAGTCCATTCACAGCTGGTTTTTTTGTCTGTCTGTTTTAGTATTTTTGTAATGAAACACCACGCAGGTATGTCAGGGTTTTTTTTTTTTTTAACTCTTCCTGAGTAGGAACGATAAGACACACTCCTTAACAACGTAAAGCTAGAAATAAACTTTTTTCGCAGAATAAATTTCATCATTTCTTTAACCAGTGGTCCTATCAACATCAGTTTTTATGATATGAGAGGTATGGATTTATACTCAGTAGGATGTTCACATCAGACTAAGCGCAGCAGGAATATCCATTGAGAGAAAATATCAACAACCAAAATTTTGAAGGCAGCCGTGGGAAAAAGAATGTGAAGGTCCTAATTGTTTCAGATTCATTGTGATAATACAAGTGAACACCTAAAAATCTTTTTTTTTATTTTTTTCAAAATTAAAAGGTGCACGTCACCCTTAAACACTCATATGCAACTATTAAAAATGAAGAAACCGTGCTGTCAATAGAGTGATATGAAACTGACTCTGAGGGGAGAAAAAAGTCCCAGTAAAAATAGCTCCAGTGCACTAAGCACGAATTTTTCATCATTAGAAGAGAAAAGAAAAGGAAAAATAAAAGGAGTTAAAAAAAAGAAAAGGGTAAGGGGGAAAGGCAAAAGGGAAAAGGGAGTGCTGCTTGTGTTATTGGCCAGACTGGTTCTTCAGCTTGGCATTCTAAATAACCACTATCAAAAGGCATGAAATAAACAAAAAAAACCAGCACAAAAACTTACTCAAATATGTACAAACTTACAGAAGTCATGTTCAGGAGAAAGCAGGTTAAAAAGACAGACACCATAGATTTGTATAGAAACTTTTCCCAAATGAAGCTTCAGCTTGTGTCGTGGGAATTACAGCCATAACAATCTCAAAGTCTTAGTGACAATACAGAATTTTCAGTACAGAAGGAAAAAATATTTTTGCCTCAAGAGTCTGAGAGAGCATCAAAGGCAGAAGTTTGCTTTTAATCGTGCCCAAAACTATTTGGAGAAAGGGGGCCTGCAGCATCCCACCTTTTCGTAGTTTGAGATATTCGAGATACTACAATCTTGCCCCAAAACCAAGCGGATATTCAAACATGCAAATAATTTTGTCATAGAAGGAACAGACATAAAATAACTTCATGACAGCAAATCAATGATTTAGTTGTGTGCCAAACCTATTAATTAATGTTTACATTGACTTGTGGAAAAATAATGAAAGACAAAGCTCAGCAAGGAGTGCCTGCGCTGGCAAGTTCACCAGAGACAAACCATCTGCACACCTTAGGAGCAGGAACACTGAGGGGGTTTGGTGGTGCACTGCACTGAGAGGCCTGAAACAAAAGATGGATCAGCACAGAGGTGTTGTGGTCATGCTCTGTTGAAATCAACGCAGCTAATGGGAACTAAGCCAAGGCAATGACCTAAACAGTACCAAAATCTGAATTTTGCCTCGCTTACTGTAAAATACATATTATATTTCACATTCCTCACAGGCTTTAAGGTTTTTTTCATATGATCTCATAGCATTTTTATTCTATATCTATTACCTCTTAATTGAAGAAGTGATTGCCAAATTTACTAACTAACTTCTATTATACAATTTTGGTAGAAGACAGAGGTGATGAGTACATATCTTTTTAGGTGATTAAAAAACCTGTTATTTCCAGCAAGGATCTGCATGTGGAATCATACTGATGACAAAACAGAAGAGCATGCAAGTTAATCCCAAATCCGCATTTTTACTGCAAATGAAAAAATGAATTAAAAAAACCCACTTCCTACATTGATCAGTAGGTCATTTATTACTACTCGGTATACCGGATTTTTTTTTTTGTGTTAGCTTAATTTGTTATGTTTCATGTGGATGAGTACAGAGGGGTTTCTTTTAAAAAATCCTGTTCCAATACTGTGGAAAGAGAAAGTTTTACCCAGGTTACATGAAATCTCTGAGCAAAGCTACATCTGGTTTACTTGCAAGCAGTCTCAGAGGTAGTATGCAGAGTTCAATATGTAGGGTGAAAATTTAATCTCACAGAGCGAATATAACTCTCAAAAATGATCAGTGATGTGTGTCATCCACAAATAAATTCCTATGGTTCTTCAGCAGTGTTTCTGAGCAGATTCCTGGCTTCCCTGCAACTTTAGTACCATTTTTACTGTGGTTGCGTAAGAGTTTCTCATTCAAAAACTATTTCTGTCATGCTGAAACCTCTGCAAGAAAGGGAACTGTTTCATACAAAAGCTCTTCCCATCAAAATAGTGAAAGGACAACAAGTACCCCTTCAGCACCACTCAAAATGAAAGTAATAACTTATCCATTTCGTCTTACCCAGGTTCTACTGCAAAGGCATTGATAGGAATTTTGTGATCTACTTATCTTATTTTCTCTTTTCTCTCCATATTTTTCGAGGTAGTTTTAAATATAAATATATATGTGATCATGAAAGCCATGTACAGTTCCTACAGAAATTTTGACACAAATCTGACCTTGGGCATGCAATTAACTCAAAAACAAACTAATATTTCCTCTTTAGGAGGCTGTTTGTCTCATTATTTTTAGAGTAGAAAATATTCTAGTAAGTTCAAATTATTTTCTTCAATTGTAGAATAGATGCCAATAGGTCTTTAGTTCATTATCTATGTTAGAATGTTTCTTCAGATTAAGAATCTAAAAGAGGGAGTGATGCAAAGTTGGTGCTGTGATTTCTTTCGTATTTATTCCCAAAATATGACTAAAAGAACATGATGAAGAACCTTCCTGTACTCACCTAACAAACACAGTTAATACACCTTGAGTGGATCAAAAAAAAAAAAGAAAAAAATAACTTATCAGAACTAAGTTCACAGTTCAAATAATGCATGTAATATATTCAAAATAAAGAAAAGTTACAGAGTATATGCAGATATTTTAGGAAAATACTTCTTTAGTTTATTTCCAATGGGCTCTTGCCATGCTCCAATAATATTGTACAGCATTTGCATGGGCTCTTTTACACCTTTTAAAAAATTATTTTAAGCATCTCATCATTCTTAAACTATAATACAAACTAAAATGTTCCTGCAACTTATTACCTTGTAGTTACTTCTTGAATTTACAGAAACGTGCTGCAGCACAACTGCCTCTGCTCCATGCCGGATACTCATTCACCTACAGTGCCTTAGATCCCAAATGTCCAATGTTTCTCATTAAGCACAATGGAGCGTAGTGTACTCTGTCTTCAGGCAAGTATTCTGTGTATCCAGCAATGCTTTTAAACTTCAGGCACAGGTTCAACCGAAAAAAGCCCACAGTGACTATAAGCATATTTCTATTGATTTCATCCGTAAGTAACTTCCATCTGAAAAGCAGAGACCTGATTTCAAAAACTTAGAATGCAGAAAATAGGGGCCCTCCTTGTCCTTGATCTCATTCGCTTATCAAGCATCCCGTATGAAATCAATACCAGAAATACGTGTAGCTGAAATCCATATCGCTAGGCCAACCCCCCTCTTTCTTCAACATCTTCCAGTGCATACAGCTAGCAATACAGCCTTCTTTCTCAGTAGGCACTTTCTGAAAAATTCCTTCCACACCCTTATCTTCATTATGCATCTGTTAGAACATTAACCTTGCCTTTGCTCCTTTTCTCACAAAACAGATATTGTACTATCTTGTCCCTGAAGAAACAGGAGATAACATTATTTTTGTTTTATTGTAAAGAGGCAAAAAGTAAAGTGATCCTTTCATTCCCGATTTTCAGAGCACTGTGAAGGGCTAGGAGAACAAAAATAACTCAAAGTAGCTCACTAGACTTTTATCAGAAGAAAAAGACATTGAGTTTGAAGGCTGTGATTTTGACATGTCAGTTTAACAAGTCAGCTGTAGCTTCTTTCTCTAGTGGAGGCAAATTGGGTCAAAAAGGACAAGAAATCTCAAAAAAAAAATAGAAGATTACATATGAACACATTCATTTTCCTTGTCTTTATATTGCATATTACTGGTCATACTTCTAAATATATACAGAAATGCATTTGCAACGTGATCGTGTGTTTTCTCCCAGACAGCAGTAGTGAATCTGACAAAGTGCAAAGAGCATTGAAATTAGCTATATGCTTTAAATGGCAACATACTTACACATGTATGAAACATATGCTCTTTATCAAGCTGGAGTATATACCATTTTGAAGGTGTGTATAATTTGCTACCTGGAGTTCAAATTGATTATGCAATCTACAGTTTTAAGTTAGGCTATACAGTCATTAATACCCGGGCAATCATTATTAGTTTCACACATAAACTTTTCTGTTCCTTCTCTAGTTTTCAACTTTCACGCTTCTGGTAGCAGAAACTGAATCATAGAATCATGGAATCATAGAATCATAGAATCATACGGATTGGAAGGGACCTCTGAGGTCATCAAGTCCAACCCTTGATCCACTACTACCAGTTACTAGACCATGGCACTAAGTGCCACATCCAGTCTCTTCTTAAATACCTCCTGGGACAGAGAATCCACCACTTCCCTGGGCAGCCCATTTCAATGTCTGATTAAATGCTTTGAGTTGGAAGGCACCTTAAAGGTTACTTCGTACCACAACCTTTCTGTCAGGGGCTGGGACACCTTTCACTAGACCCGGTTGCTCAGAGCTGCATCCAAACTGGCCCTGAACACTTCCACAGATGGGATATTCACTTCTCTGGGCAACTTGTTCCAGTGCCTCACCAGCTCATCCTCCTCCACTGAGGATTTTAGATGCCAATTTATACTTTTGAGAGAAGTGGAGGTGCGACTGTAGTCAGGTATTCTGTTACTACCATCATAAAAGGGAGTGGGTAGCCAATTTAAATGTAAAAGAGGGAGACAGAGGATAGCAAGCAGAGAGATTAACAAAGACTGTGGGTCTTGCACAAAGGACTGAACCGGGCCAGCACGCCTCAGCATCACTCCGTCTTCCACCTGGTTGATTGCAGTGACAAGGGTCATTCAGTCCCCACCTGATGCCCACCACCTCCTCAGTGTGACATCATGACCACGGTAATCCATTTAGCCGCACGTTTTGTCGCTGTATATCTCATGGCTGTAGGACTCATTTCCTACAGCTATCTACTGAACCATCATTTTATTATCACATCTGGGAATCCTGTTGTCCCTTGATCTAATGCCCTCCCTTTGAGGTTTCGGGTGCAAAGACTTCAGTACCACAGCTATAAAGGGATTTGAAGTTCACCCAAGTGTGCTGCACTGGTCCATTTGATTTTACCCAGTTTAGTTGTTTATTTTTGATGTTGAGCATGAAAGGTTGCATAATGTTAATTGAAATAGCAAAAGAATGTAAAAAAATTATCAGCACAGGCCAGTCCATTGTGCGCATCCCATACTTGAATACCAAGTAATTGTATGTTTTGTCCTCCATTTCAGTATGAAAATGTGTGTGATCTATTTCTCCTTCTAAAAATTGTATCAGTCTTCCACTGCTTTGTATCTTGAATAATTTTTGAAGTTGCATTAAGGATATATAAAAATCAATATTCCAGACATTCATCAACTTCCATTCAAATTAAAAATTGAATTTGAATTTCAAATGTCAGCCCTAACATTCAGGTACAGCAGGTATCAAATAGCACACAGCTACCAAATTGCCAGCATTACCTAACTTGGCATATATTTGCATAAGACATACAATAATGAAAAGCCTCCCTCATTTTTTCAATGGGCTCTGAAGACAGAAATCCTTTTTTAATTTCAATAAGTGTTTTCTTTTTTGGCAAACATCTTTTCAAATGAAATAGACCATACAGACACAGTTTTCTCAAAGATCACTTTCACAGTTGAAGAAGTTTTGAGAAGACTGCCTATAATTGACAACACAGACATTGCTATTTTCACCAATATGATTCTATCCATTTCAATTATACCAGCTTATAACTGAAGTGGCAAATCACACCCTCTGGAAACTACAGGACAAACTGAAAAATGTTTCGGTTCCGTTGTTATACAAAGCTATGTTCTTATTTCTGCTTCACCTACACTTGAGTGATTCATATATTTGAGTAACCTCAGCTTTCTCATCTGTCAATGAAAAGTTCAGGACCCAGGGCGAGAGGACTCAACTCATATTTTTTTTCCTTTTTTTTTTTTTTTTACATGGATAAAGAGTCATGATAATGAAATCTATAACTTCCTTGTCTATTTCTCTCAAGTACCACTCAAACCCTCTATGTTACTAAGAGGGAATTATTTGAAAGATTTTGTGCTGTTTTGCTTCTTTTTTTTTTCCATTAAGGACAATTCCTGCCAAGAATTCGTAGTCAAGTATTGTTGAAGGTATCTAGTATTATGGATATATGTGCTGAATAAATAATTGTTGCCAGGCTATTTTATTGTTAGACACAAATATCAGCACTATCTGATCCTATACAGACATACCTAATTTTCTCATTCACAGCATGAGCCTCCCTAACATACTTATCAATCATAAATGCAAGCGTGAAAAGCTTATATTCATCTTGAAAATGTCCTAAGGCACTTCTGCTTAAGCATACACATTTTGAATAAAAGGAATCTGAACTATGTGTGACAATTAATTATCTGGAAACAAGAGCCATGAGTAGTTCAGAAAACCTAGTAATTGCTTATTTAAATTAAGTTTAGAAAAAAAATAAAGATCTAAGTTGCGTGTGCCCATTTTGAATTCTTTGAGAAATAAATTCTTGTAAAAGTAGCACAGTATATACCATGACAATAGAGCTGTTTTCTTTCACACTGGTTTTCTTATCTTCTTTTGTGTTAGTCATCACAGTGGAAGACAAGTATGTTTTCACTCTATTTGGAAAACAACTCCCAACAAATATACCAAATACAAAATTTGGCAAACTGGAGCAAATTTTCTCCCTCTCCCCTTTTTTTTTTTTTGCCTACTTCAAAAAAGTGCATAAAGTTAATCATGGAAATCACACGGTGTAGGGAAGAAAATAATTTAGTGAATTCCTTGACACCTGCAGAAACAACTTCATTTACTCGTTTGTTACTCTGGTTCTTGGAAGAATATCATGGATTGCATCTAAATAGATTGCAAAAATAGTATCACCCTTCAGATATAAGAAAAATGTCATATAACATTCTGGTCCGTATTTTGTTTAAATGAAATAACTGTACTGATAAGCAAGAACATATACTTCACAGACAATTACCAATTGTGTTAGTTATGCTATTTTTAACCCTCCAGAACATTAATCTACGATGTAACAAAGTAAGATTACAAATCCTGAGGTCACCAGGGAGTTCCACCACACAGGAGTAACAGGTTTAATGCAGCTTTGGCCTTCAGAATAGCAGGCTACAGAATAACATCAAGTTGCCTGCACAGATGGACTGCCCAACTCCAAAGGGATGCTCTCGCACTTCAGGGCCTGAACTTTTCCATCTGAGATTTAAAACAAACAATGTTCTGTTCTGTTGAATGGGCTTTTGAGTGGCATGAGGCTGTGACACAAACACTGTGGTATCGTGCTTGCTGTTTACAGACACATCAGTGAATTTCTGATGGCCACTGATTATTTGACTTTGCCATTGACAGGGGGCACAGCAGTGCCCTTTTATCCAATGGACTCCAGAGCACGAAAAAAAGGAGAAATCAACCCTTTTTTTCTTTTTTTACCTTTCTACCCCCTTCCTTCCACCCCCCCAGCACCTCAAGGGTTTTTAATACTGCAGAAGTTGTTAAATCTATTGTTTCAACTAACACAATAGCCTAGCTAACATATGTGTTACTGTACCCTAGGGAAAACAGGATCAATCATGAGATATTGCAGAATCATAAAGCGGCCTGAGTTGGAAGGGACCTTAAAGATCATGTGGTTCGAAGCCCCCTGTCACGGGGAGGGGTGCCTTCCACTGGACCAGATTGCTCAGAGCTCTATTCGACCTGGTCTTGAACACTACTTAGGGATGAAGTATTCCCAACTTCTCCAGCCAGCCTGTTCCAGGGCCTAACCACAACCACAGTAAAGAATTTTCCCTAATTTTTAATCTAAACCTTCACTCTTTCAGGTTAAAGTCATTCCTCCTTGTCCAGTCACTACATGCTCTTGCAAAATGTTCCTCTGCATCTTTCTAGTAGGCTCCCTTCAGGTAGCAGAGCCTGCAGTTAGAACAGCCCAAAGCCTTGTCCTTTTCAATCTCAACAATCCCAATTCTACTATCCTTTTCTCATTTGGTAGATGCTCCATCTCCCTAATCAACTTGGTGGCCCTCCACTGGGCTCACTCACCATGCACCTCTGGCTGCTGAGTCAGGCACGAGAGGGGGCAAAGACACAAGAGTCTCTTGCCTTCTGCCAGCAGGCGAGAGCAGCAGGGGCAGGGAGCCAAGCAGCTGCCCCGCACCGCCCCAGAGGCTGTGGCCGCGCTGTGCTGGACACACTGCAGCGCATGGCACAGGTGAGTCTGAGCAGGGCAGCAGCTGGGAGACGCCGGATGATTCTATTGCTATGGGCTCAGACTAGCTCAAGTGGGGAATGGACAGGTGGAAATTCAGGGGGCTGAAAGGATGCCTTGCCCCAGTGCAGCCCCTTGCAGCCTCCTTGGAAGGCTCTTGGAGCTGCTCCAGGCAGCAGATGCAAGCCAGAAGCAGCCCAGGAGCACTGCCCCACACCACGGCCCCCACAGCCACTACCCCAGTGTCAGAGTGGCTGGCAGCCTGTAGGCGCTGCTTGAGGGGTGGGAGTGGTCACAGGGGGCCAGGGTAAATAAAAGTAGCACCATGCGGTCCTTTGGTGGGGGTGGCTCTGCCACCTGTGGGTTTTTGGAAGGTGCATCTACCCTGGATCTCCCAGTGATAG
>VZRE01006330.1:0-15862 GCA_013396775.1 Cephalopterus ornatus | reverse complement strand
ACAAACTTCTCCAATGTGAGTCTTTCCCACTGGCTGCAGTTCGTCACAAACTGCTCCAACATGGATCCCTTTCCACAGGGTATAGTCCTTCAGGAACAGGCTACTCCAGCGTGAGTGACCCAGGGGGTCACAAGTCCTGCTAGCAAACCTGCTCCAGTGTAGCTCCTCTCCTCACTGATCCCTAGATCCTGACAGGAGGCTACTCCAGCGCATGCTTCCCACAGGGTCACAGTCTCCTTCAGGAATCCCCCTGCTCCAGTGTGGGGGAAGGGTCCTCCATGGCTGCACCTGGATATGTGCTCCACCATGGCCCTCCATGGGCTGCAGGGGCACAGCCTGACTCACCACAGTCTTCACCACAGCTTGGAGGGAAATCTATGCTCTGGCACCTGGAATATCTCCTGTCTTCCTTCTCTGCTGACCTGGGTGTCTGCAGAGTTATTTCTCTCACTGTTCTCACTTGTTTCCTCCGGCTGCTGTTGTGCTGCCATTTCTTGTCTTCTTAAAAACATTATCCCATGGCTGGTACCACAATCACTGATGGGCTCAGCCTTGGCCAGGGGTGGGTCTGTCTTGGTGCCAGTTAGCACTGGCTCTATTGGACATGGGCAAAGCTTCTGGCATCTTCTCAGAGCAGCCACCTCATTAGCCTCCCAGCTACCAAAATTTTGCCACGCAAACCAAATACAGCTAGATGGTAACAGTATTCATTATGGTCCTACTAAATGAGTGATTATTTTATCTCTCCTTTTTAAATCCCTATTGCAGCATCCAATGCATGCAAATATGAATGTATAGTGCAGATTCCACCCCGACAGTTCCTATAAATTATGCAGGAGGCAGCTGGTTGTACAATTTAAGCTTACCCAACACACAGTTGTCTCTTCTCCCCTCCTCCACTTATATATAAGGTCACAATGTAGCTGGTTTGAGCGTTAAGAAACCAGCAGCTCTACACTCTACACTCCCACAAACACAACTCAAACAACTTTCAGGTATATAATGACGAAAAGGAAACAGTAATCACAGTTATATCTATTAAGCCTCTGGAGTGTGGTTATAGGAGCTGAAGGGAGACTAGAAAGTCACTGTAGAAGTAAAATTAACTATAAAAGTTAACCTTTACTGAAATGTACTGGAGAAGACTGTTACATGAGGACTCCAGGCAAGCAAAGTTGGAACCAATGAGGGAGTGAATAAGCTAATAGGAAGGGGGATGTTTTATCCTTTTGAGTTTCATAAGAAAACCAGAAGTGTTTAACACACATCTTCCAGCAGCACAAAGAGGAATCTTGCATCTCTGTGCAGTTACACTTTGCCTTCTCTACTTGACTTTGCACATACTAAGTCAAGTGAGGGGTACCTTTAAATTCAAGCTTTGCCTGAATTCCTATTTGTGGCATTGAAAACGGGAACAACTTGCTCACCAAGAAGGTGAATGCAACTACTTACCCATGTTTCAGTTGGCATTTTTAAGCCTCTCTAATTAATGGTGAAAGACAACATCAGCTCGGGAAAAGAAGGCTTTGAATATATCCCAGTGATTTTGAATGCATGATATTCAGCCTAGAGAATGTTGAGTTCATATTGTGCGTAATTAATTGCTTTGCTTTCATTAAGCATAGCATGGTTTAAAGTCTCATCATGAGATCCTATGTCTACTCATCCCAAATATTAAAAATGTCTATTATATTTTTATTTATTTACTTACATTTTATTTACTTACCACTCCTAAGTCAAATAACGCTTCCTCTGCACTGAAACATGCAGAGGTAAGGTAACTTTACCTTAAGAGATAAGAGTTACCTTACCTTAAGGTAAGGTGAGATGCAAGGTAACATTCTGCCATCACCCTCAGTGATCAGGACCCCATGTTTTGTGTAGTTTTGGTGAGTTGACTTTTGATTTGTGCTAGTAATAATAGATGATGTGTATTTTCCCCTTTCAGTAATGAATATAGCCTTAGTACATACCTATTTTGGGAAATGCGCTCACATTTTTCAGGATAAAAGGTTCTCTCTGAACGCAGAACATTGCATGCAACACTACATTTCTGTCATTGCAATTATTAGGCTTACATTATTACAGCCTTACATGAAACATTACTATTTTGCCACAAAATGCATTGAGCAAAAAATTTTAGTCCTGAAGACTAGATTGTGCTTGCAGTCAGAAATAATAATCAGTGCTTACCACGTGATGTTTTTCAATGTTCTGTATGAAAAAACCAGCAGACTAAAATTGTTTTTTATACTTTTCTAAGGTCATTAGCGCTCTCCAAAAACAAGGGCACTGATTTTTCTAGGTATACATGTAAAAGGAAATAACTGGTAAAGCATGCCTAGACATATGGATCAATTGTTTTAATGCACCCATATACAAGGTAATAATTTTTGTTACCACTATTGTGACCATTTGACCCATCAAAAGATTAATAAACCATCAGATACAAAAATTTAAAATTCAAAATTAATATGCAATAGGCAGTGCTTGCCTTGCTAAAAAGGTAACTCAGCCAAAGCAGGAAAAGCTAACTAACCCTCCAGTTGTTCTGGAGACCACCAAAATAAACTCTTTTGAATTAAGTTGAAAAAGCAACTCTAAAATGTGTGACAATCTCCCTAGAATTATAAGAAACAAAAATAAACTAAGCAAATCCCTTACCCTCTGAATATGAATTTAGGTGCATTAGTAATTTGGATGTCCAAGCTTAGACTTCTGTTTATATGAAGATTTTGACTTCATTGCTATTGTCAAAATTAAATTTATGATATTTACCTGCTAGTTTTGCCCAGCAGAATTCTTTTCTATAAACCTAATTGAAACAGTAGGTTTTTAGCATAATAATGTCTTCAGTAGAGACACCTCTTGTCTTAAAATAGGTTCATATGTCATCTCTTCAAAATGTAATTTCATTTCAGACCAGAAACCTAAATGCTAAAATAGCTTGTTTAAATAATTTTACTCAGTTATCTTTTAGTCCATATCTAGTTAATTGACTAACCTTGTGTTAATTGATTAGAAACAGAGTGAATTATTAACTTGTCAAATACTTTCTTTAAGGAGTACAATATCAGTTGAGTTTGTGGGGTCAGCCTGGTAATAATTTACAACTAATTAGCAGCTGTGGGATAAAGAATAAAAAAGCACAAAATGTAAATGTCATATCAAGAATCAAAGAAAGAAGCACATAAAACATCCTCAAATACATCATTGGGAGAGTTAATATCAGCTTTTCTCTTGCTGTAACCACACCGGAGTTCATATTTTTTCACTTCTATTCTATAGCACTTTCGTCTCTTACCATATGCATTTTCAGTCATCAGTTTACTCCCAAGAGATACAAGATTATGTAACACAGCATTTATTGTAAGTCCTGTTCCCATGTATTCCTCTTTTCTCCTCACCTTGTCTGATTTTAGTGTTAGTGGAGAAGCATATTTTGCTGTGTGATCTTTGGAGATTTGCTCATTTTGATAAGGGAAAAACCATGGAGATCCTAGGAGATACACATGGCAATGACTAGATCTGTTTAAAAGAAAGAAGTAATTAATGATATTTAGAGGAGTAAATAGCTTATTTGACAGAACGATATTTCTATTTCCTCTTTGTGGATGTCAGTTCTGTGAGATATTCTGGAAAGAGTTTAGACAGTATGCTTACCCACAAAAAAGTGGATTTATTGTGCACGCATTTATTGTGCATCACTTCCAGTCACATTTCAGTCTTCCCTAGGTGAACTTCTGCTCCAAAATTGTGTAATAAAATGGAAAGAGTGAAGCATCAAAGATCAGTAGGACTATTGGAATATGCACACAAAAAGATGTGCACAGACACACCCATCTTATTCTGTAAGCTTCCAGCAGGTCTGAGACAGCCAGTAAAAGGATCTTAGCACTGTGAGGCTTTGATCATCAATCCAAAAATACAATCAATAAATTATGATCAGCAACAGACATAAAGCAATAAATGCAACCAAGGAATTGTAAAGCAGTCCTGATGCCAAAATGGTTTCATAGACATAATTCATTGAACAAATTTTTGAGCAGCACACATTTTTCAAAACCCATTTTTCCACAGAAGAAGCTGAGAAAAAAAGGGCTAAATTAATCTACTTTATCCTTGGATCACTGCTGCTTGGCCAGACGACTGAAGAGTCTTGGAAATAAAATGGGTCTGACCACTGGATGTCACTCTTGACTTAAACCTTGTTACATTAACAATGTGTTTCTGGCAAAAACAAATATTGGGGTTTCTATCATGGTATCTAAGATGCAGCATGGCTGAACCTTCAGAGGAATGACTGAAGGTTGAAACTGCTGCTCTGTCAGCAAATTCCTGAATAATCTTACTTAAGTTCTTCCTGGATTTTGCCTCAGTTTCCCAATGTGCAAATCACTAGTAAAATGAAACCACACTTTTTTATCCTTAGGAGATGTTAAGAACTAATAAAACAGAAGACTTGTGGCTGAGAAGCACTGTGAAAATATTGTGACCAATACATACAAATTCTAGAAAATAAATGTAATTTTTATAATAGTATGGTAGTATATTGTATTATAGTACAGAATTACAGAATGGTTTGAGTTGAAAGAGACCTTGGAGATCCCCTAGTTCCAACCCCCTTGCCATGGGCAGGGGCACCTTCCACTAGACCAGTTTGCTCAAAGCTCTATCCAACCCAGCCTTGAACAGTTCCGGGGATCGGGCATCCACAATTTCTCTGGGCAACCTGTTCCAGTGTCTCACCATCCACACAGTAAAGCCTTGCTTATGTCTAACCTAAAATTACCCTACTGCAGTAGAACTTTTCAGGACTCTTTTAGTAGTCTTTTCAGTTCTACTACTACTACTACTGTACTATCCTGTAAGTAACATAGATTTTTAGACAGAAGAGAGTCCCAGTTTTAGTAAGGTTAAGAGAAACTGGTAGAATTGACTACTGCTTTTATTATGGACCTAACAAATAGATATAACCAACCCATAATATACGTCTGTTACCTTGTCTTTCTCATTTCAACAGACAATTCTATTCCAAATACTACCAGCCCTATTTTTCTGACAGCAATGTCTCAATGCCGGCTCTGAAATGAAAATATTAATATATCCTATTCACACTGGTCTTCTGTGAATCAAAGGCCCAGTAGCTTGAACTTCTCCATTTCCTGTTTATTACTTTCTCTTCTCTCAAAGTATAAAAATTCTATTACGCATCTAAGCCGATCATTTCCTATGCATCATTAGTAGCAGTCTACTGGCTGGTATTATCTGCCCTAGTACAGTCATTGCATTCGATACATGCAAATAATTGCCTTACCTATAAAAATATACATACATAAAAGTCCCAAGTGGTTGAATGGTCTGTTTATCATTAATAATTTGACCAGATTTTTTTTCCTAAAATCAGCCAAGACACTGTTTTTCTTTCTGTTGGAATAGGAGAGATTTCCTATTATAGCATGTTTCTACTGAGAACACATGTAAATACTGTCATTTTGAATCTTCAGATTCTTGGGCAATGAGATTTGCTTGCTAATTTAACACTGGAAGCAACAATAACAAAAAAACAAACAAACACAAAACCAAAAAAGTAAACCAAAGAAAAAATAGGATAAATTCCTTATCATCTATAAAGGAAGAAACAGTAGAAGTTGCAGGATACTGCCAGGGATGGTGTGTTTACTGCCTTTTTCCATGTTTCCTAGCTCCCACAGGATCTCAGTAAGTGAAAAACATGAAAAGCCACTGCCACCAGTCAAATCAAGTACCCCCTTTCCGTTTCCTTCTAGATCTGCAGTGCAAGGTACCTTGACACGGTTATATCTATAGAAAACTGTCTGTAAAACTTGTTCATTTATACCTGTGTTGCAGTGTCAAGCAGACTACTCAGACACAAGGATGATGTACTGAAGCATCAATCTCAAACTTTACAAGTGACTTCTGCACTGGATCACAGTGTTACATTAAACTTGTATGTCAGCTCTGAAGAGATCATGTCTCTTCCATATAAAAACTCTACTTTTATTGAAATAAAGGGAATCTGAGTGCTAAATACTCCTTGTGTCCTAAATGAAACCAAGCTTTGTGTTTGATAACTATCATAAATAAAACTATCTACATAGGTGTCATCTTTCATTTGCTAACAGTGTTCAATATACTTCTCATCTCTTTCTGACTGAGCACAAGATGGAATTTGCCTTATGTTGCGCTTCAAGAACCTAATGGTTTTGCTTGGTACCATGAAATTTCATTTTAAATAAAAATCATACACCTACCAATTGAGGAAATGAGAAAGTCATAAACAGATCATCAAAAAGCTCCTCAGTGTGTTGAAATTTAAGCAATAAACTGAGATGTGACATGAAGTGAATTGCTATGCTGGATTCAGGAGTGACTGAAATGGCTATTGGAGGAGATATAAAATACATTTTCTGTTTCTACACATAAGTACATTCGTATTTATTGAATTATGTATTTTTCACTGTCAGATTCTAAATTGGCTATATTGATTTTGGGCTTCTTTATTTGATATTAGTAGTAGGCATGAAAACAGAATTGGAAAAAAAGCAGGATCAGAGGGTGTATAAAGATTTTGATTCACAAGAGTTGGCTTTCCAACTATCACCATGCTGAAATAAAATATAATTAATTTAATACTACTGTTGCTTAACATCTGCTTTTAATCCTACAAAGAATGTAATAAGGAATGGCTTTACATAAAGTACTTTTAATGGACTTCAAGTAAAATGGACAATGTTTAATGACAAGATATTTCCTATTTAAGAAGTATGTTTTAGAAGATATTTTGTTACTTCTGAAGGGTAATTTGTAGTATCTCTTATTTTCAGGAAGAAAAAAAAAATCCATGTGCTGTTTTCTTCAGATCTCTACTTCTCTTGATAAAAAAATATCAAAAAAATAGCAGCGAAGAGCAGTATTTTGCTCAAAGGAAAAACTGATTATGGCAATCATCTTCATCATAAGAAGCCATAAAAAGAACAAATTAGCAACAAAATATATATGATTAGCATATTAAACACTTTCCCCTTTCCCATGCTGAGAAGGCAAATGTTCTGGCACGGCCTAACTACATTACATTTCCACTACTTAAGCTAAAGAATTTAGTTGTCCTGTCAGTGAACTCCTGTATTACATTATAAAATTCAGTGGCCAGTACTGGATCCATCAAGTTTTCATGCATTCAGAGCAAGACTTATGCACATGGTTATTATCCCATTCAGTGCCAATCACCAGTGTGTTTGTACTACTGCAGTGCTCTCTCTTTCACACTGAATAAAATTTAAGTTTTCCCTCCATCACAGCAGTATCTGTGGGGTGAATCCTGGCTAAGAGAGTAAGGGAGAACCCAGAATGGCACTCACATATACGTGAAAAAATATCTTCTTAGTCTTGGTAGGATGGATATAACTCAGTCCAGCTTCCTGTTATTATTACCATTTCTTTTGAAGCTACTTTTCTCACTCCTAATCCTAAGAGTTCTAAAATTTTTCAAATCTGAAAGTCAGAAGTCATTTTGACACCTGCCACCATGGATATCTTTCAATCCCTCAGTAGGAAAATTTAATGAAAATTTTTAATCAAGAAATTGTAGTGGAATTTTAAAAATAATATTCCAGTAAATTACAGCCACAGGAAAATTCAGCCTTCTAGCATACAGCTATTTTTCTGTTCTATGCAAAAGAAATTTTTATGAAAGTCAGTAGATATTCAACCTCTTTTATCTTGTATAAGATTACACACGGAGAAACAGGCTATACTAATGTTTTTTTTTTTTGCACCTATCTTTCATGATGTCTGACAGCTTCACAGGTAATCAATTTTCACAAGACTTGTGGAATCAGAAGTTGCATTATCGGTCTGCCTCTGGCAGATTCATGCCAACGTACATTTTATTTTGGGCACCCAAATGAGCAAACATTATGGGTTTGGGTTTTTTTTAATTTTTTTAGAACACCTGACATCACAGTAAAAGCTTTGTTATTTAAACACACTTTTCCCTTGGCTGCAGCTGCAAGGGTTCCACATCTCTGCCTAACAGAGCCTAGAGTTTCAGGGCAGGTAGAAAGATTCTGTTCTGGATTAGTATCCCAAACATCTGTATCCACAGGATGGCTTCTTGACTTCAAATAATATTGTTAGTTCCATAGAGTGCAGGTGTGAAAGAGAAAGTCATAGCAAGAAGGTACTGTTGAAATTTGTAACACATTCAACAACTGTTATTCCAGTAGGGAATAACATTCCCTCTTCATGTTCAAAGAATTGTCTTGTACTTTGAGTAAAGCAAATAATTTCAAAGAAGTAGTTCTTTGATCTGATGATTCCAGATGAAACCGCACTAACCACTTCTCACATTAAGTATATTTTCATACAGCTTAGTAAATGGCCTCTTGTCTCAGCAAACATTTAGTTAAGACCTTTTTGACTGAGCCCAAAAACAGTGAATAAACTATATTAGTTAGAAAATTAATGAAAAATACCAATTATCTGCTGCTGCAGACTCTGGCATGTTTTGCCTACTCAACATCTGTGTTGTTAGATAAAAATGTTCTTTGAGGCACAGACTGCTTTTATGCCTTATGCAACACTGTTCATGCTTAGCAAATAAACAATATATGTTCTTCTGATTCACTACTGGAAAGTAGCTCCTATCTATTAAAGGATTTTTTTTTGCTCTCTAGTTTTAAATAGGCTAATAGAATGAAGTAAGATTTAGCTGTTAGTGTTTACTAGAAGAACAACTTTCAGTTCTTTATTGTGATATTTGTAGTTCATATTTCAGGGCTTCTTAGAACAGAGAAATGGTTCATTTTCAACTGCATTAGGTCTATTGAGCTAGACCAATTCAAGTGAAAAGCTCAAAAACCAGCAACTTAGAACCAGTTCAAGTCTATGTGCTCCACTTTTTTTTTATATCTTTCAGAATTAAAAAATCAGACAAATGTCATAAGCTCAGCCAATGTGAAAAAAAATCCTTATTTTTCACTCCCACATTTTGCAAATACAAGAAGGAATAGAATTTTTGATAGGCATGGAATGGAAATGAATTTCTGCCATCTTAAATTTTGTATTGGCAATTGAGTAATCCTTGAGAATTTAATCTAGTGGGAGAAACCTCCAAACTCCAGAAGCATGGGATTTTTCTTTTTGAGTAGAATAATGAATTCATCAGCTCCTGTTGGGACTGTGATTATGACCAAAGTGATCAACATATTTGTGTATGCACAAATACGAGAGAGCTACTGACTGTAGTTTGGGGATAAAGGCATTTTATTCAATGCTATTTTAAGACAAATCAGACAAGGAGCCAAACCATAGTGCCTTGTGTTTCTCCAGATTTGTGGGTCATGGGAGGTAAGGGAAAGATAAGGAAAGCAAATAAATTGTGTTTGGTACTTTGCTATGTTCTACATCCAGCCACTGATGCTGTCTGCTTTTTGCAATGTTTTTATATATATATATATGTGTGTGTGTGTGTGTGTGCATATATACATACTCATACAGAAATATCGTGTTTTCTATATCACAGAATTTACATACACCCACACCACATTCAAAAGCTAGTAATTTTGTTTAAAAGTTATTTACAAGTACCGTAAGAGAGGAAACCAGATAGGAAGAAACTGACTAAAATTTGGCTGTTGAAGAAAGTTCTGTAATGCTCCAAACTGATTTTGAGACAGAGGCTGCTACTTCTGGGATATATCTTTTTTTTCTCACTGCTATTAAATGAAATCTAACAATAAAATGTTTTACTGATGGCTACCTTATAAAAGTGTCTATGACCTGGAAAAATTATGGAATCCCCCTGAAACAAACAAACAAACAAACCACTTTTCATTCCATATACTCTACAAAGTGATACAAAATTTAAAACTCAGGATGGTACTTCCACGTATATCATAAGGAGCAGCTGGTTGTTCTTGGCCTGGTTTCCTTTTGCCCAAATTCAAAGTCAATGCGATAAAGTAGGATATAAGATCTTGTAGAAATCAAGAATGAGTGCCTTATTAATATATATCACCAGACAGTTTGAAGCGCAGGCATGGCACAAGCCAGTATGTGTACAGTAACACCCATGAGGCTGGGCATAGTTGGTGCTATATGGGTCTGGCTCAGCCTACCAGGCAGTTTCAGAGTAACACTAAACATAGGAAATCCAAGTTTTTACTTTCAGGGGGAAAAACCTCAACATCCTGAAAGGCAAAAATCTGTAGAGAGGAGTAATACCATTGGCTAGACTGGCACATCAAAGTAATAAATGAGGTGACTTTGGTGCAAAAAATACTTTGTTGGACTTTGAAGTGATAACATTCTTTCTGTTCAGTATTTTGCTTTGTCTTAAAGGGGAAAGCCTTGACAGTTATCTACCATAGTCTGTGGTAGGATTAAAAAATAATATTGAAAGAACATAAACTTTTCCAGTCCCTAGAGTACTACTTAAGATAGAAATATTTCAGATATTACATGAACTGCTGGTTACCTAGTAAACACAGAGAATCTGAATAATCTCTTAGGGGACTCATCAGTTTTGATTTTCTTTCTACTTCTAGAGGTCACTGCCTCCTACCCCCTGAAATGAAGCATAGCATTTTGGAAGTGACTATTACAGCACACTATAAAAGAAACCTAGCCCTTTCACATTCATTATCTCCATTTGTTTGGTCACAGAAACTAGTAATCTGAGGAGGCATGGGACTTTTGTCCTGGCACAGATGTGAAATAAGATGTTAAACATTTGCTCTATCTCTGTGTAAAAAAACACTACCAAACACAACAAACAAAATATATGTAAACTACAGGTAAAAGACTATTATTTTATTCATACAGTAAGCATACTTGAACAAACCCCAAGTATTCAAATATAATTGAAAACTAGTTAAATTTTGTTAGCTTTTGCAATTATTTCCATTCCATTTTCATGACACTTCTTTCGGACACAAGACCCCTTTAATTTATTTCAGGAATTAGTTCTTGCTTTTCACTTTATGTTATCTATTACTAATTGCAATAATTCCTTCCAGCACAATAACATTTAAAAGATACAAAAAACCGAATTCCTAAAGCATTTTTAATGCAACTTCCATTCTAGACAGTATAATGACATTAAAACTCTCTGATGTACTGTGCAAATGGGCAGAGATGTATTATGCCCACTCTGGTTTCTCAGGGAGAGTGGAAGCAATACAATATTGATGAGGTGGGATCTGGCAATGAAGAAAATTCTCTTTTTCTGAAGCAGCCAACTGTTACAAACTAATTCACAGAGCTAGCTCTCCTCTAACATTTCCCTTCAGTGCAGCCTCCACTGACACAGAAAGTGACAGGCTTAAGAGCTGTGTCTCCAGCATCATCTCTGCTAATGCCTTTATGAGCTATCATGGCAGAAGATAAACAAAACAAATACTGATGTTATTTGAACATCCAGCCTGAACAGCTACATCCTCAATGTTCCATACACACAGCTGGATTTTTAAATCATTACTGGTTTTTTGATTTTTTTGGGTTTTTTTTTTGTCGCTGTGAAAAAATTGGGTCCTGATTAACAGTGTTGGCAAGAGGTTCACTCAGGAGTCCCAGCAGAAAGGGGTCTCCTGGGAACAGAGGGCAGCTGTTGCTCTGGCAGGCAGCAGTGGGGCCTCCAGGGCCAGCTGGGGACAGGCCAGGGACATGTGCGTATCTCCCCTGAGCAGCCTCCACTGACAGGGCTGTGCTCCCTGAGGAGCAGAAGGCTGTTAACTGCAAGATGAAATTGGAGTAGGAGCTGCTGCTAGGAAGCTTGGGGAAATCACGTATATGCTGTTGCCCTGATAGATGGAGGAGGGAGGGAAACACTTGTCTCCTGTGTTTCCAAGATGGAAAGTACCTCAGCACTACTTCTGATGATGGCCCACACTAGGAGAGAGAAGAGCTCCCATTTTGCAAGTAAATATGCATAAATAATTTATATGTAACACATTTCACTCACATTAAGTCTATGTGCAGGAAGAAGCAATGATATTTCATAAATTGTTCCACTGCTTTTTCCAACCCTGTTGCAAGAACTTTGTGAATCTAACTGTAAAGCTTCACATGCAGAAGCAAGAGTGGTTACACAGATAACTTTCATATACAACACTTGCTCAAAATTAACCTGCTCACCTCATTAAGGGATGAGTTTAGTCTTACCTTCAGTTAAACAGTAGAATTATTGCTCTATATCTGAAAAAACTTGCACCACAACCAAAACACAGCTATAACTAAAGAAAAAAAGTGCTGCACCAAAAAAAAAAGCAGCCAACTATAAGAAATCCTAGCTACTCAGATAAACATGCATGAGTAGGTTAATTAATTCTATAAAGAATAGTGGTTGAGTTTAAGGAGGCAGATTCAACACATGTGGCTCACACTCTTTCAGTTTCACTTCGAGTTTTCACTATATGCCAAAAAACCCAGTCATGTTACTCCTGAACTAAGCATGGAGAAGACATATTGTGTATATGAAAAAGTGCATATTTGAATAAGAGATTAGGGTAAACATTATGAAGATCACAAACTGTAGGTGAAAACTGGAAAAACACAGTGAAACTTGAATGCAGTAAAAAGCAACTAACTTGGAGAATAATTAACCAAAAGGATTTATCTCCATATAATATGGAAAACAAGAACCAAATCAGGATTAGCTATAATTCAAAATAATTCTATCATGCACAGTTCTGTTAGAAAACATTGTTATATAAGCACATGATTATGCTTCTGCAATATACCAGACATGTACTATGCAGGGCAAAGCTGAACTATTCCATTAATATCTTTGGTAAGATATTTTGAGCATTTTTATGAAGGAGGAGGCACTAGTCAGAGATAGGATGTTGTTTGCAACATGTTCTCTGACAATTATATACCTTAACATGTAACAACTTCCACTTTCTATGTTCTGAGTCACAAAACACTTCAATATTTAGGAAAAATTTCACAAACACAAGCAGAGAAGCTGTACATTAGCTTTACCAAATGCATAGGATTAACATGATCAGGTTAAGAGATCTCAGAGACTTAAGCCTCTTTATGCCCAAGTCTGTTTAGGACATCTGTACTGTAGTTTCTCTCCCTGCTCCAAACTTTCAGCATGATTCACTTTGCAAAGAACTGTGCCACATTGTTTAGGAAATGAACGAAAGAAAAATGTAGGACACTTATGAACAAAAGAACACCTTTAAGATATTTATGCACTGAAAGATATTTATACACTTAGAAATGTGTACAAGAATTGCTGTTGGTGAGCAGCTACCTGCAGCATTAGCAATCCTGTGGCTACTCTACACCACAGAGGTTTTGTATTCCACTTGAGCCTAACTCTTTGAAATTATATGCACAGTACTTTCACTGTCTTCAAATCCTGTGCAAGGGATATTCAGCCTGTGCTGCTGGTTGATTAGACACTGAGTTATAACCTACACTGGTGTCCTAGGGGATAAGAAACAAGTTTCTTCAAAAATGAAAATCAACGAGTTTAAAACTAGGATAACGTCCTTTCCCTCCCTGAGCTTCTGAGCAAAGTTGGTCCTGCAGAAGGCAGCACCCCTTCAGCAGTTGAGAAGGAGATGTTATCACAGTCCATGTGTGTTTGGTGTGAGGGGAAGAATATTA
This sequence comes from Cephalopterus ornatus, assembly GCA_013396775.1. NCBI lineage: Eukaryota > Metazoa > Chordata > Aves > Passeriformes > Cotingidae > Cephalopterus > Cephalopterus ornatus. The sequence continues at coordinate 2,215 of VZRE01006330.1, read as the reverse complement.
CTGTAAAGTCCCCCAAGGACACCAGGTAGCAATAAGATATCAAGCCATTTCACACACATGTACATACAAAACCTGTGGCCTTCCAGATTGGCCTGTAAGTCAAGTATTGCTTAGTACTAGGTTTTTAAAATGGAAATTGACATTTTAAATGATATTTCAAATGTCAAAATACTTGTGAGAGCCTCCTTCACGGCAAACTTCTGTACGAAAGACTTTTGGAGAGAGAAAAAATGAAAGAATTTGATAAAGATGCACACTATCTGTGCATGTGTTACTCAGAATGCCATTAAAGAATGAGAATGAAACATTGTAAATATTTACATAACACAGCTTGTCTTGCACAAAACCCCCAAGCAAACAAAAAAACCAAAAACCACAACAAAACACCACAACCCAAGAGATGAGTGAGATCAGCAGAAAGTAGGTGGGCTGACTGAGGGATGTGTTCCAGTATTGCTGGGTGCTACATGTTTTGCATGATATATTATGAAAGATGCATACAGTTTCAACTTACAAAAAGGTCACTTTAGCAGAAGGCAGTCTATTGTTCACTTCTAATTCCATATGGTTTTTATACATTGGCTTTGGATTTAATTTTCACTTGTGAAGCAAACAGTTAAAATAGCTTTCCAGTTTCTATGTGTCTTTGAAATATTGTTGCTTTTTTTTGTTTTTTGGTTTTTTTTTAGGAACAAAATCATCAAGATTTTTGTGCTAGTAATTCATAAAAAGTGCCCTAACTTTCTATAAAACCTTTATTCATTTCTGTGAGAGGCTAAATCATCATTAGGTTTAGGGTGAAGGAAAGGGGGCAGGAGGGGAAGCAAGAATTTCTATGATTAAGGACCAAGGAAGATTAAAAAAAAAGACTAAAAGCATCTTTTAGCTTAGCCTTCCTTAGAACTTCTTTTATGGCTGGAAGAAAGCTAATGCTCAGTATATTCCCCTTACAATACCGACACATCTAATTTTTCTTTCCTGTATCCATGGTAGAGACTAAGAGGAAATTCAGATCTTTCATTTGGATTCCAATTACTTGTTTTCCTAAAGTTTTCCCTCAACTTCATTTAGAAATTTTTTACTTTTTTTTCCCTTATCAACTGCAAGTTGCCTTGTTGTGATGATCCCAGATTTCACATCTCATTATTTTTTTTACCCAAGAATCATTCAATAGAACAAAGGTACCTCCCACCTAAGGCATAAGGAGATGTCAGGTTCTGTATATTAACATCCTGACTACACACTTTTCCTGCTATTCTAACATCACACAGCAAATGACCAAGTGTACCAAGTGAAACAGTTCCAGTGAGAAGTTTGATAATTATGGTCTTAACAGCTGTAGTCTGGCTTTTGTCTCCACTAAAACCCTAGATAGGGTTTTATACTAGATAAATATCTAGTATCTTGGATTTAGTACAACTGCTCACAGTGCAGCACACTCTGTCTGTCTGTACTTGCAAAATCCTATCCTTCTTCCCATCTTCATAAAAGTTCACATAGAATCCCACTTTTTCATGTTTTCTCCCTTGTTATGCAGATAGGACCACAGTTGAATACGTGACACAAATCTTCGTTTGCGAAGCCTAGCCATGAATACGTGATCTTCGTCTGGGGTTTTCTCTCCTTCTGCGTGTGAGGGGAGGAGATCTTGAGTGAGACTGGGACTAAGATTTAGATCAAGGTCGAGAACGTGGTCGAGACCGTCCTACTGGTCTATCTCTGTAATCTCTATCTCTGTAATTATCCTCATATCCAGAGTATTCGTAAGGCCTCTCCATTCTCTCCCTAGTGTGGGTGTGTCGGAAATCGGAGGCATCTTCCAAATTTTCTGCAATGCTTCGTATCCAAGCACAGGTAGTGTCCACAGACGGTTCCATCATCCTTGGATCGTATATTGTTATCAAGCAATTAATATATGACGCAGGGGTACCTTTAATTACTTTCTTCCACATTGGCTGTGTGCAAGGAATGCTCTCTGGATCTAGCCAATGGTAGTGTTCTGGGTTACAACAGATGATTTCCAGCATAGCCAATTCCCATAGGTACTGGATGCCTTCTTCTGCCATATTCCACCTTCTTGGAGAACCCACCAGATCTTCTTTAAACAGGTACCTTTACCTCACAGCATTGAGGATCCGGACCCAAAGGCTGCACGACCTATTCTCTCTTCCGATTTCCTGTTCAACGACTCGATCTTGGGCTATAGATCCTAGCT
>VZRE01006327.1:0-26740 GCA_013396775.1 Cephalopterus ornatus | reverse complement strand
CAACAGCTCCTCCTAGTTTTGTATCATCTTCAATTTGCTCAGTATTCCTTCTTGTCCTGCCTCCAAGCCATTTATGAACATGTTGAAGAGCAGAGGGCTGAAGATGGAGCCCTGTGGAACCCCACTAGTGGCAGGTCACCAGTCTGATGTTACCCCATTCACTGTTACCCTCTGTGCTCCACCCACGAGCCAATTGCTCACCCACTATGTGGTGTGTTTATCCAGCTGGGTACTGGACATTTTGTCCAGAAGGATCCTGTGAGACACAGCACTGAAAGCTTTACTGAAATCCAAAAAGATTACATCAGTGGCTTCCTTTGGATCAACTAGGTGGGTTACCTTGTCATAAAAGGAACTCAGGTTTGATAAGCAGGATTTTCCCCTCATGAAGACATTCTGGATGTGACCAGCTTCCAATCAGATGGGACCTCTCTGGATTCCCAAGACCACTCAAAAATCATTGGGTGAGGTTTTGCAATGACATCAGCTAGTTCTTTGAGGATTCTTGGATGAATCCCATCAGGTCTCATAGATTTGTAGGGATCCAGCTGGAGCAGCAGCTTACAGTTGCCTTCTTCTCCCTTCTCTTATACTTAACACTGAAGCTTCATAAGGCTCCACTTACATTAATTTTATTTCTCTTTCTCTTCTATATATTATTCCTGATTCTAGATTACATCATTAAAAAAAATCAGACTCTATCCTCATCTTTTTTGTACTTGAGTTCATGTCAACATTTGCATGTTTATGTAACAGCTGTAACAACATTGTTCTAAGTCCTCATTGAAAAATGAGATATCTCTCTCTTTCACTGCATTAATTCTGCAGTCTTCTTGACTCTCCCCATTATCAGATGGGGCTTCAAAAATTCAGAACTGTTTCTAGCCCTTGTTATACCCTTCTAGGTTTTCCAGCAGGACTCATGGGTGAGATCTGTTTCTTCTCTTCTAATGGTCCCTTTCTGCTACTTTTCATATTCTCTTTAGCCCTGTTGATACTGTGCCACTGTTCCTGCTGATTCCAGTTCAACATCTCGATCTATGTACAAAGCAACAAAACTGATTGTATATTTTGTTCTCCATATGCCCCCTTTTTTATGAAACTTGACCTCTGTTAAATGGTTAGGATTCTTGCACATCCATATCTCTCTAATGTGCCTCTGGGATACATCTGTGCTTTCAAGAAAAACACCAGGAGACATCAAGACTGAGCCTTTACAACATATTTTCCATTGTGAGCAGTGAGCTCTGTACAATATCAGTCAAATTAATACATACCTAGTATTTATACAAATTTGATTTCCCTAGGACAGCAGGATGTTTTTCCTCTGCCTTGTATAAAAACCAAGCCTACTTCCAGACCTTGCCAAATAAAAAAAACAATAAAATGCAAAATAGAATGCAATTACAGTCCCTGTTTTTTCTTAAAGTGTTCAGTGACAAAGAAAAGGTCTACTGCGTTGGTTTTCTTTCCTATTCATGAGAATACCAGGCAGCTTGATTATGTCCTCAATTAGCAGAAGAAATAGAAGGATGTGTTTCACTTTGTGCAGGGTAAAAGAGAAGCAGTCAGATGCACAGCTTTCTCGCGTGTTATGTTGCAGTGAATGAATGAGGTAGTACTTCAGCTGAACTGAAGACAACATCAAGGGAAAGAGAACACACCAGTGACAGTGAATAAAGCTGAGTATGCAAATCAGTAAAATTCCCTTTCCTAGTCATATGCAGAGTTATGTGACCCTTTCCTATTTTTTTTTTCAGATTTCTCAGATTTATTAGCAAACACAGCATCGTGGTAGCCATGGGAACACTGTTAAAATTGTACCTAATTTGCCAGGCAAGCAGGATTTTGCAAACCCACAGTATACTGTTCAAAGTATTTTATAGACTTTTTTTGCCCACTTTTCAGTATTGCCAATATATGTACTATAGCATAATTGACAGGGTTTGTTTTGTGATACCTGTAAGTTTTTCTCTAAACTTTTTACGTAATCATATAATCTAGTTTTTAAAGAAAGGCTGTAATAGAACCAGAATAAAACATACTTTTGCAGATTTATTCCCCGGGAAATTTTTTCCATTTAATTTTTTTATTTACATTGTCTTTCCCTAACCTCTTACAAGCGTAAGATGTCTTACACTTGTAAATGCATATAAGGCCAATGGTGAGATTGACACAAACATATTTGTTTTCACGAAGTTCAGAGCAAAATATGAATCACTTTTCCCTCCAAGACTAGTGTATGTCACTGCACAAACTGGCAAACTCAGCTTGCCCTGCACATTTAGATTATTTCATGCCAAGGATGCTGAGCAGAAAGAAACTGTGTGGGGAAAAGCAGGGAGAGGGTGAAATACATGCAGATGTACCAGGTTCCACCCTCGCTCAATCACAGCTCAGAGCGGTTGTGCAGCAGATGTTATCTAAAATGCCAATCCTGTGGGATGTGAGAAGCCAAGATCTCCTCTCATGCCTTGCATTCTGGTTGCATACATGCTGCCTGGAGATAGGATTCCCTCCCCAGTTTGGGACTCAGTGTAAGAATGTAATATCTTTCAAGGCAATTTGGCTTCATTTCTTTCCCAGTTGTGTTCATGACATGAATTCAGGGAAGACAATAGCTTTTGCTAAAAAAAATTAACAGGTCCATCTTCATTCTTACCATCAGCTATTGAAATGGGAATAAAACCAAAGCAGTCCCTATCTCATTTTGCAGGGATATTATTGGTGAAAAATCAGCTCTCAGCAGCTGGTTTTATTTCTGATTTCCCAAGTCAGGTAAAACTAATTATTTTCATTTTAGCCTTTACTAAATTAGGGCACTCTTTCCGGAACACATAAAAACAATTAGAAATTGCTTTGTACTTTGTAGGATTATTGTACCAGATGTTGTTGCCTGATAAAGTTACAAAAATTAGGCGTTTAACTGTCAGCATTGCTGCCACCTTGAAAATCTTTTTTGGTTCTTTTTCTAGCTTAGAGACAAAACTACAAAAACACTAGAAGGAAAATGCCTGTGTGCCAATACTTAACAGCACCATGAAGAAGTGGCAATACTGAATTTGGGAAAACCTTGTAACCTTTGTGTCTTCAGAGAAGGGACTTTTTACTTCATGTAGCAAAAACATCCCTGATACTCATTCTGATTCTATCTGTTTTCCTACAATAATCCCAGCTCTTAGAAAACACAGAGATGCTGTTTTATAGCTCAGGAAGGAATGCGCCAGATCAAATTTTCATTACTTGGTCTTACAGTTGTCCAGTAAAGCACACCAGTCAGAGCTGCCGAGACTAGATCTGGACTTGGGTGTTCTGTAGCATTGGAGGGAATAGAAAGAATGAGAAATTAAAGTATCTAGTCTGATGTCAGTCGAATGGAGGGAAATAAAGGAGAAAAAAATAAAATTGCTGTGGAGGAAATAATTTTAATGAAAATAGTTAGAAGGAATGTTAAGCTGTGGTAAGCAGAGAGGAATACTGGAGCATAAGTGGTTTCGGGTTGAGTAACACTCACAGCAGAGCCCTCCATTCAGAAGAAAGGGAGGGGAACAGCCATTTTGTATTGAAGGGCACGTACATACAGGTGGAACTCTGAATGCTCTGTAGAAAAGGAGAAATGGGTACAAAAAAATCAATACTCCCAAAAACAGAGCCTGTTAAGGAACCTCTGTTTTTAGGAATTAAGCCGTTTTGGAAGGAGTCTGAGCAGATGTGAAGAAACAGAGAACTGGAGGGGCAGGAAGTCAAACTTTACTACTCAGAGACCGAGCAACTGGGAGCACGTTGCTCAGAACTGTGTCCCTTTTGGGTTTGAATATCTCCAAGAACGGAGACTCCACAACCACTGTGGCCAGTCTGATTCTGTGTAATGACTACCCTCACAAGAAGAAAGATTTTTCATTTGTTTAAATATATTTCCTGTATTTCAGGTTGCATTCATCACCTGTTGTCCTTTCTCTGGGCACCAACAGAGAGGAGATCTTTAATTCCCACATCAGATATATGTAAACATTGGTCAGATCTCCTCAGAACCTTATTTTCTCCAGGCCGAACAGTTTCAGCTCTCTCAGCCGCTCCTCATATGACAGATACTCCAGTCATCTTCATGCCTTTTTGCCGGACTGTCTCCAGTATGCCCATATCTCTCTTGTACTGGGGAGCCCAGCACTGGTCTGAGCAGACGTGTCTTACCAGTGCTGAGTAGAGGAGCTGCAACACCTCTCTCAACTCGCTGTTAGTGTGGTACTATAGTTAACACTATAGTTGTCTTTTAGTTAGATGGTAATTTAAATGCTAAGTTCTTTCTCCTCTTTTACAATGACATTAAAAACTTCAGAGCACTCAGTAAAAGATTGTTTTTTCTGAAAATTTTAATGGATATTCTTTTGACATTTTAGCGCATTGCAGAGGTGGTCATCACTTCAAAATATTTAAGCTTGTATTGCCTAATTAATAAGAATAAATGCAGGTAAAGATTATTGACAAGAATAATCGAGCACTATTTGTAATGAGAGAGGAACATTTTAAATCTATTGGCCAATGCCCTGTGATGTCTACAGTATAGATCAAACATCCATTTTCTGAGCATCTGAAAAGCAAGAGCACTTCCCACAATTAAGATAACTAAAAATATAGCCTGTGATCTTCATGTTAGGGAGGTTCAAGGCTGAACTGCCCTGCAAATGACAGCAATGGAAGAGCCGTGGCTACACCAAAGGAAGCAGGCCAGTACTCTCCCCAGCATGGGGTCCAGTTTCAGCTTCCCTAAAGATTGAGAGCCAGAGTAGGGCTGGCATAGCCAGGGATAGTCAGACACACTGCTAGTGACACAGCAGGTGTGAGGTCCAGCCAGCCTGGCAAGATGGACCAGGCACAAGGCTGGGCACAGCGTGCCTGCAAGAAGTTCAGGCAAAGACCACAGGGTCTTTGAACTTCCTGATTCATAGCCAGAGGGTGCACAGATGGAGGGTGAGAGTTTGGCTCTCTTCTCACAACAGAGCTTCTTACATGGCAGTGAGCTCCAAGGCAGGACATCTGTACCAGGTCAGAGCAGATCCTGAGGCAGCCCAGGTTCTGGAGCGAGGATGGGGCCAGAAGCTTCAGAAGAGGAGTATGTAGAAAGACATTACAGGACAATTACAAACCGCTGATGCACGCAGGGTATTGTCAGTTTATCCATACTATTTATTAATCCAACAAATACTTATTTGATGACTTTCTGCTCTATTCTCAAATACATCATCTTGGGTTAAATTTCACCCCTATGTATGTAGTTAGCAACAGAAGAAAAGCAGTGGTATGAATTTCCCATTTAAATACATTCAGTGGAGTTACCTTCTGTGAACTGATCCTCACTCACAGAAAGCTCTTGCTAACATCAGTGGAAGTGTTCTCTGCGAGCCTACAGGAGCAGTAGGTGTACATGCTGAAGTGTTTCATCCATGCTGGCAAATCCTGGGATATTATTGGTGACATCCTCTCTTGATTAATGTTATCCATCTATCTGCTGCATTTCTTTTTCTCTAATAAGAATCTGACTTAGACTTGATTTCTTTTCCGCAGCAAATGTGTATGGTATGTTCCAGATTTAACTATGATATTTATCTCTTACAGGAGATCTGGCTTTCAAATATGCAACTGGATTCTTCTGTTCTGCAACAGAAGACACTGAAGTTCAAAAGAGTTTTTAAGGTCATTTTTCCACCATTTTCAAAGACTGTCAGGTGTAATTTTTATCTATTCTTTGTGACTCAGGAGCTTTATCAATCCTTTTAATTACAGTCATAGATTGCTGATACAAGGAAATATGAAAAGTTTAGGTTTGTTCATTATTTTAAGTTTGGCATATGCTAGAAATATGTTTTTCTCTTTTAATTTACCATAAAGCAAGAAAGATTGGTAAATATACATTTTTATGAGTGAAGAACATTAAGCTTGCATATAGATTTTGCATTTAAATTTGAAATACTCTTTCTGTGTTGATCCTGGTAGATAGTATGGCAACCACAATGTACTATTCCTGATGATGAACTGGTTGTTTGCCTTTATGGAACCTTTACCTCAGTAAGCATCATTAAAGATCTCTAGATAAACAGTTAACACATTTACATAATTAAAATAGAAAATAATATTTTGAGAAGATATCTGTCAAAGCCCAAGAGCCACAATACTGATTTTATTTTGAGGAAGCATCTCCCTTTGAGGGATACTGAATATTAATTTGCAAAACATTGTTTTAAAATTCGCAGAAAATTGTCATTATAGCAAGAACTATATTTTCTGACAATAAAATACACACTACCAACAGTGTTAATTTTCTTTTATTACAGGAATCCATTTTGAAGTACAATCCTAAACATAGTAAAATAATGACAGAAAATAAGGAAAAATTTTTCTTTCTGATTTCCATCTCTTTTGAAACCATTTTAGATGAAATTTGAGCTTATTAAGTTCACGTGGTGCTTAAATTGGAGAAGTTCAGTAGGATTCAAATCTTTTTAAAGGGATAAGGAAATTTCTGCCATAAACAGTAGTGAATGTAAAAAAATATGCTATATTCCTTTAAAAGTTTGAGATATGTTACAACAGGGCTGAACATGAATATTTGCTTTTTCATGTGTTTCATTTACATTGTCTCAGAAGATGGAAATCCTGAAGGTACAGTTCATTTTGAGATAGAGATACCTGAAAGAGGGTAACTGAACATAGGTTTGTTCATTGGAGATGGTTCCCTGAGTTCCCACTGCAGGCAGTGGAGATCTAGGACTCTGAACTGAGGTGCCACATAAAGGTGGCTGTGAAGTGACATCTGAGACAGTCTCACATGTCCCTGACAATACCCAAGTGTGACAGACCTGTGAGAGATCTGTGCTTTTGTTGGAGGCCATACGGGCAAATCCTAGCCTCATGCAGATGGCATCAGTCAGCTGAGTGTGGGAGGATGAACTGACCTCCCTGTCTTCACAGCCTGTGATGGGAGTTTAGGCAGCTAACACATATGAACACCTCGTTCTAGACGTTTTAATCCAGAGACAAATCCCACCAAGAAGCCAGAGAAAAGCTGAATGCATAAATTACCACAAAAAAGCATGTGTATATTTTCTGCCTCTTAAATGTTGTAGGTCATGACAAATACAGGCATCAGATTTGTGAACACTCCAGAAGTTAAACAGTGCAATGTCAGATGAAACTAATTCTGTACCATATGATGGAAGATTGTGTGGTATAAATGTATTTCCACAGTGTCAGATCAAATGGAAAATCTGTGCCTACTGCAAAGCAGCCTAATTTATGCCTGATGTGCTCTGTGACGCATGCTTGTGCAAATTCCATCATAATCAGACAAAGTAATTTTTCAAATCCATTTTCATGCATAAAATAGTTCACATCTGCCTACAATCACATCTCCCAGCATTACTGGTTTCAGTAATTATATGCAAGTCAACTCACCGAGCACATCTTCCACTCAAAGACTAAAAGCCCGTATTTTCTATCTACATTGAAAATATGCAAGACACTGTATTATATAAGAAGTTATTGAAAATATTTATGTGAAAGAAAATGTGAGTGGTGTAAGTGCATAATCCATCTTCATATCAGGGTAGATATGTGTAAATCATACTCAAAAAAGTCATAAACACAACAAACAGCACATTTGGCAAAGCTTTATTGCATTCTGTGAAATCATCAGCATTTCTAAGAACAGTGTGGGAATCCATATACTGATTTCTCAATATACTTTTAATGTTTGCAAAGTACAAGAGTGTTTAATCATACACATCCACCTCTGGAATCTAAACAGATTGCATGCAGCTAAAACCTACATAGTTGGCACAGTCTCTGCTTACAATCCAAAGTTTAGAAGGAGTCAGTGGGCTCAGATTGTTGATTTTCAGGACTGTCACCATATACACATTTAGATCGGTTTGTGTTGTCTTTAAGGTTTTATTATTTCAATATGCTCATGTAACATCATAAACGCATGAAATTTACGTTTTATGCATAATCCAAAAGTAAAGACATACTTCTATTATCAACAGAGCAACTTAGTAATGGCAGATCACCCTAATGATTTGATGGGGAAGATAAACTCACTGAGATCTTCAGTCACTTACAAATTCTGGCCCCAAAATGCTATAAAAGCCATGGATTCAGGCTTCTCTGGCCAAGCAAAGACTGCATAGTTACTACTTTTTTCTCAGTCCTGCAGAAAGGTAGGTGGCAAATTTGTCTGTGCTTTTCAACTGCTCCAGCAAAAGGTATAAAATATACTCTTCTCTGAGAATCTTAGCTGGCTGAAAATCCTGATTCACAAAAGAAAACACATCTTACCTGAAGTAGAATGAAAATGATCGTGATTTTAAACTGTATACATTGATATTTATTTAATTAAGTAAATAATTTTTCCAGTGTTTTACCACCACACACTCTTCCAGAATATTGCATTCTACTGGGACTTGAAGTAGTATCAGCTCTGACATTCAAACAGACATTCAGTTTTCACCCTCTTACACCTGCTTTGTGATTTGATTGAATTCAGTTGACCTCTCTCTCTTTGATATACTGTATAATTTGGATAATGAGGGAAAAGGAAAGGCAGAGATTGAGGAAAAAAAAGGCAGGAAATTGTGGTTTAGTTTTAGATATGTTCTAGGTCAGCTCCCTTTTAATTGTCCTGGCAAAAACTAAGATTGACTTGTATTTGCTAGTTGTCTAGCTAACATCTGACAAGAAAACATCTTTGCCAGTAATTAGCAGTTCAGATGACCTACCAGATGAGTAAATGTTTTTTTAATATACCTCAAATGGGAAATGACTTTCTGCAGTTCAGTGTGTCAATAGTTTGCTGTCACTGATTTCAGTGATACATAGCTGCAATGGTAAATGTGCCAAGGTAAGCTCTGTAAAACTACTCTCAGTGCTGTCCCAGGGGTGATGGTCAAACTCATCACCATGGAGACTGAAATGAAAAAAACCCTGTCATTTGACACAGAAGAATAAATCAGTGATCAAACCTATGCTGCCCTCCCTTGGGTTATAATCTCCTGAAGCATTATTGTCAGGTTGCTGGGCTACTGTGCTGGCTGGGTGAGTCTGCTTTTCTCTGCTGAAAACATGTCCTGCATCCAAGCAAGGATGACTCAGTGGCACTACTGGTCAAAGTATGCACTAAGTGGCCTTTGTGCATCTACTTGAGGATTTGTACCCTTACTAAACAGAGAGCACATTGCTTTGGGTTTTTTTCAGGAATCATACAGTTATTCATTCCCAATAAACAAAAGACAGATTTACTGGCCCTGGTTGTGAGACTTCATCTTCTTCTCAATGTGGTTCCTATAGCTTCTTCATAAATGCAAGACAGGTTGTGTCTTCTTCCCTGCTTCAACTCCTTTCTTTCTATGATAGCGAATTAAAGCCTACTTTCTCTGAGATCCAACTGAGCTGGCATCCAAAGGCCATTCATATCCTACAGAAGATGACCTTTTTAGAGAAAAAGTAATTCAGGACTTGAAGAATAAGAATACATATATTACTGGTAGCATGTAAAAGTTGCTCTCTGTGGTTCAAAAGCTTGGGGAAAACTGCCTTTAGAACTGCAGTGTGCAACACCTGACACTCATGTGTGTTACATTCACCTGAGAACAAATGCACAAAAAAAATAAGTAAATAAATAGTCCTAGTTCCTAGATCTTCATTCTGTCTTCTTGCCCTGAACTTTAAGGCAGCCCATACATACAAATAAAAACCAGTCATGGTTACTAGCTCTTTGTTTGCTTTTCTCAATCTGAATTTTAAAGCTGGGTTTGGGGAAAAGAGGGAGTTTACATTTTTCTTGGAGTACCTGAGGCAATTGTGGGCTGAGGGCATGCAGTGCATATTATTTTCTTTGCTTTTCAAGATGAGATTCCATCTTCATGGATATGTTCAACATCTGAATCATGTTGATTCAATTAAAAAGTCACCTTAAGAGCATTAGTGTTGCAGTCACCACCTCCCTGAGTCTAAAATATTCCAGACTGACAACAGAAGTCCCAGTTTCATTATTGAATACTATATAGCTGTAGCAGTGCAATTTCTGTACTCAAGTTTTATCATTTACACTATTCCTGAAAACAATTACGTTGTCAGAGTATTAATCCAGTTAACTAGACAAGGTAAGCATTTTTTAAACTAGTGGGATTTGCTGAGACAGTTCATATTCCCTTATCCAATTATATATTCTTATATATCACAGGAATCACAGGGATCCATTCTTATATGAACCATATAATATTCAAAAGTATTTTAGAAGTGGAGAAAACAACCTCATGTAGCAGAAGAGTTTAATTCCTGTCTTGATAAAGAATTTCCAGACTTCTATTCAGCTAACAGAGAAGAAAAGCACTTCTGTCTTCCCATAGTGCACAAACCATATTCTTTAATTTTATTTTATATGTGCTGGAATAAATAAGTGCATTAAATGATGTGGACATGTTTCTCCTCTGTTCCATCATAAATCAAATTGTTTCTGTGTTTCTTAGCAAGATTTAGTTTAACAGTGAAAATAAAACTGTTATTCAAGGAACTTGTAGGTTTTTTAACAAAATAATAAATTTTCCACACACACACAAAATTCACTTTGAATTAGATCAAAATTATTTATAAACTCATGCTATTACATCAAACACCTACACCTGAAAAAAAAAGCAGAGGAAAGCAGTCCGAAAGTAGTACAACTTGAAAAACTATTAGTGACTTCCACAGTTAAAATTAAACCTTTCCTTTATTTTAATTCAACATGTAGATACAGGTGCAAAAGGAGCTACTGTTTTTCCCTGTGGGCTGAGATGAAGTGCTCAGTGTAGCAGAACACAGAGGCCGCCATGCACTCGTGTGGTGCCTGAAGGCAGCGTGTGCTTTCTGTCAGCAGCAAGGGCTGCATTCCTCATCACCCTCCCACCCCGATGGGGCAGGAAATTGGGAGGCCATGACAAGGTAACAAAAGGACTGCACAACTCACTACAACAGTTCTATCTGTTGGGCAGATTTCTTTATTTAATTAAAAGCTGTTCATATTTCGTTAGAACATCTTCCATTTTTCCTGATAAGAAAAGTTCCCTGGACTGCTCCAAAGGGACTCTTCTCTCAAGGCAGTGTGGTTCAGGCTTTATATCAGGACTACTAACTAAGGAGTAAAAGAGGCACAGCCTAAAAAAATCAGATGAAATACTGCTCAAACAACATATAGATGAATGTAGGTTATTTGAAAGTCAAAATAGCTGTTCTCTTCTTGTTTTTCTTTTTCATGCATATTTGAAGAATAAGATCTTTCAGCTAAGTGTCAGTGACATCATGATTCAGTAAAAAGAAAACAAAATTAAAATGTTCTGAAAATTGAGCATGCTACTGTAGAGATACTGTATAAAGCTATGTAGATGATAATTTACGGTTGGCTTCTGTGATATTCCAGCTGTAAAAGAATCTGTTTCAACCTACGTAAAAATATTAGAAGGTAATGCTAGTGCAATGAATTTCTGTAAGCCATAAAATTCATCATCTTTTCAAACAAACCACATTCAACCTAGAAAAGGACAATTTTCCTCAAAAAATAATAAACTGCCATTTTATGATATATGTTTACTGAGATAAATAGGTCCCTTGGGAAATGCAGACTATGACTGGTTATTAGCAGAATGGTCTGACTCTTTCTGTTACTATCTCTGTATGGATCTGTACGAGTGAATGAAACAGGGACATGGCATGGATCGAGAAGGAGACTGTGACTGTGCACAACTGTTTGTACAGTCACTGGCAAGTCTCTGGTCTGAAACAGTGCTGCCAGGCAACCTCAAGAGACAGCCTTGACTAGGGGTTGTCCTCAAAACAGCAGTATGGATGAAACTGCATGTAATGCATGTTGTTTTCCCTACGAGTTGTGACAGCACAAAATCGCAGAATCATAGAAGGGTTTGGATTGGAAGGGACCTTAAAGATAATCAAATTCCAACACCCCTTATATAGGCAAGGACAACTTCTACTACACCAGGTTGCTCAGGAGCCTGGTCCAACCTGACCTGGAACACTTCCAAGGATAGGACATCCACAACTTCTCTAGGCAACCTGATCCAGTGCTTAACCACCCTCGCAGTAAAGAATCTCTTCCTAACAGCCAAACTAAACATACCCTCTTTTGGTATAAAACCTTTAACCCTTGTTTTATCACTACATACCCCTGTAAAAAGTCCCTCTCCAGCTCTCCTGTAGCCCCCTTTAGATACTGGAAAGCTGCTCTATGATCTCCCCAGAGCCTTCTCTTCTCCAAGCTGAACAACCCCAGCTCTCTCAGCCTGTCTTCATAGAAGTGCTCCAGCCCTCAGACCACCTTTGTGGCTCTCCCATGGACTCACTCTAACAGGTCCATGTCCTTCCTGTGCTGAGGACCCCAGATTTGGATGCAGTATTTCAGGTGGGGTCTCACAAGAGCAGAGTAGGGGGTCAGAATCCCATTGCTTGACCTGCTGGCCATGCTTGTTTTGACGCAGTAAGCTGCATATAAGCTGTCTTTTCATTATTTGGTTTAAGTGATCCACATTTACATTCATAGAATATTAATGAAAGATCATCTTCATCCTATTCTCAAGTGCTGATGGAAATCTCAAGTTCATGGATGTATTCAGTATCTTGTCAAGTAATAGGAGGAAAATAGCAGTACATTTCTCAGTTTAAAAAGTTTCTTTCATGTCATCTGCTCTAGCACATCTCGTTAATGTACAGAACGAAGCATTTCATTGTAACAGAAGGTGGGAAAATATACTTCAAAGAGACTTTTTGAAGTCACTGTCAAACAGTGAAGCACACAAAAAAGCTGCTGTTAACCTGGAAAAGGAAGTCCCACTGGGGCTACTTAAGCATAAGGAAGTCAGAAGAATTTTACTACAGTACCTCAAAGTGCAACTGAGTATAAAGGAATGCAATTCACCCACACATTCCTTAACAAAAAACATCACAATAAAAAAACGCAGTAAGAGATACCGAGTCAGATGCTTTTTTAAGAAGGCACAACTCCATGAGAATGTGATCCATATGCTTTGACTGCAAAGTAGTAACAATATTTCATTCCGATTTCCAAACAAAGAGGGGAAGGAATTAAAATTATATATCCATAGTCAAAATACTACACAAATTGAAAGCATGAAATTTTAGTCATCCCTGGACCCAGAGAACATTTAAAAGAAGTTTCTTTAAGACATTTCTGAGTTTCTGAATATGGATTAAAGTAAGTATACACAATATGAGATCTTCATGTTGCTGAGTTTAATAGTGCAGATGTACAAATTCACCTATAATGCTTTTACAGTAGTATTCTAGTTTACTCTGTTAATGTCATTTGCCATCATAAACCCTATATCATATTATAAATGTACTGACAAAGTTTTCTTTTGACATTTTAAGAAAATTACAGAAAAGCATAATTTTTGATTTACAATAAAATGCTTCTTTCTCAGAATAAATGAGCATCCGTTCTACGCCTGATTTGAAAGTACTCAAAAGTCAGTAGAGAGATTCCCTTAGACTTCAATGAATGTTATATCAAGCCTTAGATGAATCATAGTAGGACAGATTTAAATTCATTTTATAGGTATTTGCTAGACAATGACCTCCTTCTCATTTTTTCCCCCAAGCATGTTATTCTTTGCTGAAACTTTCATTCTTATCAATGCGAGTTCAGCACATAACTCTAACAGGAAGTGAGCTCTCCCCCTACTTTTTGTTGTTGCTGTTCATCAGACAAGGTTTCATCTCCTGTTTTCTGTCTCAAATCATATGTCCTGTCCTATAGCCCCACTCAGTACCTCTCTAGGTTTATACCTTGTACTAATCCACATCTTCCTCTCCTCCCACTCCTGTCTTGGTGCCTGGAAACTGCTCACTCATAACAAGACTGTACCTCTGGCAGCCCAGGTGCATCAAACACCAGCACAGTGTAATAAAAAGAGATTGGAAATTGATCCCTCAGCAGTCTGTCTTCCATCATTTTCCTTTCAGCGGTCTTATCCCAAGATAAGCTTAGTCTCTCCCAAACTCTTGTGTGACAAGCATCTCTTTTAGGATGGGTATTCTGCTTAAGAGAAGATTGTCGTAGCAGGTGGTCACTCAATTGTTTCTGTTTTGTGATTGTGCTGGCCACATTTTATTTACAGTATTCACGCATGCAGAAAACTTCCTGGAACCCCTGGCTGGGACCTCATTAGAATAAATGCTGCAAAACAAACTTTTAAAAAATGTATTCTTTTCCAACCTGTTGACAAGGACTAATATAAAGCAGGTGTCATAGTCCCTCTTCTGAAGAACAAGGAATTTAAGTATAAAGACATAGGGAGAGAATATAAAGTGGTCACTCCAGTGATGGAAATCAAGTAGAGCTGGTATCTCTAAATACGTGACACATACAAAGCTATTCTAATAGCAAAGGGTTATTTGTAATTAATCTTATTCTTTAATACTGCAAAAATAAATATCCCTAGATATGCTGAAATCCCAGAGGGGATTTGGTCTACACACAAGTCCTCATCCACTCATGCCACTCATGTATTCCAGATGTCACTGGAATTTTGTCTAAATCCAGATTTCCTGTGATCTAGGTCTGCAGGTTCTACGAGATGGCCATTCCTGCTTCTGCAGATGGCTGGGGCTGAAGTACACACAGCTTTGGAAGTGCACAGAGTGCTATGTCTGGGACTCTAGGGTGCAAGAGACCATTCTAAGATGCACATTTTAGTGTGAGCTGACACAGGAATCAGAAAGAGGCCCTGTCACAGAAGAACTGGTTATGAAGAAAGAAAATTTTTGTAAGTTAGCAAGACCATGTATTTAAGGCAGCAAATCAGTAAATAAGATTTGTATTTTACATTTGTACTAACACCCATATGCAGCTTCTTCCTTATCTTCCGTTTCAGACCTACTCTCTCACCACCTTCCATTCTCAAGATGACTATATCTTTGTCAGATTTCTTGACTGAAGTTGTTCAAAGGAGCAGGCTTGTTTTCATAACACTGAAAGCAGCACAGATTACCATTCAGAGTTCGGGGATACTGAATAATTGAAAGCACAGACTTCCCACTAGGTGAGTCTTAACACAAACTGAGGGTTGTCTTCCGGTCTCTCTGTCTTTAAATTAAAAGCTACAGTTTCACAGAAAAAAAATACCGTTTTTTTCTTCCTTAAAATAAAAACTTTATTTTTGCTGCTCAAAAGATGGAGATCTTGGTCAACAACTGCATAAATTACAAGCTGCTATATAAACAACTTTATAAGAGCCTTTTATTTTGCTTTCTTCAAAATAAAAGTTCACACTAGAACGTAGGAAGATGCAAAGTAAACTTAGAGGCCACAATAGGTCTTATCACAATGGTTGTAAATTTTCCGTGTCTATTTTGCTGTTGCTTCCAAATTCCTTTTTTTTTTTTAATAGACTTTTCTAAACCTACAATAACTTTATTACTTATTCTTCTGTTTCTGCTTTCCTTCTTTCTTTTTAATTTAAATTTAAGAGATCGAAAAGGTAAAAAAAATTAGCATTCATACATACACACACATATACATATGTGCATACATATACATTTATAAAGACGTATATAACAATATTTTCTTTATTTCTGTAACACATCAGAAAAGGAAAAGTTTTTTATCTGAAACCATTCTGCATGAGATAGTTTTTTTTTCATAAAAACACTGAAAAAATTAAAGAATCTGAAAATATGTCATTGAATGTAAGAATAAATTTCTCACATTTAGTGTTATTGGATGTTTATACTTTCTCAATATATTCTGTATCCCTAGTCTAACTTATAGCCCCAGAAATAGAGACCAAAATCAGGGCATGTCAAAAGCCTTCCATCTTGTTCGAGAAGCTTTTGTATAGCACACAAGCCTTGAACAGGCTTCCCAGTGAAACTTTATTTTTTCTTACTAGGACATAACTACTGAACCGGAGGGAAGAAAATTCAGAAGTTCAGTGTATAAGAAGTATGGAACTATCAGTAGTTACTTAGAGGTTACATAGGTTTAGTGGGCCGTACTGAATGGTGCCGGCTGGCTATCTAGACAGAAATGACAAAAAATACACTTGGACTGGAACACCACTTGATGTTTTTTCTAGTTCTTGGGTGGCCAAACCCATGAGAATAAAAATACTCTGCTTGGAGACTGGTCCCTAAACTGTTGCTTAGAGAAATGGCCCATTTTGCCTCCTGTGGATTGCAAGACCGACAGCATGTATCCTTTAAAACCTGATCCTAGAGGCACCAGAAAGGCCCACAGCGCTTTCTGTGCACAGAAAACTCTTTATTTGTTTCCTTGCACAATAAACCACGCTGTCAGGATTTCTGCAAACATCCCAGACAAAAGATGAGATTTCACCCCTCAGCCTTGGTGTGAGGGTCTTCACTCAGCTGCTCTGTGTCAATTGATTCTGCACACAAAAGCTCACTCATCTGAGTGATGAGCACAGTCTGTTTGTGGCTTGACCAGATCCCAGAATCAAAAGCAGTTATGGTCATGCCATCTCATCTATAAAATTTGTCACAGTAAATTTGAAAGTCAAGTAGTAGAACAAGGCTGACAAGGTTCCTGGCAACAAATTGATTTCATAACCCTTGGGGAGAAACAGATTGAGACGTCAGCAGGATACAAGGGACCTCACAGGAAAAGCCATTGGGGTCTGTAGGAGGTGTCTGCCACTCTGACTTATCTCACAGCTCATCATCGTGTGTGAGTGCTACAGATAATGATAATGAAAGTGAACTCATTTATGGAATGGTTATCTTGATCACAGCTTGGACAGAATGTAAAACTTCATATGAGTGACAATATTGTGAAATACAAGGAAAAGTCACTTACATTTACTTCAATGAAGGCTTGGAATATCCCATCAGGCAAACCAGCGAAGGAAGAGGAGAAAAAAAATAAAGCTGATGGATTTGACTTAACCTTTAACTCTGGTTTTGCTGAAATAAAAGAAAACAACTTCTATAGTCTGATAAAAATTTAAAAGTACACTGCTTTTCACACATGACTAAATTCTGTTCCAAGCTCCACCAGCAGCACCATCTTGAAGATAGCCTGGGACAAAGCAGGCAGCTCATTGGGAGACACTGAGATAATAAAATGTCTGTTTCTTGCCCATAGCATTTAGTGGTGTTCCAAAGCAGGATCACCATTATTGTTTGATGGCCTCCTCACAGCTTCATCATTGGCCTAATGCTAAGATGTTTTGCTCTCAGCAAACCTCGTGACACTTTTTTTTCTTAGTTTGCCAGGCACTGAAAACCACATTTATGTCCCTTACATGACACATAATTTTTTTTCCCCTCCTCCTTTTTCCCAGCTTACTACCAGATGTAATGAAAATATCTAGATTCATTTATGCTTACGTTTGTCACCCGCCGCTTGTGCCCACTCTCTCTCCACAGTGTAACACATTGCTCAGATGTAATTGCAGCCATGGGCTCTGTGAGTAAAACGATGAAGGTGAGCCCAGGGGATTCACAAGGCTGCTCTCTGTAAGTGCTGCAAATCTAAATCAAGTATCTCCGATAAACACCACATCAACTTTCTCTCTGTAATAGCTAATCACATCTTATAGACACTTAGACTGGTGCAGAAGTTTGAACTAGATCCTTAGAGGTTTTTTTCCCAGCATGCATTTTTTTCATCTGGATAAATCATATTTTATTTTCTCCTGGTAGTTCAAATAAAAATAAACATAACATAATAACATAAAAACAAAGTCCTAGAAAACATACTGCAATTTCAAAAGAACATTACATTGGAGGCAAAGACATTTAAAAGGTCTAAATCCTGTAAGTGACAGAGAAGGTGAGAAGTATACAAAGGTGGAGTTAGGGTTTGGAATCAAAACTGACATCTAGTATATCCCCAGCACAATCCCACTTCAAAGGAAGACCCATACTACCCGTTTTCTAGGCACCTGCAGCTCTGTTTCTGAGCCAAATCCACTTGGCCTGCGCAATGAGATGGGCAGCTCCTGCTGGAGTCCCATTGGGAGTCCCAAACCACTGGAAAGGGATCTGATCTGAAAGGGGCTTTCAGGGCAAGCTCAACGCAAAGTAATAAGACAGGTCCCTAAAAAAATATGCCTGCGGTGGTTTTCTTTTTAAAATAAGTGCTAAAGCAGATATTAAGCAGTGAAAGTACTGCTGTCACTAAGGGTGGTTAGAAGCTTGTTCAGAAATCAGCAGACAGGTTCACTGACTTGCATGTTCTATGGAAGCCTAACTTGAATTTACCATGCTGTAGCAGGCTTGTCTGAGGAGGGTAACACATTCCCAAATGCCAGCAAGAGCTGTGCCTCCTTACAGACAAGGAAATAAAAATTCTGGAGTGGAGCAAGTAAACAGAAGCAGAAGCTAAACAATCTAACTGCTCCAGCTGAGTATACGGTTGGAAGGCACAGAGCTCACCTCTGGTCCCTCCTCTCAGGACTGCTTCTGCATATTTAATGTAATGCTTTTTCTCTCACATGCTTATTATCACAATTCTAACAACTCTTTATGGTCCAACGCCTTCTTTTAAAGTTGTGTTTTCCAAATCCCATTAAATCAATTTCTGTTTACTGCACCAGTTCTAATCAGGTAGTGGGGCATTTCCAGAGTAAAGATGCATGGACCTCGTGATGGAGGGAACTTCTCTTTGCAAGCTTATGACTGTCTTCTACAAATTGTTCATCAAGAGGATGACTTTAGTTCCCCAACTATATTTAGGATCTTTCTGTAGTAATTTCAGGTTTCTGATTAGGAGCAAATTCTTGACTTACTAGGTATACTATTTAGTAGTATAATTCTGTTAGCATCTGGCAGTAAATAATAATAATAAAAATTAAAAAATGGTGAAAAAAGCAGATTAATGAAGGAAAAAGAACACTACAGTAATTAAGGAAAACTTCTATGTCTAATAAACACCTCTTAAAACTAGCTTTCAGTAGTGGCCCCAGAAAAAAGCACATGTATTATTATATAGTAGAATGTCTGACAGCATCACCAAATGATACAAGCGAATACCATTCAGATATGAATGAAGAGCTTTCAGAGAAACTCATTCTAGCTTATGAGCATTCAGGCCACACGCTTCAACCCACACACAGTTCCATATTTCAGTTAATAATCTTCAGATTGAAAGAAAAGAAATGAGTCAAAGAAATAGAATGTAATTTCCCCCCCCCCCCCCACTCTCAGAACGGAAAACATAACTTAAGCAAGAGAGAAGTATAGCTTCAGATCAGACTGTGGAAATGTGGGAGCTGTGCTCTGTAATTGGGTTGTGTGAGAATAAATTACCTTGAGTGAAAGAAGATTCGGATCTCTGAATCTGAAAAGTTTGGATCCAGACTTGGGAACAACACACAGGCACCAGACAGGCCAACATCACTAATGAAAACAGATGTCTTTAAATATGCGAGATGAACAGATGCTGTGCTATATTTCTATCTTTTGAGAAAATAGAGAACTGTCAGTATTCCTGAGAATAAGGACTTCTTGATTCTTCACCAGCATTATTCTTTATTGGAACATAAGGTCCTCCTATTGGTTTGTGCTGAGTGTCCCTGTCCAGCTGTTGGCAGCAGAGGGGCTGCATGTGTGGTCTCTGTGAGAAGAGAGCAGGGGCTGCCCCACCTTGGACAGAACCAGTTCCAGCTGAACCACTGCTGCTGCCTAAAGCTGAGCTCATAAACAATGCTGGTGCTGTCCCTGTGACAGAAATGGTAAAAATTTTGCATGGCAGCTGTGAGAGAGTTGTGTCTCTGCAGCCCATGGAGGACCCAAATGGAGAAGATAACCACAGTGCAGCCAATGGAGAACCCCTCACTGGAGCAAGATCTGCCATATCATGTCATGATTGCTGCCTCTCCTTTCCCACTCGTTGCTTCTGGTCAGGCATGACAACGTCTGCCAGGTTCTACTCATGAAGATCTTCATGTTTCCATGAAAAAACTTTAAATAGTAATTATTTTAACATTCCTCTGCAGTGTGCTTTTGTTCTTGCTGTTCTGAATCATTCATATTAAATGCATGATGTACTAACATTTTGACTACTTCACAATGAACTGCAGGATGATAATCTGATTCTTAATTTAAATAGGCATCCGTGTAAGTATCTTTTCTCTGAACTGTGAAAGACAATTCACCATAATCTTTCCTAATAGTCTTTTACATCAAGAAATAGAAATATGCCACTACTATTTCTCTCTAGATAAGTTTCATTTTACTTGATGTAAATGTATTTCTCTGGACTGCTTTATCTCATCCTAGAATTAGGAAGACATTATTTGAATGCCAGTACTAACTTTATCACAGCTGTTCCTTTAAAATTTTTCATCAATTTACTTTTAAAATTGACCATTGCTAAAAAGGATGATTGTTTAAGAATAAAATGCCATTAAATGTGAGAATCAGTACATAAAGCAAACCCCAAGAATTCCACTTCTCTGCATGTTTTATCTCTTGCACAGGATTTGTGTACTGGGAGAGGGGAGAGCAGAGGAATGTGGCTTCTATATGTGGTATTTCCTTCATAGTGTAGAGCAAAGATCTTTGATTCTGGGCTCAAATTTTGAAGGTTTGAAGGTAACGTTAAACCTAATGGAAACCTGAATAAGGACTGCAAATCATACTTGTTGGAAAGTAAAAGTATTTCCTAGTATTGCAACATAACAGATAATTGGGGTTTGGTTGCTTTTTTTCAGTGATAGCCATCCTATTAAATTAGATTTTTGGGAAGACTTCTTAGCTAACAGTTGGTTTTCATGTCAGGATGCATGCAGTCTACACTAAATGAACCAAGGGAGCTGTAAAGCCATGTGTGCTCTATAGTACAGCTTCTACTTAGTGGTTCTTTGTAAGGTTGTTTCAGCAAATGTGAACTAACCTGTACTCCACATAAGTGCAGCAAGGATTTCTCATTTTCTTTTCACATTCTAAGAAAGGCTGCCCCCAAATCTTTGAAGTATTTTTAAAGACTCTCAAACCTTTACTTTTAAGGCACTTATCCATGGTTCAGAAAAATTATTTCCAATAACCATCTGGTTCAATGTCAATGTCCCCAGATCACTGCCCTCAAATATCTCAGAAGAATAACTCAATCATTAGAATGTAACGTCAGCTTTACTGTAGCTTAGTAAGTGTGTATTTACAGAAAATGAGATGGTTTCAACAAAAGATACAAAGAAAACTTCTTTTATATATTGAGATTTGGAAAGCTACCCTTCAAACCCCTGGAATGAGCTGGGCACAGTGGGGCTCTTGAATTATAGCTGCATATATCCCTAGCATATGTCAAAACCACTTGGCTGTGAAGTAGCTGCATGGATGGTTTCAAAATCTTGGCTTTCCATCTTGGTCTTGATACAAGACCACCCTGCCTGAGTGTTCAAATAGCTGTAGCAATCTCCTACTTGCAGTCATAAATGTCAATAAACCATATCCAGCCCATCATGCACAGCTGAATGACTTCTTGTTCTCATTGCATTCACAGCTCGATAGCTAAGAGGGTCACATACATAGATGCCACATTTTAGGTAAACATACTTAATACATAAATTTAAAGAAATTTGGTCATAATATTCAAGGCTCCCAATAGTAGCAATATTAAAAGTTTAACACCTGTCTCTTAAACATCACCAGAATCAGCAGAAAAGGATCTGAAAAATTCAGGGAACAGCTGTAGAGGCAAAGTCTACTGAAAATTCCTTAAAACAGAATCAGAAAAGAACACATGTGAAAACACAGAATAAACCAGAAATGCAAGCATATCCTTGGAAAACCAGGCCATAGAAAATAATTACCATGAAACCCCCTATATAACAGGAGGAGATGAAGTGGGGTTTGTTGTTACTAGAGAGTAAAATATGTGTCATAAAGTCAGTTAAAATTGTTAAAATAAAACCTCTCCTAGAATCAAGTAAGCCTGAGTACCATACCATACAAGATCACTTCTCATTATAGGCTGTTAAATATGGGAGCTGAAAACCTTTTATAGAAGTATACCTAAAAAGTAGGCAGATTATCATAAAGATCTCAGCCACCTGTTACTAATTATTTTAGCTTCAGGTTCTTAAGTAAACACAGATGCAGCAAAACTAATCACTCCAGAAAAAGCAGTGCTCAAGCACAATGTGGAAAAAACCCCTTATCCATTATACTTCCCTTATAATATCCATCTGAGAGACAATCGTTTTTGAATAGAACAATTAATGAGGTCTTTTCATACCAAGGGAAATTACTCCATAATGAGGTTTAATGTGTTAGAAATGAGGTGGAATTTATTAAAAAATAAATAAAAGCCTTATCCAAGGTGAAAGGTAGTATACCGAATTGTTAGGGATGCTGTGTTTTGAAGGGCATTCTCACCACAAATTATTAGCACACAGGCAAAACAAATGGAATAGTTATGTGGCAGAAAGTACATAGCAAAGGAAAGCTGACAAAAAAACCCCACACCAAACGCTAAAACAACTGCTTAACAGACCCTAATATACTTTAAAACTCTATGTGATGCCTCAGGCTTACATAACAGTCTGTTGGGAAAAAGAAGAGCTTTGCCCCTGTGAATCACTCATTTGAGCTGTGCCACATTTCAGGAACATATTCACTCTCTGATTAAAATTTTAAGCTAGCCAAGTGTGGACACTTTGCCATGAGAGAAGCCAGGAACATTAACAATGTGTAGAATAGTAATCATGTGTCATGTCCTTTTCCATGCCATCTCCATGTGCAACATGAAGTACGACCATGCTCCAGCAGAGAGGAAAGTTTTGCTAGGTTTTTTTTGCTGCTCTAGAGCAATCCCCAACAGTTGCTTCCCACTACGTATATATCTCATTATGTGTATCAGGTCTTTGTGAAGGGTAAAGAAAAGTCGTAATGAAAGAACAAAGTTCAAAGACGATCAATGAAAATGCAAGGTTAAGTAAAAACAAAACAAACCCATACAAATGATATTTTCATTACAAACCAGGATAGTAAAATGTCATAATAATGCTCTCAGGGAAATAAAAGAAGACACACAGTCAATGAAATAGATTTGAAATGCTAAAGGTCTGAATACACAGTGGCTGAAAAGCATTTCTTCGCAGAGCAACAGGGAAAGGCTGGTGTGCCAGCAAGCAGAGCACAAGTAAGGTTTAGCTGGTGCTTCAGAGGGGTGAATTTCATTCAGAATGGTTTGGAGTTTGGGAGCATAGCCAAGACCACCAGTGCATATCTTGATAGAGTAATTTTATTACTTCTCTACTGGTGTTCAGCCTCAACTACCTAGGAAATGAAGAATGTACAGTCTGCTCATTATGACTTCAAAAAATACGTATTTTAACAGCTTGAAAAAATCCCACAATAATTCCAGTGTGAGCAGATCTAAAAGCAGTCATGGAGAGTGAACATCAAAGTTTAATTGCTATTGGTACATACATAAAAAACAAGGAGTGTCTATTTTATTTACCTTTAAAGAATAGCTTCAGTAATTAGCATAAAATAATATTTAAAATAATACTTAAATCTAGATAAAGGAAATTCTTTGCAATTGTATGATTCTTAACCACTCTCACAGATCAGTTTAGAAATATAAAAAAACCTTCAAGTAGAAGAAAGATGTTGTAATGTAGCTTTTGTTAGGATGGTCTCCAATCACAGCCCCAGCACTGACGATTCAGTAGGTTTGAGCCAGGGCTGAGGGGAGAAGTGAAATCAGCTGAATAGAAATCACGGGGGAAATTATCATAGTTAAACAACAGCCAAAATCCCTAATTAAAATGTATCTGTGGACACTAGAGCTCATACTTACACTTCATTAAAGAGGGACCTGGGAAATTCAGTAAGCAAAAGTCTTCAGTTTCTTAGTTGTGTATTTGGTAGAGATACACAAATCTGCAGAGGGGAATTTGTAGGTAAACAGATTGTGGAGGATGTGCACAATCCTTTAACTATTTCTTGGGAGTTTTATGGTAAAAACAGATGAAAAGTGGATATAACATTATAGTGGGAAGATCTGCAATTAACTGGTGTCATATCCCTGATTTTATGCCCTACATAGTTAATCTTTCACCAACTCATAAAAAGGAAACTGAAAGCAAGTTTGAAATGCTTAGAATACTTAAAAACCTAAGTAGGAATCTGAAAAATCTTTATTGAAAAGAGAATTATCTGTCAGAACTGACTTATTTCATTAGGACTGCAGAGTAAAATAAAAGCTTGTCCACGTTTTGTTTAGACAGATTTTTATCATGAAGTATCTCACGTCTTGCTCTTGCAGCATTCAATCAGTGGCAAAAAAAGGAAGGTCTGGTGGTAGGAAAAAATTACCCCCACTAACGATAAAAAATGGTAAACCAAAAACATTAGGCAGCATACTAACCTAAAAAATTGGAACTATTTTGAAACACGAAGCATAAAAAATTAACAATGGACATCCAAGGAGTAAATGTTATCAAAGTGAAAAATTAGTATAGTAGCATTACCTGCTTAAATTTTTACAATTTGCTAATGTGGTTTTTTTCCTGCTGATTTTCTAAATCTAACTTTCTTCTAAATAGCAGATGTTAACTTGGTTGATGTCTTCAGAGAATCATGTAGAAATCCAGAGTGACTAAGAAAGAAGGTTCAATGTTAAATAAGACAAGGTATTAGTCAGGCTATGTTCTGGTTTGTTTTGGTCCCTGAATTATAATTATCTTTCACGTTGCAGTTACACTTAGAGGTCTTTTCTTTCAGAAATAATACTAAGTAATACTAAGTAATTACTGATGAGTAATACTAGAGCCTATATGAAATATTCATATAACCATTATTAATGTTACACAACTTGTCACAGGATTAATGTTTTGATGCAGTTTACAAGTAAAAAATAAGGCTTTGCAGATTACTTACAATTACAGACTTTATTATCATATGAGTACAGGAGAAAAAAACAACAGTCATCGATACTGCATGCTTTTTCTAATGAAAACCCATGAAACAGAAAGACAGATGAGTTTGACCCCTTTATTTAACTTTTGTTTCTCACTGGAAAGTAGATACAATTATTTTCTGGGACACAGTTTTAGAAGTAATTTAAATGGAGAAAAAAATTTAAGCTTCAGAGAAGCACAGCATGAGAGCTATATATCAGCAGCATCAAACCAAGAGAATTAAAGCAACTGTAACAGGTACAGATCTAAGGTAGAGAAGTACATCAGGCTGCAGAACCTGACATCAAATACTCTCGATTTTCGTTTTACCCTTCGGGGTCATTTCTCTGATAAATAATTCACAGACTGCAGTGCAAAGTAGTTTGCATACTGACAAGATTAAAAAGAATGCTTTGTCTGGGTTAAATTTACGATCTGAAACCTTCCTTTAAAATGTCAGGCAGGTAATTAATTAAAGATGGTTTGCCAAGCAGAATCTCTGACCCTGTCAGAATAATTTCATTTCTTGAGGGTGAAGGGGATATTGCATTTATCTTTGCAGAGTCTCTGGTTTGTTTTTTAATTTACTTCTCTCTTCTTGCCATTTATTACCTCTTTCATAACATCACACTGAAACAAAAATTAGTGCCACAATCTTTTCCTTGTTAATTTGTAGTGATAAAGAAAACATTGACTGCAAATTGCCAGTATATAGGGAATAGAGCACAAATCAGACCTCTTGACTTGAACTGAAGAGGTGCATTTTCCAAAGAGAGAGACTTCCCTGGTATGATCATTCAGAACAGCATTTTGAGTAGCAATGGCAAATGCATCAATTCAATAGCAAGAAGATTTGGTTTTGGCATGGCGAAAAATCATGTCTCATATGTGCACAGTAGTGGGCCTAAATGCATGACAATCAGCAGGCCTTTTACATATGCTCTTGAAGCCAAGTTTATTGGTGTAAAGTTTTATTAGAATTTGTGTCACCTCAGCTAATCCCTGCAGGCAGTGTGAAAGAGACCAAACAAGGCACTAATGCTATTTGGAAACTTAATTCTAAGTTTGCATGGTTAGGAGGCAAAAAAGGGGATTGGAATACAGAAAGATGCCAGAAAAAGAAATATGATTAATTTTTCTGTATACATAGCATATTTTCTCTTAAAACAGACTGTGACATTGTACACTCACTGGTTAAAAACATTGCCATTCCAAGTAGCTAATCCAGACACATTAAGGCAATCTTGATTTGTTCAGGAGGATGAGGTCATACCAAGCTTGGTTTCTTCTGAAATCCAAGGAAAATGTAAATAATATTTATAAATTGCAAATATAAATCTCAAGATGTATGGCTAAATTTTTATGTAAATTCAAATTAGATATATTGAATGAATTCAAATTTTCTAGACTGGCAGAATTTTTTAACTTCATCATTATTCATTTTTCATCTGGCTACCCGATAAACACCAACTTTTTCTCTTCTAGATATTTCCTGTGTCCAACAAAGTCATCAGTCCACCTATTTAGAAAAGCCTTTCTTTCAGGAATCAGTGCAGAAAAGTGAATATAAAACAGGAATCTTCTGCATTCTATATAGAAACCTTGAACTGAATAGAAAGAGTATGAAACTGTCCATATTGGAAGGTCATATCTGAGAAGGGACTTTGTGACCCCTCAAATGATGTTTTCTTTCAGTGTTTTGACCAATGTTCTGCATACTCCCTAACAAAGATATTGGCTCAGAGGGGCTTCTAAGATACATCATTGAAAAGCAGAATGTAGTGGTTTTGATTTTAGATCTTCCT